>OX246746.1:3175330-3562830 GCA_945910005.1 Isoperla grammatica | reverse complement strand
CTCTCAGTATTTTGTCTGTCACGGGCCGGTAAAACAACGACAAAGTCGCGGGCTCGCGGCTCAGGGAAACAAAAACTGTTCTAAAGTCGATCGGTTTATTTTGTGAAAGTGGGTGTGTTGTATAGGTCAAGTCCAAATTATGATGAAGTAGTTTAGAATTAGAGGGCTCATCGAATCCATACATGACTGCGTCGCCTAAACAAGGCCAGTGATGCTTCCGATTGAATGAACATTTCTACTGAACTGACCATGCAGTTGTTGATCAGTGTTACCTCCCTAGATGTAGAAGTAGAAGCGCCATTTTGATCGTGAACAGAAATTAGCTTAGAAGATAGTTTATTCATCCCTCGACGCTGAAAAGAAAGAACTACAACTGTCAGCGCTGAATGACAACGACTGTGAGGGCTTCCACTTTCACTACTTGCGACAGTTTACATACGTCGTTTCGTTCTTCTGAGAGAGAATGGCAGGTAAGTCCAGACTCCAGATAGCTGCTTGCTTGGCTTTGCACGCAATGGCGGGGGTTGATAAAACCAAGATAAAGAAATGCGTATCTAAAGCTGGCAACATTCTTTTCAGTATAGTGTAGTATGTACAGTATAGTTTAGTTACCAAGGACTGTGATGTTGGATGTTGCGATAACTCCATGAACATGAATGAACTCTACTCGCGGACTGACGCAAGACTACGACGCAAGACTACAACGCAGGATTACGACGCAACACTACGACGCAAGACTACGACGCAAGACTACAACGCAGGATTACGACGCAAGACTACGACGCAAGACTACGACGCAAGACTACGACGCAGGATTACAACGTAAGACTACGATGCAAGACAACGACGCAAGACTACGACGCAGGATTACGACGCAAGACTACGACGCAAGACTACGACGCAGGAATACGACGCAAGACTACGACGCAGGATTATGACGCAGGATTACGACGCAAGACTAGGACGCAATACTACGACGCAAGGCTAGGACGCAATACTACGACGCAAGACTAGGACGCAATACTACGACGCAAGGCTAGGACGCAATACTACGACGCAAGACTAGGACGCAAACGGACTCGAGAGTCGAACACGGACCTAATTTCAAAAGAAATGCCTGAGAGTTTTCAGAAACCCATCCAACCTTTGAAACATGTCTGAGGAAAACACCTTCTGTCAGGATTGCCGGTCGAGGGATTCGAACTCACATACCAGGTACTTGTGAACTCTAGTCTCGTACGTTACACCGAGATGAACACGTCTGGTTTACGTTACTGGCATATTATAACGTAACTAATATATGCTACGGAAATACAAGGGAAATTTTACAAGAGTAGTAACTCCGAGTAATAGTTATGGGTTAGGGTAACGTACATATTCGGAAATTCTACTCGACTAGAATTTCGTATACTACTCGGGTATTTGCGTTGTCACTTTTGCTTACGCTCGTAATAATATCCTGGCAAGGTCCAGGCATTACAGTTGTGTTACAAACTTGCAACCAAGGCTGATCGAATACAAGATTACAAGTTGGTGAGATAAGTAGCATTGTATTTATAGTCTATCCACTCCACTCAGTTATGAGTATTTATTATCAATGACTTTAAATGCATACGCGCACCAGTACCAATAATAATAATTTTTCGTATAGGAAACCCATGTCCACGATAAATCTATATCCCTCTTCAGGTTACTAACTATGATAGGTATTGAGGAATTTGTGAATAGTTGAGAGGAATGTCAAGGGGCTGCTTTGACTCAATCCCAGCATTCGCCTTGTGACTGATGAATGTCTCGGAAACCCCTTCAGTCAGGACTGCCGGTTGTATAAGACTGTGCGGTAAGTCAGCAGGAAGACTTCCGGTGGTCCTCGCAGCTTTGCTTGCAGACAGGGATGTCAGTTGACGGTCGATTAGCTCGACCAAAAGCAGCAGCTGCAACTAAGGTCCAGAGAAAACAAACCAGCCAGACCGAGTGACGCCTCCACACCACGTGCGCAACATAACCCATAACCGCGTGTCTGCATGGTTACATTCATCAAGTGTTTCATTCTAATAGAAATTATTAATCATGGTTTTTTTTTGAACTAATTGAAAATCAACATCAAATTTATGCGAAATTAAATTTTCCTTGGGTGAGTCAAACTCGTCATTTAGTCGGTTTTCTTTATTTGAGGTAACTGATCAAGCTGGGAAACTAACGTCGTCGCCCGAGGGAGCGGTCACACCCGTGCGGGAGTGCTGAGCGTGACATGGTGATGTCACGACAGAATCACTCAAAAGGTCATCAAACCCAAACCAAACATCCTTCGGACGTGAAACTTAAAAAATAAAAATAAATTGATATATAATAATCAATCAGGGTTTGTCCATGTACCAACTATAACGTCGGGTAGGGCGTGGGGTTCCCACTATCATTTGGGTCTCGGATCTACCTAGGCCATGCCTGACGCTTCACCCCTTTTTCCTTTATCTCACCCCACTCCCACTGACTCCCGTTAGTTGCTAGCTTTGAACACCCCAACTGATTTGAATGCTAAACGCAACGCTGCAATGACGTGATAAGAGCCTCCGGGCTATCGACGCTGTGGGGTTATTGTACCGCTAGCTCAGTATCTCATCACTACTCGACCAGGTAAGGCTCAATATACATGCTTAGTTACAGATGTTGCGGGTTGCCACGGACTAAAGAGAACAACATCTTAGTCTCGAGGACCCACATTACACAATTACTGGATTTAGATACTATACATTTTCAATATCGGGGTATAAAGCGGGGTTAATTTTACTAACGCGGTGCTTAAAATTTAAACAATGCTGTTCTTTTGCAAATATTACTCTACAATCATGCCGAAAGAACAGATTATATATGTGAGAACTTTGAATATGCTTTTATTAAATGACACTGGACACTAAGGCTATATCACTTTTATTTCTCAGAACCTACATTGATTAATATTATCAGGGGTCTATACTGGCAAAATTTAAAAAAATGTTGCTATGTAAAAAATGTCAGATTTGCTATGTTTTTCGTAATTAAACTGAGGTAGTGAAACCAAGGTTGTAACCCACCCTCAGCTTCGTGGGTTGCGCATGGGGATCCACCCTCTGAAGGTCGCCACAATTTTCTCCGACCTTAAGAGAGACAACTGAACGTAACGTGAGCAGCGATATTCTTCGGGGCGCGTACACATTACACTTGGCAACAACGCACATTGTACATATCAACCACATAGGCTACTTCCTGTATGGGAAACTAAGGTCTTCTAGTCCCATGCTTATGAAATAGCCGAGGCCAGTAGTACTTCTACCACCTACTTCAGACAGGTGCATTAGCGATAATTTACAACCTTGGTTTGGATACCTGGAAATTCCTAACACAGTGGAGGCTGGTGGACTCTTCTAAGCGGAAAATTGCCTTCACGAATCTATGAAAGAAAAACGCAGGTATCTGTTGGTGTTCGTTGAAACAACGTGCATGAAAGGGGCAGTAGACGTAGTAGCCCCGAGGTAACAGGCATCGAATATTCTTGCCTACTATTCAAAGACCCTTCTTTCTAATATAGGCTGCTTTCACCCTACTACAGAGATTACAACGAAGAATTATTATAACATTGTACAACCTTCAACACCATTCTAAGGATATTCCCTAGCTATAGGGTAGTGTTTCCAATTAGTCAGCCAGGTGATAGTAAGAAGTGGGCCGTGAGATCCACTTATATATATTGGATTGGGGTCAAATTAAAAAAAAAAAATTGAATTAAATATGCTTTGCTGAAATAAATAAATAGGTATGCATAAACGCATATTACTTTCTACTTCGCAGTAATTCATGTATGGACAATATAGTGAAACGGGGCTTATTCTGATATCACACGGGCACCATCACTAGACTCCCATACAACACTAGTGGCTGCCTTGGGATCAGTTTTTAATTGCATTTTACAGCTAAACCGTGCATCGCAGAGGAAAACAGGGCTTATTCTGGCATCACACAGGCACCCTCCCTAGACTCCCATACAACACTTGTAGCTGCCTTGGGATCAATTTTTAATTGCATTTTACAGCTGAAACGTGCATCGTAGAGAGAAACGGGGCTTATTATGGCATCACACAGGCACCCTCACAAGACTCCTATACAACACTAGTAGCTGCCTTGGGATCAATTTTTAATTGCATTTTACAGCTGAAACATGCATCGTAGAGGGAAACGGGGCTTATTCTGGCATCACACAGACACCCTCACTAGACTCCCATACAACACTAGTGGCTGCCTTGGGATCAATTTTGAATTGCATTTTACAGCTAAACCGTGCATCGTAGAGAGAAACGGGGCTTATTCTGGCATCACACAGACACCCTCACTAGACTCCCATACAACACTAGTGGCTGCCTTGGGATCAATTTTGAATTGCATTTTACAGCTAAACCGTACATCGTAGAGAGAAACGGGGCTTTTTTTGCATCACACAGACACCGTCACTAGACTCCCATACAACACTAGTAGCTGCCTTTGGATCAATTTTGAATTGCATTTTACAGCTAAACCGTGCATCGTAGAGAGAAACGGGCCTTATTCTGGCATCACACAGGCACCGTCACTAGACTCCCATACAACACTAGTAGCTGCCTTTGGATCAATTTTGAATTGCATTTTAC
This sequence comes from Isoperla grammatica, assembly GCA_945910005.1. NCBI lineage: Eukaryota > Metazoa > Arthropoda > Insecta > Plecoptera > Perlodidae > Isoperla > Isoperla grammatica. Next base: position 3,558,172 of record OX246746.1, on the reverse strand, counting down.
AGCTAAACCGTGCATCGTAGAGGGAAACGGGGCTTATTCTGGCATCACACGGGCACCCTCACTAGACTCCCGTACAACACTACTGTCAATTTCTTCTTAATTGTTCTGCGTGTCTTGAATTGTGTCCTACCAACACATCTCTACATTTATTTAAACATGTCTACAATTATCTTGCCTGATTTGTTTATTTATACTTATATTAAAAAATAAATTACTGTTTGTTGTGATAAACAAATTATATATACTATTTTGTTGTCGTGCGAGCTAGAAAGATGTAAAATAAGAACATTAAAAAGATCAAAAATATGGTTACAAACTTGTATAAATAATCATTATATTTGTATAACAGATTATTTCACAAATGCATTCACAACATAATCGTTTCTTCAAGTTAATTATCATATTGTTTATCACCTCGCTTATTATAGTTCTTTCTCAGATACTTATTTTTCTCAACATGTTTTCAATCTAGAGACAATTAAGAAAAATCTATACTTTGTTTTTGTAAATTAAGTTAGCCGACATTAATCCAACTTGAATGTATAGTTTTGTCGCTTCTTTAAACGTCTTTACGGAAAACATTGAGTTAAGTATTGAATTAAAGAAACACCTCAACCAAATACTGCTGGAATAAAAACAAACTATTCATTTCAGTCATATATATTTTAATGTAGTAACAACATTAAAAATAATCGTTTCTTAACCATAGGTTTCTTATGAAAAATAAAAATGGTTTAAAAATATCACACAAAAAATGAAAAAGAAATTGCAATTTCCCTAGCTGTCAACGATTGTGACAAATTTGTTTGCACAATTTTGAAAAATGAAAAAAATAAAAAAAAATTCTCTCTAAAACCAATATTTAGTAAAAATATATATGTTGTATCAAAATTGTAATACAATTGCTTATAATCTGTAGAATATAAGATTTTCAGTGTACCTTTCTAGTAACGATAAAACCTTAGAAAATATGTCTATATTCGTCACGCTATATTAAAGTTTAGTACCATGAATGCATTCATTGCACAACCTTGTTTTAGTTTCTTAAAAAGGTTCGCGTGCGCTAGTACATACCATACTTGCACCAACACCAGCACCATAGTAAGCTCAAGCACTATACGATCAATCACAAGAGAATTATTACCCGATGTCACCGATAGTCGTTTTTCACGGTACACTTTGGCGTTACATCATTCTTGCACCAAAACTATTATGTCATATTTATTTTATGTTTATTCGTGGCTGCTCTTTGTGCCACTGCTATCTTAGTACGTAATGATGATGGAAGATATAATAAATCCCCTTGTTGCTGGATATGGTATCAGGTTTGCACTGACTAAACGGCTTTGACTGGGCGAAGTCTTAAATGTTTGACACACACAGAATATGCGAATATGCACTTAGTTTAAGCTGGACACAACATGATTTATTACGGTTTAAATTATGACTTTAGATACTTTGAACAATTTAAAGGAAAGAAGAGATGCTTAATCAACACAAGAATTTTTGTTCTTTATGTTATTTAAACACATTTATTGGTTATATTTGTAAAAATCAGAGTATTTTCAAACATTTGTATTTAATACGTTTATGCAATGTAAAAACTCCATGGTCTAATACTTATAGCTAAATGTTCTCTGTCTTGGGATCCATTTTTAATTGCATTTTACAGCTAAACCGTGCATCGTAGGACATAGTAGGCCTATCACGAGTGTGGACGCAACGTCAAGATTATCCTCGTTGCGCTACCACAGGACAAAGCGTCCCTCGGTTCCGAGCTGTCTGGAAATGAGCCTGTAAATCTGTTCGGTTCAGGGTACGAGGCGAGGTGAGGGCAGGATGTGCATAGATGGGGAGAAAACCTAGTTTTCTATAGAAAAGACTGTCAGCTAAGAAAATAGATATATTTGTAAAAACAGTCGGAAGGTATTTACGCAGTCGTAAGTTGGTGTGGTGGATAATGGGTGTTTGTATTATACTTCATAGACCGAGCCTCGAGGTTGACGGTTGAAGGGTTCATGGAACAGTAAGAACTGAATGGCTGATATATATGCTAACTTTGTGAGTGAGTGTGATCCCGATTCCAGTTCCACTATAATTCAATTGGGACATCGCGGCATTTCCATTTTTTAAAACTCTATTACTGCGATTCTATTATTGACAATTAATAAGTGCAGACATTTTTAAGTTCGACATAGTTTAAGAGCTCCACCCGCTAGTTATGTGACCACCGCCCAGCATAACAAGTATGACATTATAAATAATATAACATGAAAATAATGAATAAATATGATATGATTGTGGGGTTGTCACGTGGGAGGGGGTAAGGGGTGGTCACACAGCGATGGAGGGGAGAGTCAAGTCGGGAGCGCGGAACAGGGCACAACGGAACAGAGCACAAACCGAACACTTCCGAAGCGTGCGGTGTTGCCATATGTGATGATTGTGTTCTGTTCCGTTGCAGAGCGGATTACCGCACACACGTTAATTTGTGTGCGGTAATCCGGTACACAACGGATCACAGCACAATGTTTACACATAAGCGTGTGTGCGCTAGGTTAGGTTAGGTTAGGTTAGGTTAGGTTAGGTTAGGTTAGGTTAGGTTAGGTTAGGTTAGGTTAGGTTATCGTGTGTGCGGTAATCCGCTCTGCAACGGAACAGAACACAATCATCACATTTGGCAACACCGCACGCTTCGGAAATGTTCGGTTTGTGCTCTGTTCCGTTGTGCCCTATTCCGTTGTGCTCTGTTCTGTGTACCCGTCAAGTCTACCTGTGGAAGCGCAGTCCGCACGCTTATCAGTCTCGTCCTGATTGTGGCTCGGCCGCTCCTCGCGATGTCACGGAGAGGTAATTGACTAATTGAGGTTCTTAGTGTGATGATTGTTCAATGTTACATTGCGTCCTTTCGTTATATCAATGTATTTTCATTAGGAGGGGGTCCGAATAGAAATAAAACCAACTATAAAATAATATGCTATGTATGGTTGGTCCCGTGGTCCCGTGCTGGGTAATATCCCGGACTATCTAATCAACCATCACAAAGGTCAAGTTTATGAACCACGCGCAACAAACGCGTTGCTGCCTGACAATAGACCCACTTACCGTAATATTGAACATCTTATTTTTAGCTAACATTTATTATTGTGGATGTAATCATTTTAATAAATCCATGTAAAAATGTAGGCTACCACCATCTCTTTCATATGACTCACTTTGCGACTAAACTTCGTTCTCTCAGAACTCTCAATGTTGAGTTGCAAGCATGCCTTAAAGTATTTGTTTTTATTTTTAGTTATAAAACTGATTTACAAAGGGGGAAAAATATCGGTGCGAAACATCTTCGAATCAGTAAAAAGATTCCGAGGTCCTGAATAAGTTCGACATTTTCAGTGCCAATTACTGAAAACGTGATCTTTGAAGGTGCAAATTATGTTTATTTTTGTACTATGTTCAGAATCGAAAATAACAACGCAATTAATAATTAACACTGCAAATATACTGTGAGCTTTGAAGCTTATCAAGCGAAACACTGACACACGATGCACAAACACAGGCGCGCAGCCGATTGCAACAGTCAACCTCAAACGTGTTGTTACCATGGATTTATTCGTCAGATGTAGGAATATATTGAAAGATATAATTCTATTTGTAAGTGATCGAAGATAGTGATAGTACAATATGACTTGGCGTGCGTTAATCACGCGTATATGAGAAAAAACGTAAGCGAATTGAGTCAAAACTCTACTTAACATATTTTATTTAGTTCTGTCAAGTAATGCTGATCGCTCTATAAAAAAAAGTATTTTCCATTTCAACCTACACAGTTGTAAAATCAAATCTCAAAAGAAGTTGTTGGTGTTATTAGAGACCATAAATGTCAATCATGCCTTTCTTCCGCAAAGTACTCACAGCTGTAGTATAGGCAGCTCCAAGCCATATTGGCCTCCAACGACAGCGCAAAAAATACCTTACTACCCCCACTGTATCAACAATTAAATACAATTATTAGTTTTAATTATTAACTTTAGCGATCCTCAAATTCGGTACGTGATGTTAACTTAGATTTTTGGTTATTTATTTCGAAGACAAAATAATCGGAGGTCACTTGATTTTGGAAGCTACGCATCTACCCTTCTTGCTGGCCGGAGAACCCGTCAACGTGATTGAAGTTTACAACCTCGTACAAAGAGACCAATAAACCAGCCGCGATTGAACCCAAAATTAGCCGCTGTGCTAGTTGATATGGAAGTCAGTGGTTGGTCGCTTCATTAGGTAGGCCATAGAGCTGTTCCTTTCCCACCCCCTAAAGATGGCCTTGATGAAAAGAAAGCCCATTTTCAAGAGTCCACTAATAAACGAAATTGAAATCCAGCGCCCACCACGATCAAATCCGACTGTACATTTCTCAAGTATTTGTTTACGTAATAAATTTATCTTATGGAAACCGATAATGAAATGGTAATCTTTGTTTCAGCCGAGAGTACCTCAAGGCATCTAGCATCATTCGTGCTACCAACTATCCCTGAGCCGGTAGCACCTGGCCAGCTCTCCGACACTGAGCCAGAGCCAACCGCACCCGAACCCGAAGTGACATCAATCCAAGGGCTGAGCATCTGTGAGCGGCTGCTCGTGAACGCGGGGCGACGCAACTGTGTCCAAGGTCTAGTGGTCGTAGGAATGTTCGCTCTCGTGGCAGTGACCACTGTGATAGTGATGCAATGGGTGGGCATCACTACTACAGAGGCAGCGGATCAACTGGTTGGAAGCCCAGCAAGACTTCCAACAGATCTATTGCCGACTATCTACAAGTAAGTGTAGTGTCCGCATGTCTGTCCTTCAACTATCCTCCTCATTGCTCGAGCAGTGCGGAGGGTTGTAGGTAGTGGAGCTTGGGCACTGGCAAGCTCCCCCCCCCCCTTGGACTTGACACAGGGGCGTTGGAAGTACATTTTGCTAGGGGGGGCAAGCACTTACGGGTTACAGAATATAAATAATATAAATAAATGTAGAAATGGCTTTTTCGAGAAATTTCGGAAGTCGTTCCAACTACCATTAAGTCTCGCCGATGAAATTGTTCTGGCCGTATAAAGGTGGTCTATTTTTATATTTAGGCACCATTTGTATTCTTAATTTTGTTTAGTTTATATATAAATTGTAATTTGTTACGATTTTCGTTTTAATATAAGTTATTGTATGTTATCCTGTGTCTTACGGCTACAGCTTTGGCTGCAGAGACGGAATAAAGGTTGTTATTATATTTATACGTTCTTATAAAAATGTTCACCTTTTCTTGCAAAAAAAAACACATGTGTACTAAGTACTAACACTTGGAATAGCTATGTGTTCATTGTCTGTGGTTTTCATCATCGATAAACAGCATTGGTCTTGGTGATAAGAAGTTCGTGCCGAATCAAACATCAGTTTTTTTCGGTCAATCCCACTTCAACCTTAAGCAAAGTTTTCATGTATTAGTTTCTACAGCCTACACTAATACCCCTTACCCCCCCCCCCCCCCCCCCTTACCGAGCTGCTTTTCCTTCCTCCAAGGCACTGCTGACCGGTCTCTCCACAGGATTGTAGATAATGTCAATAGGGCAGTCTTCAGCAATAACTATTTCTGCATTTTCTATTGCATTTATAAAGTCAATTGGTTCCTGAAGAGATGGTGTAGATGCTGCCAATCGTCTGCATTCATCGTGACTTATTTTAGCTGGATCTATAAAAAACAAATGAAATAATACTAGGCTTCAATTGAAATGGCAATGCAATTGAAATAATCCTAGGCCTAGGCCTAAGGCACCGACCTGGGCCGGGTCAATATACACACTAGGGGCTAGGTCTACATCAACTTACCAGGGCCTTTTTTTAATCTTGGTTCTCAGCCAACTAAGGAGAGTATTTCCTCGTCGGAATAGATTCCAGATAGACTAAATCATTATCTTCCAATTCAGAATCAGAGAGGTCCATGTCTGGATCTAGAATATATTAAAGAATAATTAAATAACAATACCAACAGGTTAAAATAGAGGCCTAGGCCTAGGCCTAGCCTCCCTAGGTTTCTAGACAAATGTGTGTTTAAAAGAGAAATAAAACTTACCACAGCTTGAGCGGGGTTTTCAGTTGGTCTTCAGAGTCACTATCAATCTAAAAAAGCTATTTAAAACGTATCTTTGGGACAATTCTAAGTTAAAACTAACCAAATGCTACTGTATTTGACATTAACCGGCGCCATTGGGTTCGAAACGAGAGGAAACACAGCAGCTGCCGTACAGTAGTACTAGTAGCGGCAGAGACCCCTGTGGTAGATAGCAGGTACTGCTACAACTAAGTTCCTAAGGAAGATAGCAGGTAGCGCTGCATGTGCTGTTACTCAAGCAAGCTCTGTTGGATAGATAGGAGGTACTGTCAGAAAAAACACAAATAATTTGCTGAAAATAATGATACCAATATCTCAAATATGCATATTTTGGCAGATAGAAGGTACTGGTTCTTCACCATCGATATATATATATACATATGCACAACACAAGCAACAACGAACGAACAAGCGGTACTTTTTGGAAATTTAAAAATGTTTTAATGTAATTAAATTAAGCGCAAACGCTCAGCATTCAGCACGTCCCAAATACCTCAGCACGTTCGGGTGTTTTCTTTGCAAATTCATTGCAAATTTATTTTATGTTCAAGCTCATGAGACGATCGTTATGAATGTGCTGTACCCCGTCTGGGCCCGGGAAAGAATAGGCCCAGGATGACTCTGCCAGTCGTAAGAGGCGACAAAAGGAGATCCTGTAATCCACTAATGCCCACCGTAATGTAAAACCTTTTTTGTTACAATTAGAACTAGTGTCCGGTCATAGGAAATACCTGCTTATCTCGCCGAATAATCCTAGACGTAGGGACACACAGGCATGCGCTTTGTTGTGCAGACTCTGCTGTGATGTCTTTCAAAAGCAAAATCTTTCATTCAATTTCCGGGAGTCGATAAGAAAACTATGAACAGTTGAAACAGACTGGCTTTAAATCACCAAAAAACTATTTGAAAGTTGGGAAATATAAAACTTTCAAATTTGATATTTTGTTATGTCAAGGGCGTAATATGTTGTTTCAAAGACTATTAAATCAGTGCATCGCATTTCACAGTATGGGGATGGGGGGGGGGGGGGCAAAAATATACTATTGCCCCCCCTGAAGTTTCTAGGGGGGGCAAGCGCCCCCTCTGCCCCCCAGGTTCCAACGCCACTGACTTGACATATTATCTCCCGAAGTACTCTGGAGATAAAAAACAACCGCCATAAGTTATTAATTTATTATTGACTATTATATAGTACTTGTATGACTGTTCCATTTGACAATTTCAACATTATCTCAAATTGTCTATAATTTATTAGAACCATACATTTGGCAATCCTTGTCTTGCGAGTACCTGTCTGTTTAATACCTGTAATCTTACTTGTAATCTTAATAAAATGTAGCCGCGCATCATTCCGAAATTTGGATATTGTTATTGATGAATATACTTTTAAAAATAGGAACAAAACAGAACACACGCGTTTGGAGTTATTTGGGTCGAGCACTCAGAAATATTCAAAATTAAAAACAGCAATTTTTTTGACCGGGTATAAAATATCAATATTACGTTTTACTTTCACGATTCTCTGTCCTGACTGTTGCAATCAAATCTATACATGAAGAATAATATTTTTATATTGTCGTATCACACCTTTGTTTATGCGATGAATATTGGAAAAGCTAGCCTATATTATCTTCGGTTCTTCATTACAAGCCTTTTTCCATCCAAATGTGTTTTAATTGTGCTGTGGCATAAAACAATGCATAACCAGCTGTTGAATATTACTTGTTTTCAAACTTCATCACATTCACATACACAAGGTGTGATAATATGCAGTATAGAAAATATTAACCTTCACACACAATGATCTTGACCACAGCCAACCTGTGTCTGTGTCTTGACATTGAGGGTGTGCCCAGTCCAGAAAGATGTATTTTTTCAACATTTTATTATAATCTTTTTAAGGTTCACTCTACACGTATATTTTCATGAAAACAGTTGTAGCTTAACAGTGGTACCTTACACATTTTGTTTGTTTCTATTCAGTCTGAGCGTGATGCCGTTCCTGTTCGAAGGCAACTTTACGACTGCAGGGGAGGTGTGGATCACTATGAACTGTTACAGTAAAACAAACAAGATTGTCTTAAACATTAACGACATAAAAATCGACGCCGAGAAACTTCTGGTCAAAGAAGTGACTTCCGATATTGAACTGACTGTGTCCTCCACTGCTCACGACCAAGAGCTGCAGTTCTATACCGTCCACCTGAACGAGGTGATGCTGCCCGAGAATACGTATCAGATACGTCTAACGTTTGTAAGCCAGTTAAACGATTTATTGCAAGGTTTCTACAGAAGCAGTTACGTCGATACCAAAACGAATACGACCCGGTAAGTAGGATGTGCCAATCTGATTGCTATATGTAACACAGGGTTCGCTTAAAATATTTCTATGAATATCTGGAAATAATCAATAGATATCACATTCACTACATTTTATGCTTAAATATTTGGCATGTAGGCTGTATACTGTATATTATTGTAAATATGTCTAGCTGACGATCGTAAAATGTTTTACGGTTTGTATTTATTTGTATATATTTATACATTTTACAATGGCTTGTACTGAGTGAGTATACCTATTACCCCTTTGGTAATTGTATATGACGGCTTTTTATTAACGTTTTCCCGTTCCTTCTTGGGTTTCCTCATGTAGGCCTATTATGTGAACTACATTTTACACGATACTAATGTGTTGTTTATAGCAAGTTTTGGTTAAAGAAGTAGGGGCTTTGGGAGCAATAGCCCCCCCAGGAAAAAATAAATAACAGCTTCAAATTGTATCAATACTCAATAGTCAATACTATGATTGCTATGAATAGGTCGCATACTTCTTGACGTGGGCCCCTGTGTTGGATATTTACCAATGAATGGTCCCTTACTCCTTAACGAAGCTGATTGTCTAATAAAGTTGATGTGTGTTGTAGATGGTTGGCTACTACTCAGTTCTCCCCCACAGATGCAAGGAGGGCATTCCCCTGTTTCGATGAACCTGTCTTCAAAGCAAAGTTCCAGATAAACATCGGTCGACAATTACACATGGAAAGTCTGTCTAACATGCCCCTAGAAAATACTGTTCCTGTGTAAGTACATAAACCATAATATGCAGGCTAATGACAGTGTTCAACTTAAGCACGAGAATTAAGGTTTTTGTTTGTATTTTTAAAAATTTCACACAAAATGAATATTTTGACAAGATGCAGGGCTTCTTACTATTGAGATCTCTAATATTGTCATAAAAAGGATGTAACATACTGTGTATTTTATAAAATATGACAATTTCATTAATATTCTCAAACTATCTAAGTAATATCATCCAAAAGACAAAATTGTTCACATTTTTTTGATAATATCTATCCCCCACCATTCCATAATTTTGATATTGAAAGTCATTTTAAAGATACAAACCAAAATACTTACATTCTAATGATTTATAAACTATTTTTGTTGAACACTTGGTTACTATTTCGCAGCGCTGGCCATTATGGATGGATGTGGGACCAATACCCCTTGACCCTTCAAATGTCTACTTATTTGGTTGCATTCATTGTCTCCGACCTGAGGTGGAAGCAAGCAACAACCGTGAAGACCTCGGATACATTCCAGTTCAGGGTTTGGTCTCGGGAAGATGTACTGCAGCACACAGCTTTCGCTGCTTTCATTGGTCCACACATGCTCAACTTTCTCGAGAAATATTTTGATATTCCGTTTCCGATGCCCAAGCAAGACATGGTTGCCATTCCCGACTTCGGGTTCAGTGCTATGGAGAACTGGGGACTAATCACATACAGGTGTGTGATACTGATACTGACATCTGTCTTTCATTGACAACAACCAAAACTGTAGATGGACCGATACCACAATTGGCCGATATAGATACTATTTTGTTTTTATTAATGTGTGGCTCTGTTTCAGAGAGTCTGTCATGTTGTATGAGGAAGGAGTCACAACGGAGACTACTAAGGAGAGTTCAGCTGATACAATTGGACATGAGCTAGCCCACCAGTGGTTTGGCAACCTTGTCACTCCACTCTGGTGGAACGACTTGTGGCTCAAGGAAGGTTTTGCTACGTTTATTGGCAACATTGCTGTGGATAGTGTAAGTGTAATACTTTAAGAAAACAGATCAACTAATATTAAATCCGTGCAAAATTACAATTTAGTAATCGTACTTCAATAATAATACTACACCACGTTGAAAAAGTGAAGACTGGGCTCAATAACCTAAATAAACCTCACATAAGTAAAATAAAAATCCAAAAATTATCGAAACATCATCAAATTTATGAGTAGATAGTAAATTCAAAATTGTCATACAAAATTTTCTCACACAACCCAAAACCTCTGTTTTTACAATATTTGATACATATTACAATAAAAGTTTACCCCTCCTGGGACTCAGGTCCAAATGATAGAAACCTCAATCGGTCCACTAACGTTGGATTACAACAGATTACTATGGGGCCTACTGTCAAAACTCTTCACTGGGTCAATCAATTACAAATAGTAGCTCACATTAAGGAGAACTAGATCATTCCTATCTGACCTTAAATTATTCCTTATTCTTTTGTAGACAAAGTACCATGCCTACGTGTAATGTGCTAATGAACATTTGTTCCCAGTCTGCACGCTGTGAGGGCCAGGCTCCAAAAAGTTTGGTCTGTTCTGAGCCTGGTATCAAAAGGTATTCTAATTTGTAAGTGAATCCGACCCTAAGAAGCTTTTTATTTCTTGAACAAAATAAACTATTTCATAAAATGTAAATTTCATTTTTTGTGATATATCCTTTGTTTTGTAATATTTTCTCTCATTTTTAAATTATATCAATCTCCAACACAAGAAGATCCGTCTAATCACTAAACAGATGATGTTTCGAGTAAAAGAAGTAGAACAATTAGTTATTACAAAGTTTTGAAATGGCCCGATTGAGTGAGCATACATTACACCACTAGTTCCCTTACATTGCGTTGTCTGCTCTATTTTATAGGTTCAACCAGACTGGCGCAAGAAAGATAAATTTACTATTGATAAGCTGCAAAATATTTTCCAATTAGACGCATTGAAATCTTCACATCCCATCTCCGCAGATGTTGACCACCCTGATCAAATACGCCAGTTATTTGATGGCATCTCCTATGACAAGGGTAAGGAAATCAGCATTCGCTTCGAGTTGTTGATGTAGTTTTGCATTAATCTGTTCATTGTTCAACTGTTGTTCAAACCTGACCTGCCTCAAAATCAAGATGTTGAGGTTACACAGAAAGCCCAAGACTTGCAAAACAATCATAATGCCCACAATGAAACACAATATGGAGGTTTCACGCAGAGGTCAAATATCGGAAATCTTTCTGCTGGCCTGATCTGAATCTGGTGGAATGGTATAAATTTCCCATGGAGCCAAATTACTTGAATTATCCCTGCCAGAAGGGGAGGAGAGTCCAATTGACGATCATTCATTATAGAGCGGATTGCCAACTACCGCTGTATAAAATAAGTAATTTAGAAACAAAGATCCAAAACAGTTATGCTGTCATTAATATTTGGTGACACATTTGTATGTTTTATTAACTGTATTTCCGGAAGGAGATGTGACAAAAGTATCTATTATTGCCTTCTTGTTTAAACAATGCCAACTCTCCATACAATCTACAATTTCGACAAATCTTTCCGTGTACCCTAAGTAATGAAACCTCCTTGCCTCGCTTGCTCAAACATCGCTTACTCAAACAAAACTGATAGAGGTGGCTCAGCGGTATAAGACGTCGCGTCTTATACCTCAGTCGTAAAGGTGAATGGTATGGGATCGAGTCATACTATCAGTCATCGGACATTCTTTCCTAAATATCCAAACAACCATATATACCTAGTTAGTCACCTGAAGAGGGGCACATCAGATAAAGCTGGTGTGCACCCTATAACAAGGATTCCTACGAAACAAAAGAAATTATTATTATGATTATTATTATTAGTAGTAAGTACGATGGATAACGTTTTTGTTTGTACACAGGGGCATCAGTAATCGGTATGATGAGTCACTTCCTGGGTGAGAAGACGTTCAAAGCTGGCTTGAGTAGCTATTTGAACACATATAAGTACAGCAATGCTCAGCAAGATGACTTGTGGACAGCCCTCAACACTCAAGCACACTTGGACCAGTCCCTACCTGGGCACATAACTGTGCACATGATCATGGATACGTGGACTCTCCAAACGGGTTATCCAGTTATTCACGTCATCAGGAACTACACAAGCGGCACAGCTCAAGTTACACAGGTTTGCACAGAGCACCACAACATTGAAAATACATACTAGTGAAACAAATACTAGTAATAAGCTATCAATTATACCTTAACTACATTTAATGTAGTTAAGCTTTGTTCTTAAGTGGTGGTTCTAATTTAGAACCACCACTTAAGAACAAAGCTGCAAAAAATGAATTGTACTTAAACAAAATAGCCAGCACTGTAGAAGTAGTCTTTTCCTACCATTGGTGGCACATTACAAATTAGTTAGGACAAATCACTGGGTAACATTTAACTTCTCTTTCAGGAGCGATTTCTTCTTTCCGGCAAAAAAGATGAGAACGACAAGGAATTGAATTGGTGGATCCCCTTGACTTACACGACAGAACTTAGCCCGGACTTCGAAGAAACCCGACCAAAAGTGTGGCTTGAGAATGTTCCCGAAACAACTATTGGTGATTTACCAAACAATAACAGTTGGATCCTTGTCAATGTCCGAGAAACAGGTTTGTGAAATAGATTCGAGTGGGTAAATAATAACAGTAATTCTTGTTGCTTTTCATTTTTATTATTGCCATTATGCTATTCGAGCCAATGAGAGGTGATGATGAAGATATAAAACCATGCCTTTGTGGGACTCGAACCCTCATCCCTCGATTGCATAATATGCTTAGAACCTGTGTCCCAACCGAACGAGCCACCGCGGACAGTTTCAGTGGGGTAAAGTAACCACAGTGACTCCTAACGGCATTATACGTAGCCACTCAAAGTTTAATCTTGATTCAATAGTGCAGCCTAGTAAACAGGGAGCAAAACACACATTTAATGCGAATTGATAGTTTGATTCTAGATTAGTGTTGGAAGTCTTGAAAGTTTCAAAAAAACATGAAAGATTGATACTTTATAGCTTCATTGTTACTAGTTAAGTATTTATTACTTTTAAAGTGATTCAGAATACAGTTTATTGATTGGTCACATAGATAGGCAGTGACAGTGACGTTGAGCCTAACTTAACAGAGTTTGAGACTCCAGAGTCCGAGTAAAAGAGAAATATACTATGTTAACTACGCGAGCCGAGTCTGTACGATTCGGTACATACAAACTGCATTCGTAAGAGATTTTCCTGGTAAACACGTTTGTATGTACCGAGAAAGTATTCGAGCCAGCACACTCTGCCGATCAGTTATATTGACTAAATTTAGACAATGTACAATCTCAGAATCCGTGGTAAAGTAAACGGAAACTGGAGCTGATTGTCGAGTACGTATAGTACCTTACAACTAAGTACGGACTTGGTTCGTGTGGTAAACGTATATTCAGATTTCTCTAATAAACCTAAGAGAAGTATATTAGTATCTGTATATATACCTGCACTGAGAGTGACAGGTTAAGTCAAAATGTCCTTTCTTTATTTTTATACATAGCCTATTTTATACCAACCTAATAAAATGCATTAAATTCATGGTAATGTGTCAAATTTTCATGAAAATCAATCTTTCACAAAATTTCAATATTTCATGAAACTTTCAACGAAACTTTCAAAAACATAAATTTCATGAAATTTTCCAACACTATTCTAGATGCCAATTTGGTAAAAATTGTCTTAAATTTATTAATTTATAAAATTACAAAGTCAATAATAACGTGTAATAAATTTGAGCCCTTATGAAATAAAATTCATGTTCAAGTTGTGCACACAATGTACGAGTTTTGCTGTGGATTCGAAAACTGTCAAGGTGTTTAGATCTTTAGCTAACAAAATTACACCAGAATGTTTGACACTGTTTAGGATACTACCGTGTGAATTATGACGAGGGGAACTGGAAACTGCTGACCCAAGCTTTTACAGAGCTTCCCGACGTAGCGCAGGCCCAAATTCTAGACGATGCACTAAACTTGGCAGCCGGAGGATATCTCGACTATAACACTGGTCTGCAGCTGATAAGCCAGTTGAAAGGCAACATCCAATACCTTCCTTGGAGTGCATCACTCAAAAACCTTGACTATGTCGACAGTATGTTAGCAGTGAGCCATGTCTATGGCAACTATCAGGTAACTATGTATGATTGCCCTTTGAATAACTATCTTTTAACAAAGTGAAGAAAACTCAAGCATCGATTAGTTTTAATTTAAAGCAGTATTGCAGGTGAAATATTTTAACCATGAATTCAAGCATTCACTACAATATTTTTACATAAAATATTTGTATGTTTTGTAACTGTATAAATATAATGAAATCCGCTAACTTTACACGCAAGTCACTCTATAATCGTGTTTCTCAATTAATAGAGTTTGATTCAGATTTTCGCTGACAAACTATGTGACTGACTCGAACAATGTTGTTGCAGAATTTTATGCTCGAAATTCTAAATAAATTGTACGACCATCTGGGATTTGAAGAACGCCAAACCGACAGCCACGTCGATATTATAAACAGAGTGAACGTTCTCAGACAGGCTTGCCATTATGGTCACCAGAAATGTGTTGAAACATCAAGAAACAAATATCAACAGTGGATGAACCAAATACCTGCAACCAAATCGAACCTGTGAGTCCCTGTGTAAAATATTTCAATGCAAGACCCCTAAATAGCATCTAAGGCAGATAATTATAGGAATAACATTTTCACTTGATTTCCAGGATTTCTGCCAACCAGAAGGCAGTTGTTTACTGCACTGCTATCAAATATGGTAGTAACAAAGAGTGGGAGTTTGCATGGATGCAGTATCAGTCTGCATATCTTGGAGGAGAACGAGAGGTACTACTGAATGCCCTAGGATGTTCGCAACAGCCAGCTATTCTGGAGGGGTACGTGCACTAATCACTTTTGTTCTGTAACTACTAATTACTAAAGATGTTTGATTTTCACGGACAGCGAACTCGCGAAGTGCTGATAATAAAGGGATAGAAAGTGTATACCTGTCGATTGACACCTCACGAACACCGAAATTCCACTGCAAAATTGGCAGAAATTGGAAATTGTTTTGTGGCTTCTCGGTTGATGTATACTATCACACAACTACAGTTCAGTTTTGTTCGTAGAGTTAAAATCACTAGTATAATTGCTAAGAGTTCGAAGCATACAGCTATTGATGTTATGGTTCACCAAACCTTACGTGCCAGCGCAACAATACACTTGCCTTGGGAGCCCCGAGTATAAGCGATGCTTCCATATTGTTGTAGATACTTGAAGATGATCATGTCAAACAGTTCCAAGATCCGTAAACAAGACGGTGCTCGCGTATTCCAATCTGTTGCCGGAAATGTCCGGGGCCACACGATCGCATTTGATTTCCTGCGAGACAACTGGGCGGAACTAATGGACTAGTAAGTTGAATACGTAGTAGTATTCTAGTCATGAACAATTATAATCAAAGATGACTAATCAGTACGAAATTTCAGGCCACAACATCGTCACACTTACAATTGCAATACAAATATGCCAATGTTGTGTGGTTTCCATTTAACACTATTTGTCAACGTTGTTAACAAAGTGGTATTATTTTCAGTTATGGACTCGCCTTCTCTGTTTTGTCCAAAATGGTTACATCAATTGGGACGTACATGAATACCCCCGAACAATTGATTGCGGTAAGAAAGGGTGTTCCGCACCAGGTTATCTTGGTCCGCACCCATTTATTTTCACTAGGACATACACAGCACCACTCATGACAGCAGGCAGAAAAAGCAACTGAGATGAGTCATTACTCATTAGTCAATAGATAGTTAGGATTGAGCCGGCTGGAATGATACCTGCGATTAAATAATGGAAAATCTTGAACGAGCGCATTTACAAGTGTTCAGAGCTCTCTAACTAAGGATGTTAGTAGCATTATCTTAAAAATCATGACCAACACCTTGAACTACTTATTTGATGAATAATATTATTCATCTAATGCTTACCAGGCCACCACCCAGATAGTCTAACGTATGGAAAAAGTACGTGTGTTTCAGATTTTGCATTCGTCTATCATTTTTCCACATCCATCACAACTTTCAACACAAATAATACCCGATATTGTTTCCATAGTTTATTTAGGTAATTACAATATTAGACTTAATACACACCCAGTAAATTTACATTGTACATTATATTTCAGTTGGAGCAATTTCGGGAAGCAAATAGCAACCAGTTGGGCACAGCAGACCGTAGTCTAAACCAAACAATAGAGAAAGTCGAGATTAATGTGTACTGGATGGAGAATAATTACCAACAAGTTGAAGACTGGCTTAATAACAACTATGCTACTACAGACAACAAAAACTAATAAAGGAACTTGTACCGTTACCTTAATTGACATGTCATTGTATGATGCAAAATTGTGGCTTAATGTTGTGTAAATCAATGTTGTTACAGTAGAACCAAGTTTGGTGGCAGAGGCAGTGGTATATAACATGTTGTTTTCTTTATACCTTAAAGTTTTGGACTGGCAAAAAGAATCAGGAGGTATCAATGGAACCCCTGCTCCTTGTTCATCACAGTTAAAATTTGTGAAAGTGATAATAGTTAGGTATTTATTATTAGTCACACATTATTGTGTAATCAATTGGTGGGCACGTAGGCTACTCTTAGAGAATTCATTGATCAATATAAACATTTTCAGTGAGAATTACATGACCTGTAGATACCCTGATGTGATGTGTAGACCTATTATGATATATTTTGTGTTACTGATACAATTATTTTCTTCGTATTATTTTTTTAAAATTTAATTTCTGTATTTCACAACAAATCACCTCACGAGTGTTCCTCCACAAATATCCATTTAAATTAAATCAATGTTATTTTCCTACTTAGTGTAGACCTAAAGGAATATATAGTAGGCCTACAGTAAAACATATGTAATAGTGACATGGCCACAATGTATTAATTTAATACATGCTAAGAATTGCATCACTCACGTGACGGCTAGTATGTGGTGTGCATGCACGGCAGTTGTCTTTCTATGACGATACTTGAGGTTACTGTTATGAAGCGAGATTACTGTTAACACATTATTGTTGTAGTCATTGTTAGAACACAAAAAAATGTACCATACTTTTTAGCAATGTAGTAAAAAGCTTAACCAAGTGACATTTCATGTTGATATTTTAGGCTTTAAAATATGACTGCCAAACTTATGCAAGATTTTTTTTTTTTTTTAATACAAAAGGAACCAGGCAGTGATAAGGGTAGGCCCAAAAATCTGTAATTTAATACACACATCAAATTCAGGAACATATACTCAGAGCCAGGATATTATACTCAAGGGAAGATTATTAACATTTAATTAACAGTACATTCTCCGACACCGCAACTAACTGACCTTTTTTTGCAAACCACTCAAACCATCAGCTGTAAGAATTATTCGATATAAGTAGTTATTAAAGTTGCATAACAGGGAATCATTCTTAAATGTTAAGCTAGCCTATTAACCTTTAATATACTATAGGAAAGGAACTAAGGGACTGGAAATACAGAAAACACATTACAAAATTTTGGCAAAATACTGTATGTAAAATATCTTTATTACCTACATTATAACTTACAACTTTTGAGTTTGTTTTACAATTATACTTTATATACTAACATATCATACAGCAATACTACAACACAAACATGCAGCCTGCAGAACATGGTAAAGACAATGGAATGAAACCGTAAACATGTACAGTATGTTTGAATGAAAAGCCTCTAGTGTTTGGAAAATTCTGAGAAGTTGTAGGCCAAACCAAAGCTAGTTTGCATACAGCACAAGTTCTACACACACTGACCATTTTCAAAATGTGAAGAAGTGTTGTTTATAGCTGCTGAAAATATGATTTTCAGTCACACAAATTATAATCCTAGTGTGTGTTCAACTTCTCAATAATTATGATGACAAAAGTTTTCGAACAAACATGTAAGATTGAATGTAGCTGCTGCTAAAATACAAACTGGAATTCTTTTGCAGTTAAAGAGTGAACTACTGAGTAGTGGGTACTGCAGATTAAAACTACCGGTACTATTGGCCTAGTTAGTATATTAGGCTACATGAATATGATTGTTGAAGGGAAATAAATAAACATACTTTTACAGTAACTCATTACACTGGTCCACAAAACCGTGCAGTGTGAACTAACTTAGATAACAGGAACTTTTAACCATCTCATATAGTAAGCAGATTATGATTTATGTTCATCTTGATGGACAATACCTTTGATGACGTGGTTAGGAGGTGAAACCCACTTATAAATTACAATAGTGTCAAACCTTTGAACATATAAAATGACACAAGATATTTGACATCATTTACTATAAAAAATGTTGCAAACTATATCATATCATTTAAAGCAAAACAGCTGTATTACACTTACTTCTTGAAGTGCATTTCTAGCTTTGGATAAGACTTTTTCTTCCCCAGCTTTGACTCAGCTGCTTGCTCAGTGATATTTACAACTTTGGGCAGTGTAGTATCTCCTTCTTTTTCACCTTTACATTTTAACACATCAGGACTAGCCTGACTATTTTCAATATCGTTTGAGATCAATGATTTGGCAGTGAAAGTCACTTTCCGGGCAATCTTGGCTAAATCTTCACGAGACTCCTTAACGCCAGCAGGAGTTAAATGCTGATGAAGTGTGTTGGACTGCGTCTCCACTTCGGGATTCAAAGTTTCATTTTTAGAATTGCATTTCTCAACATCTAGGCCTATATTGTCAACTGAAGATGTTTTTTGTAATCCTGGAATATATATCAATTTCATTAGAAATATCATTTTAACATTTTAAGTGCTTTAAAGTAAATCTGCCATTCGATGTCGACGATTGGTAAATTTTAAATTGAAACAATCAGCTATGAACATGGGCACTGTCAGTAGGCCACAAGAATTTTTAACTTTTGTTTGTGCCTTGTTGGATGCAATCATGTCTTCTTATGTCTTACTTAACACAGCTCCAGAAGGTTTCCAAATAGGAGAAAGCTTTGTTGAATATGATTGTTCAGTAGTCACAAGTCACAACCATTGTGTATGTATGTGCCCTTAGGCTTATTATGGCACAAAGTGCAATCATATGATTGATCAGCACCAAGTGAGTTTTGTCTTTTGAATGAACTGTAAAGCGTCAACACATTGATTTGCAAATGTGAAGTCGAATGGCAGCATTACTCTAAAGACATTTAACTCAAACATGAATAACATGTGTAGGCCTATGTTACCTTTTAATGTAATTAACATCAAATGGTTCAGTTGCATTAAATATAAATTGGTGACAACAAAGTGCTAACGACATTATTGATTTTCAGCCTACCGAAGTTGATACTGGTCGAGTGTACATCCATCTATTGAATGAATGCACCAGTTACGAGATATCGGTAATAGGGAAGGGTCATTTAAACATTTAAATATGACAGTAGAGTTAAAAATTTTCTTTGGGATGTCAGAATATCGATTATTGTTTATATATAATTTCTTATTTTCACTGTACCGGTACTGTATTTTGTCACAAATACTACTATTTACAGTAGGGGGTATGGCTCCGCACATTTTACGTGGATTTTACACGCATTTACACTGCACAAAAGTGCTGTTATTGGATGGATGTACATAACCCCTTATAGATTATCCATTACAACTTTTTCGAGAACTACGACGGTGTTTTCACACAATTTTTAGACATTAAAAAGGACTGGTTTTGGCTACTTCTGGTCCCCGCGTCATTTTACGTTCGCGATAGGTTCGCGTCTAGCAGACGTTGATCAGGTATACCAACTGTTGGCAAATGACTTTTCCTAGCTGCCTGACATCACTTGAAAGTTAGGTAGGTTATTGGGCCTGGTTGCTCTTTGCCCAGTAAATGACTTTTCCTAGCAAATGACTTTTCTCAGCTGCCTGACATCCCTCAAAAGTTAGGAAGGTTATTGGGTCTGGTTGATCTTTGTTGGCTGCACTGTCATGACGTCACTACTTCCGGTGAGCATTGGCTGGTAATGGCGGACTACATCTGTCATTTTCAGTAGCGACTGCACATTTTCCATATTTTATACTATTTAACAGATAAATATACTCACTTAAAAATGTTGTTTCAGACTTTTCTACTCCCAAAACTATAATAAATATATGATTTTATTGTAAATTGTTTTTTCCTAAAATAAACAGGAGGAACCATACTAGAATTTTCCCCAGTAGGCTACTACTGTAATTTGAATTATTTGTAAATACCAAATATATATATAACCTATTTAGAACACACCAGAAGTTTTTGCTTAGTTAACTGGGGAAGAGTCCGACACGAATACAAGACACCTTCACATTGTGGTTCAAAGAGAAAACCAAATGTTGTTGAAGAATTGAACTAGCCTACAGTAATACCTAAACAAATTAAATTTATACAGTAAGCATTTTTGTATTTAGAAATGTAAGAAAATTTGTATATCCATACAATATTGTGCACATGACATTGTATAAATAATACACCTAATATGATTATTTTATAATTGTACCTTACCTTCATTTTGAAGAGCCCCAGACCCATACCATTATTATCCCGTTAACTATTATCAGCCCAGTTCACCTTATATTTACTAACTACGTATAGTAGGCCTAGTGCCTTCTCCTTCTCATTATACGTAAAAAGTAAAAACCCACCATACAATGCTGTTCAATAAAGGTGTTATGATGTAATTTAACATGAATTTTTACTCACGCAGTTCAATTTTCAATCTCATATTTTCCGCTTTGTAGCGCCGTAGATCCGCAAGATAGTTATTGGTTAGCTGTTCATTCATCAACAAAGCCATACTACGCTGATCCAGAGTTTGCATCATGGTCCACACAGTTTGCTTAGATTCGGCGGCTAAAGTTTCTACATATTTTAGAGTACCTGAATCAGCCTCAGAAACAATCTAGAAACAGAACAAAAACTACATTCTTTTAGAACTGACAAAACTTAGACCTACTTAGAGGTATGGAAACATGACTTTAATAATTTAATTTCACAGCCAATGAAGCTCTATTGTGCTTTAAGGTGATACTGTTAATAAATGTAATGTATTAAGCATCCAAATGTATTATGAGGGATGTCCTAACTATTTTTGACACAAACTAATGTTATAAAGTTAGAAGAGTTTTAAATAATGACTGGGACTAAATACTGGTTTTACAGTCTGATTTCCATTACAATATATACTATATATGATTGGTAGAAGGACAGACCCCAACGCTTACCTGAATTGTAGACCGTTGTGGTACCGGTATAGAGATTAAATAACAACATATATAGGCCTAATGGACATATTGTCCATTATATATGTTGTTATTTAATCTCTATACCACAATGGCCTTCAATTCAGGTAAGCTGTTAGGGTATATCCTTCTACCTATCATACTACCAGCCTTTTGGCCTCTCTTTAATCCAGTATATAGGCCTATATATATGTGTATATTTTTTATTACTAACTTGAAAGACCTGCTACTTGAACATCACAATTAAAATTTGAGCTTCCCTTTCAAAGCCTTCAGTATCTCAACTCACCTTAATTGGAACTTTTAATTCTGAGGTTAACTGTTTATTCTGTTCCTCTAGGTGTCGGATTCTTAGCTCAAGGGCATCTATCAATGACCTGTTAGCTAGCTCTTCTTTTTGTGTCAGATCTTCCATCAGTCGTGCAGCAGAAACTTTTTCACACTGTTGGAAGAATAATCAATGATATGTAGGGGCTACCTGTACAACTGAGGTGCCAGCGTGAGGGCAAGACATGAGTTCTGAGCGAGTTCTTCTCACAAAGCAAACCATCTAAATTTTGATCCATGAAATGTACCCAATGAAGGTTTTTAACTAAAATTAATATAATTATTTACTGCTACAGTATCATGATTTTGGGTTACATAAAACATCTACTTACTGTTTTCTTTATTTTTGTTTTTATCCCTAGTACCTGAACACACAATTATTTCTTGATCTTTTACTTCTTACAAAAAGAAACATTAAACAAGGAACACGTAGCCTATCTGTATTTATTTTAAGTACTAACTCACTCACTGGTTGGTGGAAGAACGATTCGTAATCGAATTTCGCCATTTTTTGCTGTGTAGGCTACTCATGTGTTACAATGTAGGCCTACTACAAGAATAAAGTCCTCATCTCATCTCTGTAAATTCTGTATCAATTTTAAGTTAGTCACTGGTTAGGTGGAAGAACGATTTGTAATCGAACCTTGCCATTTTTTGTTGTAGGTTTATACCCATGTTTCCAATGTAACAATGCAATGTACTATAAAAAAAGTCTTTATCTTAGGTATCATAGTAGGTACATAATGCAGACATGTTTTTTTTTCAGTTAGGCCTACATCTAGAGCTGTAGACTTGCAGATTTTAGAGATGGATCGATACCCCAATTGTCCTATACCAATTCTATAAAATTCTATGTTAGCGTTTCCGATACCGTTACCTGTTTATTTAGAATGTTCTACAAATTAAGTTCTGAAACTTCAATATTACAATATTGATAACTATTACTTTTGGACACAAGAATAGTAGGCCTACACTTAGCAAAATAGAGGTGTTTTATTGCAGTGATACTGACTAATGATGTTTTCATTCTATCAGTCATTTGTGAAATAGCTAAAAGGGACATTTTTCTATCGATAAAAGGTTCCAATACCAATTCTACCGATACCACAGGTATCGGCCAATTCTCCGAATCAGTATCACTCCACCTCTAACCAATTCCATTTTTTCACCGTTGCCGATTCTTGTGTGCTATAGGTCGTACAGGCCTACTTTTTACAGGCACTGCAGTCTACTGTGGCCAGCAGTTTGTGCCCAACTTAAAATATATAAAGCGGGCTGCAAGAAATGATTGGAACTAATTTTAAAATTTAAGTTGAGGCTGGCTCAAGTTATTATATTCAAGTTAATATTCCAGGCCTTGTAATGATTTACTTGGTGACCCTATGAAGGTAGGGACTTCCAGAATCATGTAACCTACTACACATTCAAAAATGGGTATCTTGTATGAAATGAAAGAAAACACATAACACTTACCATTAACTTTGATATTTCTTGAGATTTAAGTGAGTACCTCCTTGATAAATCATTGAATTTAGATTTCAGATCGTTGTATTTTGAAGCATACTTAAGACGGCTGTCCTCCAATTCAGAGAAAATGGAGTTGCCTCTCGGTACCATCATAGGCACCGAAGCAATGTGGAGATCGCT
The DNA here is from genome assembly GCA_945910005.1 of Isoperla grammatica. Taxonomy (NCBI): domain Eukaryota; kingdom Metazoa; phylum Arthropoda; class Insecta; order Plecoptera; family Perlodidae; genus Isoperla; species Isoperla grammatica. Next base: position 3,534,617 of record OX246746.1, on the reverse strand, counting down.
GTTAGCTTTAGCCAAATCATCTCTAGTTTCCTGCAGAATAGAAATTTGTCATAAGCAATGGTGGCTGCTGACTATTAGGGATGGACGTCCACATTAAATATGGGTATCGATTCAAAGGGCAATGATTGTTATGAATCGACATTAGGGATGTCAATACCCGGAAATATTTGTACCCGGGTACCCTCGCGCCGTACCCGGACTACCCGGGTAGTAAATAATACTAAATACGCGTTTTATCGTCATGGGTGTCAAATGATTCGCAAAGTTGTGGAAAGAGACATTATGTTGTTAAACGGTATCACGTTGCATTGTCTTCGATGCAAAACGATCGCGGAGGTATTCAATAAAGCTTCAAAGCTGGCGTCTCCGCTACGGTATACACGTACAATGTATCTGGTGGTCGGCCGCGGCAAAGCGATGACGTCATAGTCCGAGCTCGAACACGAGAACATGATTGCGGTAAAGCTACGACGGGCGGGTGCGCTCCCTCGGACTGCGGCGCTGTTGAGGGGCGGGGGGTCAAGTTAAATGCCGGCAAATTGAAAAGAGCGGCTCGTACGCTCGCACAAAGACGCCAGCAGGGAAATATTGCAATGTTGAATTAATTTCCTTTTGAACAGAAGAAGCGAACGGGTAGTACCGGATAACGGGTATTGAAAAGTTGGAACCGTACCCGTGTGTACCGGGCGGGTAATGGGTACCCGTTGACATCCCTAATCGACATCAATATTGTCTAGGTTAATTTTAGCAGATATTCTCTCAAAATATGTGTATTACTTAAATACGTATTACAGTACTAGGGGTTTTGTATAATTCTCAGGAATTATATCCTATTGTGAGGAAATAAAAGATAGAATACTTAAGTTTAGACTTTAGATAGCCTAAAGTTCAATGCTTACTTTTAGTTGATCCTGCGTGATCATTAAGTCGTTCTTCACAGTACGAAGTTTCTCCGTTAGCACTATGATGGACTCTTTTTCACCCTTCAGCTGTAAATTTAATTCAGCAATTTCTCCATGCTTTTCTAGCATAAGGTCTTGCAAAGCCATACGTTTCTCAAGTTCAGCCTGAGAAAAAAAACAGGTACGTGTAGAGAATTAGGCCTTCAATGTATGTTAGGCTATACAGGGTTGCCACTTTCAAGGATTTCATCCTTTTCTCAGGATTTTTAGAGTGTCTCAAGGATAACAGGATTTTGGGCAAAATCTTAGGATTTTCTACTGTCTTTAATGAATACATTAAATTAATACATTTTAAAAAATTCAGCTAAAAAGCAATGTAGACAGTAAAAGAACAAAAACACAAACGGAACATTAGGTGCTAGTAAAAATAAACATAAGTGACTGCATAGGCCTAACATTTCCCGCAAGTGGTAGGCCTAGTTATGGTGAGTAAAAGTAAAACGTTGAAATATATATTCGAAGAAAATTCCGATTCTTATGCATTTCTGCACGTAATGTTGACTAGATTCTCGAAAATCAGGCTGGCATAACATGTTTTGGCATGAAACCTGAAAATTAGTAACATTCCTTCGCAGTTATAATATGCTAATGCTGAATATAACTGTTTTCAAGGATTTCTCAGGATTTTTTTAGTTTCTTTCAAGGATAAAAAAATTGACTTGGTGGCAACCCTGGGCTATAACACTCATGGTGCAGTGCCAAACCCTAAAATAAATTTAAATCCTGTTTCTTGTTCAGAGGACTAAGCCTAAGCACTACACTAGCCTACTACAAACTACAAGACCTGAACTCAAGATCTGTCTAATGATTGATAGAATACAAAATAAAACACATGCATGCGCACATATATAGGTACTGGTACACAGACATACTTTCAAATAAACTAATTATGAAGTCTTACTAGTAGGCATATATCACTAAACAAGAAAATAAAATAAACACAAAAAGATAGCTTTGCTTACCTTATGGTTAGAAATGGCTGCTTTTAGCAAAACCATCTCTTCATTTAGAGACTTGTTCTCATTCAAAAGAATTTTCATCTCGTATTGATTAACTTTTGCCTCAGCTTCTTCAGCCTTGTTGTCAACTTCAGTAGCCACACTACGATCCATTTCATTTTCATACACCCATAATTGTTCCCTCAATTCCTGCACAAGAATCACATGCTGGGACTGTTCCTGCTTTAATTCATCATAACACGCTTGCATTGCTTCACAATCTTGTGTTACTGAAGCAATGACATGTTCGTACTCATTTAAAGCACGCTTCTGATCGTGATTCTTCTGTTTAAGATCCTGAAAAATTAAGCAATCTATTGAAATAATAATGCATCCACATTGCCCGTGGAAATAAACATTTAAAATATAAGCCGTTACAAGTTGTTTGACAAATCTATTAAAATAAATTAACTGATAGCCTATGTACAATTCTTTATTATACTCAGGACCTACAAAATGAGCTTATTGCTTAGGAGTTGATTAGTAGCCTCCATTGTCGATTCCGAAATTTTAAAATCAATGTCATATTTTCTATTTTCGTATTGTTCCATTGTTTTGTTTGTCCAGTCCCTTTTTTCTTTGGGTAGTTTGTCCCGGATTTTCAGATTCGAAATATGGTCACCTCAAGTATTATATAGTACCTAAATAAAGTTCAGAGATAGGCATACCTCATTTTCCAGGGAAATGTCCTGTAATTCTTGTTTTAATTTCTGTATGTCACACAGCGACATTTCCTTGTTCACTGTAACAAAAATTTGAATTAGACTATAGTTTGCATTAGGCCTAAATATAAGTAAGCAAAGTAAGTAGCAAAGTAGTAAGTAGCAAGTAAGCCTTTACTACCAACATAACACAATGTTCAGTATAAATCTTACAGTAGTTTAATTTAAATTGTTGCAAAGTACGTGGATATGATAGCAAGTTATTTCGAACAAGCAGCTGAAGGAAAAGTGTAAACAGTAAGGTCGAGAATGATTATCTGAAAATTGGATTTCATTAAAAAATAATATACTAAATGTAGGCTTAACATTTATAAGTGTGGTTCATTATTGTTTAATTACACAATTCGGTAGGTACCCATACATAGACAAAAGTGTTGTGAATGTGTTGAGAGTGCCTTTAATGGCTTTGGATATTGGATAAAGTGTTAAATTGCTAGTAGCCTACAGGAATTAAATGTTTCTCATATTCCACTGCATTAGGGAATAGGCTTGCGGAGTACTCGGTGCAGGTACCTGCGTTACCCGGGTAGCACAATTAATTTAATTGATTAATTAATTAATGGGTGTAAAGAGAGGGAACGTCTGCATTGGTGTGGGCACATGGTGGTCCAGTGGTTAGCATCCCTGCTTCCAATGCAGAAGATCCCAGGTTCAAATCCCACTTCAGGCAGAAGTTTTTTAACTTCTAATGTGAATTCAATTCCATTACTTCTTGGCTTAGGAATAAATAAACGGTGACTTTGGAGCCGTCTTAGCAACGAAGCACTCAATAAATTCAAAGTTGTTCTGAATCGGCCTTGTTGATTCTGACATTTGTCCGCAGGTGTTCGCACTGTCCAATCACTGATTCATATGTTTCGTATTTGAAATATCGATCTTTGATTGGTTATCGCTCACTCGTCGATGGTGTTCGAAGCCTACAGGGTAGGTTTAGTCACTTTAAATTAAAGTCCCCCACTGCAAATCAGTTTAATTACTGAGTGGGTAGACTCTAAATGTGAATTTATTTATTTTTATTTTATTTATTTAGCCTGGGTAGAATGCCGAGAAGACAGTTCAAACGTCTAGAAGAGCATAAATAGAAAGTGGGTGGACCAAGGGACAAATGATTAGCTAGATCAAATAAAAAATAGTGTTGAGAAAAGAGGTGGATGAAGTGGAATGGATGGAGTGGAAGCTGAAAGACTATGGGAACATCGCAAGAGATGAAAAAACTAGTAAACAGACCTCCGGTAGCAAAGACAGATGAGGAAGAGGTTGGGAATGTGGTTCTGTCTGGCTAGTCAGCAACGAAGATAGCTCAAGAAATGGAGCAGCATGCTGCTTCCCTCATCCCAACTGTAAAAGTTGACTATGGGGCCACTTAAGATATAGGCCTACGCCTAGGCCTAGGCTATATATAGTATACCTCTATATAATATGGGTGTTATAATTTGCAAAATTGTTATAAATATAGGCCTACTCATAGCATTGGTAAACTTTAACAGATTGCATTGTGTATAGTGCATCACACCCCCAAGTATTCATATAATTGTTTACACACTAACTAGGCCTACATCGCGCACGACCACTACGAGTTACAAACATTGAAACTGGTAGCATCTATGCGGCGTATGACGTCATAGTCCGGACTCAAACAGTGTGCAAAACACAAAGATGCTGCAATTATGTTTTTTTTTTATTTTACGAGAAAAAACGGGTAATGATGGGTAACGGAGAGTTGGAACCTATAGCCTACCCAGGCGCACCGAACGGATAACGGGTACCGTTGACATCCCTAATTTGCATGCTAGGCCTAGGCCTAGTTGTTGTAATGGGGGTGTTATGGTAGATGGGATGTCCTCATGTAGGCCTAGGCTAATCTCCCCATCTACAGGAAAATAGGCTCTATATGCTTAAAGGCGTAACCAAGGCAATCAAGTCTTGATACAGTGATGTTTACATTTTTAACAATATAGAAACAGGTATAGGTCTAGGAGGCATCAATAACTCATACTTAATGAAGACCTAGATCCTTAGTTATGAATCAGCAACTAGGACCTAGGGCTGTGTAGAGGCCTGGGGGCCTAGGCCTAGGCATAGATGTAGCCTACAAAGAGTAGGCCTAGGCCTAGGGCCTAAAGCTAGAACTAACATTAACATTGCTTATTTAGCCTAGTCTAGACAACAGTCGAATGCAAACAATGCAGTCACACAATGCACAAACGAACTCGGTCTAGGCCCTAGGCCTAGGCTAGGCCCTAGCCTAGAGGCTAGGCCAAGGCTACAAATTGAGACTTTATAGCCTCATGGCCTAAGCCAAGAGTTGAAACGTTAGTTATTTAGAAGCCAAGTTGTTTACCTGTTATCTATATATTAGGAAAAAAAGCGTTAACCAAATAACTATCCTAGTTTTAGGTCCAACCGCACGACACCGACAAGTACGTTTTTTAAAGTTTCAAATTCAACCTGTGCAACGTTGCCAGGGTTACCACCGGACAGTGTTGCCAACGAGGCTACACAAATTGTCACCAGGTGGTCCTTCAAAAAGACACTATTTTAAACTTTTGTCACCAGATGCATTAATTCATTTTTCCTTGCCCATATTTATTTTAAATGTACATAACAGTTGCCAAATTTTCATCTCAAACTTTCGCAGTGAAACAATTCATCACGCTATAAACAACTAAACAACAATTTAGACAATTTTTTCTAGCCCTACCTAAAAAAAACAACGAGGTTACCCACGTTTTGTGAGAACTGCGTAAGTAAACTCGGCGGCCCGAGCCGGGATCGGGAGCCAATCAACGTCATCAGTTGTTGTCAACGTATGTTAGGCGGTAGATTCGAAAGTTTGTAAGAGGCACTATGTGATTTATGAAGATCATTGATAAATCGAACAAATAAACTGAAAAAAGTAAAAGTTACACAGCTGGCCAATGGGATATTAGATTCAAAATTAGTAAAAGTGAAAAAACAGTATATTTGTCACCAGACGACTTGAAAAACACCAAGTTTCAGCTGCGTCTGAAAACAAAATTTTAGACACCAGATGACAATCCAAAAACACTAGATATGGTGACAAAGTCACTAGATTGGCAACACTGCCACCGGAATCGGATCAGCACCAGCATTGGATCACCACAGCCTTCTAGATTAAAGTGGCCATGATTACGATTATCGTGGCACCAAAGATTAGACAGTGTGGCACGCTAATCGTGGCCATAGACACGGCGAGCTGGTATCCTTACTCCTTAAACACATACATAGTATATATATAGGAGTTGTCAATATTTTATATAAAAAAGCTTAAAACTAGATAGTAATTAATTATATATAAATAATAATAAGATTTATTTATTTATTTATTTATTTATTTATTTATTTATTTAAAATTAGAATATGAAAATTAGAATATGAACACCTATTCAGAAAGGTACAGTAATTGCAATACAAAAAGTTACAATACAAATACAATGCGGAAGTTACTATTTACAATGTCAGGGTTAATATACAGTACAAAAGTAGACAGTAATGAGCACATAATGTAGAAAATATATCTGTTGAGTCCATTTATAAAATTTTATTTATGTTTACAATCTAAAGTTTGAGCTAGTTGGTAGTGAAATATTCGTGCAGTGAGTAAAAACTGCGGGAACTAAGGAAGGATTTCAATCGAGATTTGAAGGAGGCCACAGATGGGGATGTTGTAATGTTGCTGGGGAGTTTGTTGAAAATAGTTAGAGCTAAGTATTGAGGGCTTTTGGAGAATAGGGAGAGATTGTGGTGCGGAATGTGGATTTGAAGGTTGGCTCTAGTAGAATGGGAATGAACAGATGCATTAGACGGAAAGAGATTGGGGTTCAGACGTACGAATACAGAAGCTGCTAGAATCAGAGAACTCGCAAGGGTAAGTATTCCGAGCTCCTTGAAGAGCTCTCTACAAGATTGTTTTCTGGATACACCTGCAATGATGCGGACAGCTCTTTTCTGTATTGAAGAGTCTAGTTGCATGCGAAGATGCACCCCAAAATAGTATGCCGATGAGATATGCGAATGAATATGAGCAAAATAAACTAGCTTAAGAATGTGAGGGTGAACTTTCTGTTTTATTTTCCTTAGCATGAAGCAACCACTATTGATTTTGGAAAAGACTTGGTTGATGTGGCATGACCAATCTAGGGTTTCAGTGACAGTCAGGCCAAGCAATTTAAAAGAATTAGTGCGGGCAATGCTTTTCTCGTTGAGTCGTACTAGGGGACTGGATGTTGGAGTGTTTTGAGGGGTGTGGAAGTAGATGTATACGGTCTTGGGTAGTGAGAGAGTTAGTAAATTATTGTGGCAATAGGAAGACATGAGAGAAGTTTGTTTGTTGACGAGAGCTGGGTGGAGAGGGGCATGGTCTTTGGGGAGAGTTAAGAGGTGGGTAGAGTCATCTGCATACTGAGTCATGCTACCATCTTCCATGTAATTGGGCAGGTCATTGACGTATAATGAAGGCTAGTGGACCCAAGATGGAGCCCTGGGGAACCCCTGTACCTAGAGATTTATGCTCGGAGAGGACTTTGGAGGTAAAGTTGTTACCTGATGACCGGATTTCCACTGCCTGTGTCCGGTCGGACAGGTACGAGGCTATCCATTTATGAGCTGTTCCATCTTATCCCAAGGGTCTCAAGTTTAGCAAGGAGGATGTTGTGGTCGATGATATCAAATGCCTTACTAAGGTCATAAAACAAACCCATGGCATGCTCCCCTTTATCAAGGGCAGAATAGAGGGGAGAAAGAAAGCTATATATTGCAGTGGTGGTAGACTTGTTTTTTAAAAAACCATGCTGGCATGGTGATAGAAGGGAATGGTAATTGAGGAAGGAGAGCAGACGATCATGCATAATGTTTTCAAAGATCTTAGAAAAAGCAGAGAGAATGGAGATGGGCCTATTATTGTTCATATCAGTTTTCATACCTTTGTGCTTGTAGATCGGTATGACTTTGGCAATTTTTAGTTGCGAGGGAAAAATACCAGAAGGGACTCGTTAATTAAAAATGTCAAGGGGCCTACAAGGTATACATTTGGCCAGAAGCGAGCCCGGGACTTCATCTAGACCACTGGAGTGTTTAGATCCTAGTTTCTTAGCAACTTGAACTACTTCCGTGTGAGTATCGGGGTAGAGAAAGATTGTGTAATCACCATGGTGGATATTGGTGTTAACATGCATGGTGGGAGGAGTGGGCGGAATGAGAGAAGGAAGGCTTGGTGCATTGGAATTTATGAAAAAGTAGTTGAAGTGGTTAGCAAGGGCACTAGGGTCTGAGATAGGCTGGTTATTGGTAATAATGGAAAGGTTTGCTCTGGGAGTGGCGGCTGACGTCTGTGATTTTATCATGGACCAAGTGGCTTTGGGTATGTTGTTGGATGAGGCTATGATGCTATCGTTGAAATGGAGTTTGGCCTGGCGGATGTTTTTGGCATGGGATTTTTTCCGACTGAGGTATTGCTCTCTGAGATCACGACTGTTACTAGAGATTTTTAATTTATGGTGAAGTGATCGCAGGTTTTGAGCTTCCAAGCGCAGCTCTTGAGTGATCCAAGGGCTAGATTTTTCTTTCTTAAGGGGGAGACTTTTGTAGGGGAAGGCCGTGTTAAAATGATGCAGGAAGGTAGTTAGGAATGATGTGAACAGTTGATCTGCGTCAGCAAATAACTTAAGGGAATTCCATTCTTCGAGGCTTAGCAGAGACATAGAATATTCAGTATTGGCCAGGTTAAAGAGACGTTTGTATGGCTTCGACTTTAGCACCTTGTTGGAGGAGGCCAGAGAAATGGTGAGAAGGTGATGATCCGAAAGGCCATGATCAAAGGAGTTTGTTGAGAAAAGAGTATTGTCCAGAGAGGTGAAGATGTTGTCTATGAGGGTGCTACTGGTACTTGTCACACGCGTTGGGGAGGTGATAGTTTCTTGAATGTTGAATGAGTGGACTAGATCTAAGAGATTGGTTCTGTGGGCTGAAGGAGTGAGAAGATCAACATTGAGATCACCACACAAGACAACTTCCGCATTATAGGGTGAAGCTTAAGAATCAATACATCTTCGAGTCTAGTTAGAAAAGTCGGGATATCTCCAAGAGGAGATCTGTAAAGAGAAAGAACAATTAATTGGCGGTCAGAGAGAATCCAGATGCCGCCGGCACATTCAAATGTTTTCTCAATGCAGAAGTCTCTGATTTCAACTATTGGGGATATATTAAGGTGTGGTTTGGAGAGTATACCTACTCCCCCATGAGAGAAAGCAGAGCGGCAAAATATTTCAGTGTTGGAATAGTTAGCAATACAAAAGGATTTGATTTCGGTAAGGGTTAGCCAGTGCTCGGATAGGCAGAGCACTTCAGGGTCAAGGTTTTTTGTTAGAAGTTCTAGTTCTTCGATTTTGTTGCGGATCGAACAGATATTAAGAAATGCAATTTGCTGTTTGTGATTGGAAACATTAGACTTAGGGGTTATGGTGGAAGAGACAGTGGGGAGGACGGCTGAGTGGTTAACTGCTAAGGGGGATCTGGTGGGGGACGATCTACCTGAAAATTAGTTGGCTGATGGGAGATAGTGATTTGAGAGTTTGGGCGTTTTGAGCGGGTCACAATTGGTTCTCGAGTGAAACTAAGGATTGGATCAGCATAAGGGACACTACACTACCGGCTATCAAAGTTGCCAGAGGCTGAATGGCGCTTTGCGTTGATCGAACAATCGGGGCAGGGTTCATCGAAAAGGCTTCCGAAGTCTCGTCGAGGGTTGGCTGGCTGATCGTGTGCACACCGGCTTCCAGGAGAGACTCGGTCCGGGGGGCGTGGTTCAACGAACCGGCTTCCGAAGTCACGTTGAGGGTTGGCTGGGTGATCGTATGCACACCGGCTTCCAGGAGAGACTCGGTCCGGGGGGCATGGTTCAACGAACCGGCTTCCGAAGTCACGTTGAGGGTTGGCTGGGTGATCGTATGCACACCGGCTTCCAGGAGAGACTCGGTCCGGGGGGCATGGTTCAACGAACCGGCTTCCGAAGTCACGTTGAGGGTTGGCTGGGTGATCGTATGCACACCGGCTTCCAGGAGAGACTCGGTCCGGGGGGCATGGTTCAACGAACCGGCTTCCGAAGTCACGTTGAGGGTTGGCTGGCTGATCGTAAGCACGCTGGTATCTAAGAGAGACTCAGTCCAGGGGGCAGGGTTCATCGAACCGGCCTCCAAAGTCTCATCATGGGTCCGCTTGCTGGTCGTCAGTTCGCTTGAGTCTGCGAGGGACTCGCTAGATGGTACATCGATGTGGATGGTGGTTTCAGCGGGTAATTGGGCGACGGGCGTTGACCGTAGTCGCGAGGGAGCATACTTCAATTAGCAGTGGGGTTTTGTAGAAAATTTGCTGCATGAGGCCCTTGATAACTGGCCAGCTGTGACCGTCAAGTCCGCAGCAGATTTTGGGCATGGCTATGTGCTTAATGTTGTAAAACACACACAGTTGTTTTAGGCTTCGTAGGGCATAAGCGATGTTGGCCAGGCTGGGTTTGGCGTTTACGACCGATAAGGGAAGTAGACGCTACTCGTTAGTCCAACCATTGATTAAAATGGTCTTACAAACAACAATAGATCTGGGTAGGTTTGGATTTGTTGAGAGAACGGTCAGGGAAAGGAATGAGTTCAGAGTTACCCGAGGAGGTTGTTGAGCGCGAATCAGTAAGGGAATTTGATATAGAATTTCGAATGAGGGATATGATTATGAAGTGATGTGGGAGGGGGGGGGGGGGGGGGGGAGAGGTTTGTACAAGTTGCCACCGGGCATTTGAAGCCTTGAAGTGTTTAATCTAATCTAACTAAAACAAAACCGGACGCTGAAGACGGAGCATCAATTCAACGCGCGCGACTTGAAATCCACCCGACCTTCCTTGAAGAGGCGCGTGCGTTAGGTGCATCGCCCTCCTCCTCCATATTGACAAGGGAGATACGACAACACAGCTTTGCGAGAAAAACAAGTGCCCTTCACCCCTCGCGACCCTTCGCGGACCGCCGTGACCACGTGCAGGGCACTCAACCCACCGCACAAAGTCGCTTCCGGTTTGGTTCCGACTAAAAGAGTGGCGTCCAGCAGGGTATGTATACTTTTGCTCGCTAGGGAGCCAGCAAGCCCCCCTCACCCATGGGAAGAAACTAAGCGGCTAATTTGCTCTGAATTCAACGTTTCTTTTTACCTAACCTAAATCTAAACAGTATAATTATTCAGAAATCGTAGAAATTGATTTAATTGGTAACTAGGAATAGGCTAAGTTCCAATTTTCGATGCATTAGTACATTGAACTCTCGTTCCACTAGTTATACTCCAAAACTACCAAATAGATTAGCTCCGACGGGCTTGCAATAATCTCAATAATTTATCTTCTGATCCCCAAGGCAAATACTTTAATAACTTAAGCTGCGATTTCAGTAGAGGATGTGCTCGGCGTGGCGCGGCGCGGATGAAGATTGCAACCAATCAGCGTGCTCTATTTCTCAGCCGAGGAGAGCCGCGGATTTCTATCCGAGGATTGAAAATATTCAATATTTCAGCCGGCGAACTCCACGCTCGGCATGACGTCACTTTGAATGACCGCAATAATAAATCGGGATTACGACAACAAACAAAATATGACTGAAGACTTTGCCGAAAGATTATTGTTGGCTGTCGAAAAGAGGGAAATCGTGTATAATATATTCCACAAACACTATAAAAGTAATGTTTTGCGTGTTCAAGCGTGGAAGGACGTGGCGCAAGATTGTAACAACACAGGTAAGCAAAACGACCAGGCCTAGGCTAGGCCTAGGGCCCTAGGCCTAGGCCACAGATAGCGCATAGTGCAATCTGCAAGTGAAATGGCTGGCGAGGAGAATCCGCGCCACGCTACGCTCCGCCGCGCCGAGCACATCCTCGACTGAAATCGCAGCTTTAGTCGCTGTCGCTCGCGACGATTAATTTGCAAGGGGAAACGTGTACCAACCGTTCTATGCTGAGTGTAGGTACAAGCAAAGCTCCTAAATTTTTTCTGTACCTTTCCTGAGTTCAGGAACTCCCTATACAGATTATCTTGGCATTTTCGTAATAGTTATCATTACTTTGTTTGTTCACTAGGTGTTTTCTAAGCTTACGATTAGTTTTGACTAACTAGTATTTATGTGTAATTAGAGGGAGTATTAATTAAAATGTAATAGTTGATCCTATATTCGGAGTTCCTTAGGCACCTGAGTAAGGAAGAAATTCATGGTCAAGTAAACTAGTAGGCCTTATTGAGAAGTTCTTGCCCGCGGGCTAATTTAGCCTAGTCTAGAAGACATCTTTGAGTAGTATAACTTAAGAATAATAATAACCCTCTTCTTACTATAGTATAACAATTACAGTGGCCGTCAACTAGAGGTGAACCCCAGGTATAGACATTTCCCCAAGCAAACTTTCCCCCACCATCTTCCGCAACTCGACAGACCAGACCCGTCCCATCTGTTTACAAACCGCAAAAAGGTTCAACAACCTGCTCAATTAAAAGTGAAGTTGAGTGTAGTTGCGTACGAAAAAAATTAAAATCGTTATAACAACATTTAACTTCTTGTAGTTATGAGATTGTTGTTTCAATTAAAACATTTAGCAAACTGCAATTTTATTTTTTTTAATTCGTCCATATTTGACTGAGAAAATCCGATAAATGTTTCAGCACATTCATTCAAATGGACGAATTAAAAAAAATAAAATTGCAAGTCATGCAATCAGAGACTGCTGTATGAGGAGAAGAAACTATAAGACTATGCGAAAGTAATGACTACACAAGACTATATGTAGTAAAACACACCTGAGCTCCGTCACACCACATAACAAAAGGGGCACCTACAGGCACTAATCGGTACTCATGGTGCCAAATAAACATTTCAATCACATAACTAAATAAAGAGGACATAAAAAAAAAGAACATGTAGCAAAAATAACAAATAATTCGAAGATTCTTTAATAAGGGGGGTGTGCGTGTGAGTAACTGTGAGTGATGGGTGACCGTTTGGGGGGAGGGAGGGTGGCGTGTGAGAAGGTGGGTTGGTCTGTTCAATTATAAATGTTGCAGATCATTTTCAATTTAAATAGCCCCCCCCCCCCCCCCCGACCCAAGACCCTTCACGTTACTAGCAAAAATCCTGCGGCGACAATGCTGGCACCTAGTTCGTATCTGTTAGAGTCCCTAAGAAACAAGCCACCTACCTATTATATGGACATGAATCTCACGCAAACATTCCCGCAGTTGAATCTTGCCCGTTACAGACTCTGGCGACCACATATTATTGTATGTCCTCCGTGGTAAAAAAGCAAATGATAATTAATAACGTGAGTTAAGTATACTCCAACGACGCAAGGCATCAATACGCGTTGAGTTCAGTCCCGCAGTTGAATGTAGCACCGTTACCATTTTGTACGACATAGCGTCTAGCGGCAATCGAAATCCTACTCTGGCGACCAATGTATCTATATTATACGTAGAGGGAAACGGAGCTTATTCTAGCATCACACAGACACCCTCACTAGACTCCTATACAACACTAGTGGCTGCCGTGGGATCAATCCTTAATTGCATTTTACAGCTAAACCGTACATCGTAGAGGGAAACTATTCTGGCATCACACAGGCACCCTCACTAGACTCCTATACAACAATAGTGGCTGCCGTGGGATCAATCCTTAATTGCATTTTACAGCTAAACCGTACATCGTAGAGCGAAACCCCAATAGACTCCCATTCAACACTTGGCTGCATTGGGATCAATTTATTTTGAATTGCATTTTACATATAAACCGTGCATCGTAGAGGCACAGATAACTAACTTTGTGGTAGAGGGAAACGGGTCTTATTCTGACGTCACACAGACACCCTTACTAGACTCCATTCAACACTAGTAGCTTCCTTCGGATCCATTTTTAATTGCATTTTACAGCTAAACCGTGCATCGTAGAGTGAAACGGGGCTTATTCTGGCAGCACACAGGCACCCTCACCAGACTTTTATACAACATTAGGCTACTGTCTCTTAAATATGTTTATGGCATTCAATCGCCTGGAACGCCACACAAATATTTGCACTGACTTACACTGGTATCAAAAGAACGATAAGTACTTGCACTGATTTACTGGTGTAAAGTGTAGGTGAGGCAAACATAACTCTGCCCTTCAAAATCAAAAGTGAAGACGTTGATCACGTAAGTTATTCAAAAATTGTAAGTGACACAAAGTTGAATGGGGTGCGTGGAATCATTGGGATTTAATATAGAGTAGGCTTGGGTCAACTGGTCAGTAGCCGAGAACCGAACGTGTCAATTAAAATTGCTTGATTTTGTTCGCATTCCCATATCTTTACAATTTAAATGTATTCTGTCGGCCAATAACGGTACGTACTGCGTATACTTCCTCTACATGGAACGAACTGTGATCGTGAAGTCGCGTCGTAGTAGTATCTTTGGTGCGCATTGCGCATTGTTCAGCCATACTGTATACTGCACGGTAGGCCCTACTTCCAAAAGTTTGCATCGCTCGTCAAGGAGGCAGTAATAATTTAACGATTTATTACGAGGAATGGTACGTATTATAAGTAACATTATTGTTTTCATTAACATAGCTTATGCTTCTACTATAATAACAAGTTACTTTGCGTATTTAAAATGATATAATCGCGAAAAACGTAAAAATAATCTCTTCGTTTTTGGTGTAAAAGTTAAGTGGCAGATATGGCATGATCGGCTAGACCCGGATATAGTTTCAACTGTCGGAGCCGAATTGCTCAGCCATACTGGTAGGCCTATTTCGAAAAGTTTGAGCATCGTTCTCCAAGGAGAACTAATTTCACTGATTATTACGAGGAAAGGTCCGTATTATACGTTTCATTATTGTTTTCATTAACATAGCTTATGGTTCTACTAAGTTACTTTGCGTATTTAAAATGATATAATCGCGAAAAACGTAAACAGAATCTATCCGTTTTTGGTGTAAAAGTTTAGTGGCAGATAGCTGGCATGATCGGCTAGGCCCGGATCTCATTTCAACTGTCGGAGCCGAATGCCAACCAAAAATTTTCATTTTGTTTTACTAACTTGTTTTATTTTATTGTTATACCTATTTAACAACCATTTAAATATATTTCTATTTAAGTAATTAAACCTCAAATGAAGAAATCATTTCGAAATGAATGCAAACAAGATCCTTGTGTTAACACATGGCGTTCCCTGTTCACTATGGGCCTATAGGACTAGGCATAGGCCCACTTGTGATATTTTTAAAAACTATTATCGTAATTACATAAGTTGTTGAGTATAGGCATAATATAGACCTTATAGGCTTATTCCTAATTTGTTTGTTTTTTCTTATATTTACAGGCCTATATGCCACCTCTAGGACACTGGGTTTGCAATACCAGTATCTATAATATCTATTTTGAGGCAGGCCTTGGCTTCAGCTAATACTATTCAGCTTATATCTAACAAGGAGGCCTTCCTTGTTGTTGTTGGGTATTCTTGCAAATGACCTCTCTTGGTCGGTAAGATTTCATTCTTCACCTACCTTCTTCTTCCTCTCTCCTTCTTTGTACACCTCCTCCTTGACCTTTCCCTTCATTCGTGGTTTCAGACCTTTCACAAAGTTTTTGATTTTTTCTGCCCGACCTGTTCCTCCATAAGCCCATTCCACTCCACTCCATCACAGTCCTAGCAAGGAAGGAGTATCTAACTATCACATTTCCATCCTTACATCTAGGCTAGTTTGTTTTCTAATTTGTAAGCCCAATACATAAAAGAAATTTAAACATCATAAAAAACATTTCACTGCAAGTACCTAAATACTATCTAGCAATAGCCAATAAATGATATTATATAGGCCTGTTTCTAATGAGGAAGATCCAGGGTTTGATTACCAGTTCAGGGTGGGATAGCCAAATTTTAGATTTGACTTGGCTCATATAAATGTAAAGTGAAACACAAATAAATAAATAAATAAATAAATAAATAAATAAATAAATAAATAAATAAATAAATAAATAAATAAATACATGAATAAATAAATAAATAAATAAATAAATAAATAAATAAATAAATAAATAAATAAATAAATAAATAAATAAATAAATAAATAAATAAATAAATAAATAAATAAATAAATAAATAAATAAATAAATACATAACACAAATACTAATTTATTTGTTTAACTAGTATATTTGTTTGTGTTGGTCTGTGCAGCGCCAGGAGCATGGGACTCAAGAATAAGTACTTTGGACGGGGGTAACATATCACATATACTCGCCCTTGTGGTTACTTTGGAGGAGAATCTGACTACAGAGCCCATCAGATATTACATACAAAACCAGAGCTAGTTCCCCATTATTTGGTCTGCTACTGACCACAGAGGAGAGCATTTAATGTTTTCTTGGGAAGGTACTATAAACACATAAAAGGACCAAAGACGTACCCGGCTATTGAAGATAGTTGGGTAGGCCCTATGTCTTTCCTTGAGGAACAAAAAATAAAGGAATATGTTTTAGACTCGGCACGGCATGCTTATCCCATTAACATGGAGAATTTACAGGATGCAATCAAAATAGGGTTACCAAGTACGCGTCCGGATAATCCCGGAAAGGCTTTTCTATGCATAAACATATTCCGATCCAGGAATTTTATAAAAACTATAGTGAAATGTCTGGAATTATGGCATCGTCACCAAAAAACTGCATCTTACTTGCGATATTTAAGAAAGAAAGTAAGTAGTCCCTAAAAGATCCTGTATCCGTGCAAGAGTTTGCCCTGCATTTGCCCGTGAGTATTCCTGTGGAAGGAACTTTTTAAGGAAACGCGTTCCTTCTTAGGGTACTTTTCAAGTAACGTCAACCCTTTTTTGCAAAAGGAACTTTCATTTGAGAAAGATCACATTGTTAAAGAACTTCTTAAAATGTCCCTTTAAATTTTCCTTTTACGACCGAGCGGTTTATGTTTCCATTCAGTGCCACTACTCAGTCTTCTGTCTTTATAAACAAATAAAAATTCGCTATGACGGCATAATGTTTTGTATTCAAATATTTGGACTCCAATTTTGCTGCTCTACAAGAACCACCTGACTGCTCGTGCAGTATTTCTCATTGTGTTCATTGTTGTCATCAGATTGACGTCGAAACTGGTTCGCGATGTCGAATGGCAGCTCTAATATTTAGTGAGTTGAAGTAGGCCTAGGAACTTTATATTCCAGTACTGATGATGTGTACCTGATGAACATTGACTAGGTCTAATGAACAGACTAATTTCCAATTTATCGCCAGAGCTTAGTGTATCAGAATTCAGAACTATTGCTTAGAGCCAGGAAATGAGAGTTAGTTATTCCTGAGTTAACTTAGCTCCAATTAACAACTGGTGCAAGATTGGCCAGCCAATAGTTCTTACCGGCATAACTAATTACTAATAATTTAAAATGGGGAATTCTGCGTTTAAGAACATATAATACAGATGAACACATTGCATGAACTGTAATATAACCTTACAAAACAAGTTTGAGGAACAATACAACTCTATAATGCAACGTACATACATACATTAGGTAGTTAATAAAGGTGAATACTAACTACAGGTTGACAATACATGGAAGTGGTACCGGTACTGAATGCTTGTTTTTATTAACATATCCAAAATATACAGTGTCAACAAATATATAGACAGTGCACTCTCTCAGTGTAACCAAAACTCAATGCCATTATTAAATACAGTAATAGGTTTAACATTTAAAAAAGTCGTAACTAAATTGTAAAAAACAACAATAAAAAGCAATTCATCACACTAATAACAAAAATAACATTCTATGGTAATTTACACTAAAATACTTGTTAAAACCAGTAAAACATTCTCTAGTTTCATATATTTTCACTTAAAAATGGTCAATTTAGAGTAGTACTTAATACCAGAATCAAATTACATAGTTTAAGATTGAAATTGGGGGTGTTTGTGGCCCAGACTACCAGGGTACCGGTAGTAAAAAGAGTTAAAAGTAGGCACGAAATAGTTGCGATGGCATCGTAAGTTACTCGGTCAGTTATTAGTCCTCACTCCCTTACTGCTAAGCACTATTCAGTAATAGGGCATGCAGTCAGCATTTGCCTTCTGCATAACATTAAAATCCCCTAGCTTTCCAGTATTCAGCTATTCAGTATTTATTATCTTCCAGTAGGTATTTGTAGCGGACCCCGTTCCCCTATCCCCTGGCATTTGTCTAGGGGGAATAACAGTGGATGCTTGATGCTTTTACAAATCGGTAATGAGGGGTAGGATAGGAGACTGCTATCAAAATCTTGTTCTCCTTTGCCTGCAGTGTGTATGTGTGAGGTGAGTGTGGGCACGGAACGCTTGCGCCCCCAACAATACTCTGTGTGCGTGTGTGTGTGTGTGTGTGTGTGTGTGTGTGTGTGTGTGTGTGTGTGTGAGCACGGGACGCTTGCGCGCCTGACAATATTCTGTGCGTGCGAGTGTCACATGCCCTGTCCAGCAAAGAGAACAAACAGAAATAGGATAGGCCTACCGGAGAAAATTGCTTGAAAGATCGGCACTGGGTACTCACTTATATTTCTAAAAAAATACTTTGAAAATATGCACGGGATACAGAAAACCTGTCACCAGAATATATTTAGCTGGCAATATTAACTTTATACCAAGTTAACTTTGGTACACAAAATAACAAGTCCCTATGTGGGCTCTCTGTGACCGCGCGCTATTTAACGGGCTTCACACGTACGTCTATGTTCATCCTGGGCAGCCGTAAAGTAAACACTCATCCATGATGTTACTGCTTTGCCCTTCTGGATGTCCTACACAGTCATGGAGCGAGCGCTCCTCGTGTGTGGATGTAGCTCTTGTGAATGTATGTGTGAAACTGTATTTTAGAGCTCTCCGCGCCTCTTTATATTACCCGCCGAGACTCGGATGGGGGTAGGGGTGGTAGTAGGAAGAATGGCGCGCATGCTCATCAAATTAAAATTCAATTAATACAATACAAGGGTAGGCTACATATAAAAATAATAATCTAGTAAACATCAAATTGACATAGGCTACCTTTTAACCCCTGTGTGTTTAAATATCGTGCAATGCTTCTTGATGTTCTGCATAATACATTAGAAGACGATAGCTTCCGTACATGAAATATGGAGTTACTACTTATTTCCATCAGGGGGCGTGTGAGGTGCCTAACTCAAATGTTGGCGCGAGGGTCGGGTTACTATATATAAGCTTTATAGTACATATTTAGTTCTGTTGACCGGAAAAAATGTTTCAACAAGCTACTGCATTTCAATTTATTTTATTTTTCCCTCCATTATTAAAAATTATTTCCTACATAAAAGAAGGTACTGGATATTTGAAACTTCTTTGGTTGAAAAATTCAATATCCTGTTCCAACTGAAAAATCACTAATCTCACAGGCATAGTTGTAATTAATCCCATGCTCATTTGAGAGAGATCCACAAGGCTAAACTGATTCTACATTCCATTAAGTAAACAACATTAATTAAATGTCTGGAATTTTCAATTGCTGCTCTGACTGAATCAACAGTATATTTTTTTTCATTTCAACCATTATTTGGAGATTATTAAAAAATATAAACACTAGTAATAACAGACTAATCTATCTTCATTTTATAAGCTGTCAAGGTTGGCCACCAAATTTTCATTAGGTGAACATTTTTATTTTGGTAGTCTACTTTGAAGCATGTTGAGTTCCATCAAAATATATGCTCGGAGGTTGGGATCTGATACTCTTTCTAGGATGATCTCTTTTGCTTTGAAAGGTCCTGCAGAGCCCAGAGCTTGACTTAATTTCTCTGCATACTCAATCCACACACAATTTGCACAACCCGACATACAGCATGTTGTGGGCTCCTCTGGCAACTAAAACACAAAGCAAAACTATGATAAGTAGATTTAAAACTATCAACAATAGAGCCGAGTACAATCTTAGTTAATTCAACTCATGTTTTTAAAACAAGAACCAAAACAAATGCAAGTAATTATACTTCATCCTGGTTGAAGGCTAAGGATGAAATAAAGACATGGTAGATGAGTTTCCTATTTTTGGTGAAATTGTATACATTGCAATGGCACATGATACTGAACAAGCAAAACAAAGCTGACCCCAACAATTCAATGAATTTTTTCCATCATTGTTTTTTTTTTTTTTTATCCTACCTATGCCGAAAGTTTGAATTTTCAATAATTTTTCTTCCTAGCTATCCGATAAATATGTGCTTCCTTCTCTGGCCCGCTCAGGTTATTTGGCAGGGCGTCAATGTCAGATTTAAGTGCGGCACAGCTGAGGAGATGTGCTCTGTCCTAAAAACCTAATGTACATAATTTGCAAGTTGCTGGTTCCTTTGTTATTTGAAATCGACTCAAGTGGTGCTGCAGAACACCGTGTCCTGTGGCTAGCCGGAACTGCGCTGTTGCCACCTTTCTTGTCCATGATTTGTCAAGCCCTTTGAGCACCTCGTCTCACCACAGTTTGTGTATCGTCTTGGACTCTTGAAGTCTTTCATATGATGTCTTGAGGCCCTTCTTAGCAAGGTTTTTGGCAGAGTTGAAGGAGATACTCGCCGTGTCGGGTGCCGACTTCTTCGAGCCCAATATGGCTAGTGCGTCGGCTTTTTGGTTGCCCAGGATGTAACAGTGGCTTGGCACCCACTGGATTTTTAGCACTTTGCCATGCATCACATTCCTGATTAGACTTTTTTGAAGTGACAGGGAGGCTTCTTCACATTTTTCTATGTGACAGATGTTCTTGATGGCAGTCTTGCTGTCTGAGATGATAACAAATTTTGTTTTCCTGAGTGGAAATGTTGGCGTTTCTGCGATTTTTTCTGCTGCTCTTGAAATGGCTCTTATTTTGGCATCAAAAATGCTCGAGCCTGGTGCCATAGGGTGGGCCTCTTCAAAGAAGATGCAGTGGAAGCCAAAGCCAGTATTCCTTCCCGTGCTGTCTTGGGAGTCGTCCGTGAAGACATGTATCCATTCGGATTTAGGGTAGTGCTTCTTCAGGTGTGCCTCAGTAAGCACTTTCAGCTCGGTCTGGCTTTTTTCTTCCCTTTTGCCCACACCTTCCACTTGAAGATTGAATTCGATTTTGATGGTAGAATTTGGCAGGCAGTTGACATCTAGGGTGATAAGCTTCTGTCGAGGATGGCGTAGCAGGTCCGGACAGTGCTCCATTTTCAGGAGTGTTGTTTTTTGGGCAAAATTTATGTGTCCTGCTGCACTTGCCATTGGGAAGACAAGCCATGTTGGATCAATCCTGGCCAGTTTCTCATGCAGTATGATGGCTTTCTGCTCTAATCTCTGTAGTAGGGGCTGTACTTTGCAGTATGCTTCCATTGCCGCCACTGGTGTTGTCTTTACTGCACCGCTGGCGAGTCGAAGGGCCTGATTCTGGATTTTGCTAAGTATATCGAGATTGTTCTGCGCCGAGGTGATAAAAACTTCTGCTCCATACTCAAGGACCGGGCGCACATAAGTCTTGTAGGTAAGAACCAGTGTGTCAATCCTGGCTCCCCAGGACACTCCGGCTGCACGTTGCATCAAGCGCAGCCTCTTTTTGGCCTTCTCAGCAGCTTTCTCGAAATGGGCCTTGCCGGTGAGCTTCTTGTCAAGGATGGCTCCGAGGTAGGTAACGTGTTCCTCTTTTTTTAGCTGCTGTCCACTTGTGTACAGCTCGAGAGTGGGGTCTTCGTGTTTAAAAGTAAAGACCATGTAACATGACTTGTTGGGGTTCACCTTGAAGCCACGGGACTCAAGCCATCCAGCCAACATACTTAATGCGGAGGAGAGCATTATCTGCAGACCGTCAATGTTCCTGACTGTGACAAAGATGAAGAAATCGTCAGCGTATACCTAAACGTAGATTCCTGGCAGGATTTTGACCAGCTTAATTCCTCCATTAACTGCAATTTTGAATATGGTTGGGGCGGTGATAGTGCCTTGTGCCACGCCGGCAGAAATGTATCTTGTGCCGCTTTTCACACCCTTGTAGGCTACTTTTATTCTTCTATGATTGATGAAGTCGTGCAGCCACTTGATGAGGTTGTTTGGTATTTTATTTTTCTGCATCTCTTTTATGGCGTGAGTTCGATCAGTGACGTCGAAAGCTGCAGACAAATCGATGGACACGGCCACTGTGGTCTCTTGTCTGGTAAAGCCTCCATTTGCATGTTGTGCGATGTATGCCACCTGATCCACTGTCGATCTATTCTTCCTGTAGCCAGCCTGATCTGCACTGATGATATTGTTTTCTTTTAGGTAAGTTTCCAGTCGTTGGTTTACCATATGTTCTGCTGTTTTGGGAAGTGCGCTCGTGAGGGCGATTGGACGATAACTGCTCGTTTGATTTGCGTCCTTGTCCTTTTTCAGGATGGGTGTGATGACTCCCATCTTCCAGTTCTGATGGCACTTGGCCTATCCATGATTTGTTTATGAGGGAAAGGAACTGTTTCCTGAAGAGTGGGCCTGAGTGCTGAAGAAACTCAGCATGTATTCCATCCTCTCCAGAAGCCTTTCTCTTGTCCAGCATATAGATTGCTAGATGTAGCTCTTCGTCGCTGAAAAGTCTGTTGTAGGGATCATCTAACTCTTCGTATCTGGGCTTTTCTACCAGGAACTTCTTTTTTCCAACACAGGTGCTGACAGAGTGAAAATGTCGGCAGAAAAACTCGGCCTTTTGCTTACTCGAGGCTGCTTCTTTGTTGTTCAGCAGAAGTGGAGCATTCGGGTCGTATTGTATTTATTTTTTCATTTTATTCCTATGAGTCATATGACTCTTTACAGAATGAAGTAAGTATTATATCAGGTAGAGAGGTACAGACTACTTACTAAATCTAACTAAAAATAATCATAACATAAATATTAGGTAATAGGCCTAGTAAAATGTAAAAATATAAGGGGTACATACATAGGTGTTTGGACAGGCTACTTTGCTTTGGATTAAAGAACATCAATATTTTAGTCGAAATAGTTACAAATATCATTTTCAATAATATGTTGCTTAATTTTAATTTTGAGTTGGTCTTAAGTTAACTTTTTAAATTTTGATGGTAGTTTGTTATATTCTTGGAAGCCGTAATGTTTGATTTGTTTTTTGCCATGTTTGGTGGTGTTTATTGTGTGTAAATGGAGGTCTTCAGCATGCCTTGTATTGTAATTGTGAAAGTCTTTATTTTGTTTAATTTTGATGTTTGCTCTCTTATTACCATTTATTATGTTTTTTTTCCTCTTATGCAATGATGACCTTTCAGCCATTCATTTTTCTCGCTATCCAATACAAATAAGCTTCTTGATCTGGCCTGCTCTGGTTGTCAGGCAGGGAGTCGATATCACTCTTCATGGCGGCACATCTGAAAAGGTGCGCCCTGTCTTGATGTTCAAATTGACATAATTTACATGTGGCCGAGTCTTTTGTGATTAAATCTGTTGAGATGGTGCTGGAGTACGTTGTGGCCAGTTGCTAGCCGGAATCGAGCAGTGGCAGTTTTTCTGCTCCAGGTCTTGTCCGGGCCTTTTTTAATCTCCGTCCACCACGATTTGAGCTTACAAGCTTCTTCTTTAGCCGTCTTATTGAGCCTTTTGAGGGCACATTTCACTTTTGTCTTTACTCTGTCGTACGAGAGTGGTTCTGCTGGTGGAGGAGGTCTTTTTGTTGCCATCTTGGCCAGGTAGTCAGCTTTCTTGTTGCCTAGGATATCGCAATGACTTGGTATCCATTGAATCTCCACTTCTTTGTTTTTTCTTCGAAGTCTGGAGATTGAGGCTTTGAAGAGGTGCGCATTTTTGTGGAGGTTGTTTGGTTTGGTGACAAACTGAATTGCTGCGACGCTGTCGCTGAGGATTACTACTTTCTGCTTTGTCAAGTTGTTTAGGTCTGCAACCCTCTTGGTAGCTGTGGCGATTGCTGCTACTTCTGCATCGAAGTGAGTGGCACCTTCACTCATTGTGATCGCTTCTTCGAATAGTAGACAGTAGGTGCCATATCCTGGGCTGCCAGTGAGTGGGTTGAGGGAGCCGTCAGTGAAGACATGAAGCCATGCTGCAGTAGGGTAGTTTTCCTTCAGGTGGGTTTCAGTGAGTCTGCGGAGCGTATTCAGGTCCAGGTCACCTTTCCTCTCAATTCCTCCTATAACAGTGATTGGTTCAATTTGGTTGGACTGGTCAGGTAGGTTGGCGGGCGCCAAGTGGATGAATGGTTGGCGCTCCATCATCAGGAGCTCAGGGCAAAACTTCTGCTTTAGCTGGGTGGCAGTTTCGGCAAAGTTTGCATGGGCGGCTTTTCTGGAGTTCTGGTAGTTGAGCCAGGTGTCAGGGTCGAGTCTGGAGAGCTTTTCATGCAGTTGAATTGCTCTTTGTTCTCTTCGTAGTTGGAGTGGCTCAATTTGGCTATACCATTCCATGGCATCGATTGGTGTTGTTTTTATGGCTCCTGTGATGAGTCTTAAGGCATGATTTTGGACTTTGTCGACTTGACTTCTGTGAAGGGCAGCTGCCATCGGGAAGATCTCTGTGCCGTACTCCATAGCTGGTCTTATGTAGGCTTTGTACGTGAGGGCCAGGGTGTCCATGTTTGCTCCCCAGGAGCTGCCAGCAGCTCTTTGTAGTAGCTTTAGCCGCTTTTTTCCTTTTTCAGCAGCTTCTTCGAAGTGAAGTTTTCCAGTCATTTTTGTGTCGAGGGTCACGCCAAGGTACTTCATGTGGTCAGCCTGCTTGATTACTTCTCCTTCCACTGGGATTACAAAGTTCTAAGGATTGTGTCCCATGGTGAAGTAGGTGCAGATGGTTTTCTGGCTGTTGATCTTGAAGCCGTGCACTTTGAGCCACATGCTCGCTATTCTTAGTGTGAAACTCATTTTCAACTCCATGTTTGCAGGGCATTTTCCAGAGAAGACTAGTAGAGTCGTCAGCGAAGACCTTTACGACCAGTCCATGGATTCTTTTTAGTAGCTGAATGAGTCCAAATTGATTGCGATTTTGAAGGTGGTGGGCGCTGTTATCGTACCCTGTGCTACTCCTGCATGGGTGTTTCTGGTCTTGCTTTGCGCTCCATGGTGCACCACTTGAATTCGCCTTTTGTTAATAAAGTCATGCAGCCACTTGACTAGATTGTTGGGGACTTGATCTTTTATCATCTGTTTGACTGCAAACGATCTGTCGGTTGAGTCAAAGGCACCTGACAGGTCTATTGAGACAACAAGGGTGCTTTGGTGCTGACTGAAGTCCTCCTTGACAGTCTGCGCTAGGAAGGCCACCTGGTCAGTCGTGCTTCTATTCTGCCTGTAGCCTGCTTGATCTGGTTCGATTATGTTGTTACTCTCCAGGTAATTTTCTAATCTCAGGTTGATCATCTTTTCAGCAGTTTTGGCAAGTGCACTGGTCAGAGCAATAGGCCTGTAGCTTGCTGGATTTTTGGGATCCTTTTCTGGCTTGAGAATTGGCGTGATGTAGGCCTTCTTCCAGCTTGAGGGGACTTCACTCGTCATCGAGTTGTTGACTAGATTTAAGACTAGAGTTTTTGCTTTTGGTCCCATGTGCTTGAGGAACTCAACGTGAATTTGGTCAGGTCCAGGGGCTTTTTTGTTGTCCAGAGTCTTGATGGCCACTTCGAGTTCGCTCAGGTTGAATAACCGGTTGTAGGGATCTGCAGGAAGGTGTTGGTAAATAATGTCTGGCAGCTTTTTAGGTATTTTCCTCCTTGGAGTACTGATTGATTTGAAGTGGAGGCTTAGTAGGTTGGCCTTTTCTTTGTTGGTGACTGCTGTCTTGCCGTTGCAGATGAGAGGTGAGTTTTCTTCTACAGGTTTGGCATTTTTCCCACACAGTCTGGAGAAGAAGCTGTGTGCTTTGCTGGAGTCTTTTCTGTAGTCCATTTTGGCTAGGAACTCTCTATACTTATGATTCTTCTCTTCTGTGATGGCGTTATTTAGTGCAGCTTGGGCCTCTATCAGTTCAGCTTTACTCTGTTGAGTTTTTTGAATAACTGCTTCTTTCCTGAGTTTGTTTCTCTGCAACCTCAGTTTTTCCAATTTCTTGTTCCAGAAAGGTTTGAAGTCCCTGCGGGAGCCTCTAGGTATGTGCTTTTTAGCGGTACCAATGATCAGGTCCTCTATAATTTTTGTGTCTCTGTGAGGGTTGCCTGTCAGCTCTAGCTTTTCAGCTTCTTGCTCAGAGGCTTCCGTGTATTTGGGCCAGTTTGCTTTTTGGAAGTTCCATCTGAGGTAAGTGGCTTTTGGTTTACTGCTATTTTGTTGTGCAGCTTGGACTTTGATAACTTTGTGCCCAAGGCCTGAAGGACAGTCTAGGTTCACTTGTTTCAGGTCATCGACTAGGAGTACGTGCGCAATTACTAGGTCAGGGCGTGAGGTGCTGCCTGCGTTGGACAGGAAGGTGTGTCTATCTTCATCGTCACTTGGTTCGAGCAGCAGGAGGGAGTTAGAGTAGATGAACTCCGCCACTGAACGTCCGACAGGAGTGGTTGTAGCGTAGTTCCAGTCTTGATGAGGAGCATTGAGGTCGCCGATTAGCATTGTGTGCCTGGAAATAGCTAGTGTCTCAAGACAGTCTGGGATGTTGTTGGGAGGGTTGTACACTAGATGGACATTGTACTTTGTATCTCCCATCCAAACCTCTATTGCAGCTATTTCGATTCTATCGTTGTCATCCATGCGATGTGTGGCTCTGAATTCAGCGACCAGTTCTTTTCTTACTCCTACGACCATGCCTGATGATATTTGTCTGCTTTTCGTCAAGATGTGGATGGTAAAACCAGGTAAGTAGAGGTCTTTTAGATTCTGAGGGGTTTTTTCTGCAATTTTGCCAGCCTCTGTAATGCAGAAAATGTCAGTTTTCACTCTACAGACAATATCGTAAAACTCGGCCAGTTTTGTTGTGGAGATGCCGCCTGCATTCCAATATAATATTGTTGGTGGGCCCTGAAAAGGGCCAGTTCTTGCTGCTTGAGCGGCGGATCTTGTTGCCATTTTGGTGCCAGTGGATAGCTTGGCGTGGTGCTGCGAGTTTTGGCTCGGGCTTCTGTCCCGGTTACCAGGGGGCACTTGTTCTTGGACTTGTCGGTCGCTTGTAATTTGAACGGGAGTAGACGCAGCGCAGCCCCCCCATTTATTATGTCATGAATGAAAGTTAATGTCTGCTGTTTGGTTATCAGTTTAATGGGCAGGATGCCTGTTTTTGTATACATGTCTTTACGGTGTGTGCGTGGTTCTAGAACGAATGTATTTCTAACAGCTCTATTCTGTACTGTCTCCAGTTCTTTCATTTTGGTGCTGTTAGCTTGTTCCCATATTAGGTTTAAGTATTGTATGTGACTGTGTATGTATGAGTAGTATATTGAGGTGCGCGTTGCTGTGGTTGTTAATGGCGCTATTCTTCTAATGACCCCTGTAACTGGTAGGATTTTTTTTTTACAAAGTCTATATGTAGATGCCAATTTAGATTTTTGTCTATTATGAGCCCTAAATATTTTACGTGCGATACAATTCGAATAGGAATGTTGTCAATTAACAGTTTAGTATTTGTATATTTTTTTTGTGACGAGGAGAATTGAAGATCATATAGCTTGTTTTGTCGATGTTAAGACTGAGCTTGTTTGCATTAAGCCAATGAATGATTATGTCTATGTCATGTTGCATATCGGCTATAAGTGTCTCTATGATGCTATTATTGTAAAACAAATTGGTGTCATCAGCAAAGCTTTGTAGTTTACCACGAATTCCTGCTTGATATAAGTCATTAATATATATGAGAAAAAGAAGAGGACCCAGTACGGAGCCTTGCGGCACTCCACATGTAACTGGAGCTTCTGACCCACATGTTCCATCTAAAATTCGTCTCATCGTAGGATGAGACTAGTCAAACCGGTTTTTCCGCTCTCCAGATTTTGTGCAACCCTAATTGTAGCTCGGCGCTCACAGCCAAACAGATGAATGAAATGACAGCTTCCCTAATTGATTCACATGATCGCGGTCAAATACCAGAAATAACTACCAGTGCAATATATGCAATATGCAATAGGCAACTGAATTAGCAATACTACAACATATAAAATAACAGTAGGTTTTTATTGTCGGTATTTCATGAATGTGAAATTTTGAATGGAAGCTCTACTTCGAAAACTGGGCAAGTTGTTGAGTTTTTAGTATTGTTTTAAATATTACGGCCATTGGAACAGGTGTTGATTCTAAGAAAATTTTCAATCATCATACTGTATTAGGATTTTCGGTCATGCACGATAAGCCGATAAATGCTTGTCAAGAATGTCGAGTGGACGAAGCGCGCGGTTGTTGACAATGAAGGAATCTCAGGGGTCGGTAAAACCCTGCTCTTGCAGTGGCATTTGCCATTTCTCGCGGTCTCATCCTGTAGTGAGACAAAGTTTATGGTCACAAACTGTGTTCTACCACTGAGATAATTTGTAAAGAATTTCAGTGGAGTACCACGAATTCCTATCTTTTCCATTTTATATAATAATATTTTATGATCGACCGTGTCAAATGCTTTGCGCAAGTCAATGAAAAGCCCAGATGTAATTTCTCCTTGGTCCTGTTTTTTTTGTAACTCTGATATCAAGTCAACTACTGCACAGTTGGTTCCCATCTTATCTCGAAACCCATATTGACCGATATGATAGAAGTTGATTTTTTGAAGGTATTTGTCTAATCTTTTCTTTACTATTTTCTCTAATATTTTCGATATAACTGGTAAAATAGAGATTGGTCTATAATTTGATTTATCTATTGTTGGACCCAATTTGTGTATGGTAATTACTTTGGCTACTTTTAGTGCATTTGGTATATCTCCTGAGCTTATTGATTTATTTACCATGACACTAATGGGTCTTGCAAGTATATGGGCATTTTGTTTTATTACACTATAGTGTGAATTCCATCTTTTCCCTTTGAGCTGCTAATTTTTAGTGACATTATTGTTTATATTCTATTCTAATTTATTTATATTTCTATTTATATTTAATTTATATTTAATTCTATTCGATTCTAATCAAATCAAAAGAAGTAAAAAGTTCATTGTTCTTAACACCAACTTCCGAGACCGAGATATTGAACATAGTTAAAAAATTAAAAAATAAAACGTCATGTGGGCTAGACGAAATACCAATGACTCTGGTAAAAAAATGCATCCATTACATTGCTACACCATTATGCTTTATTTTTAACAATTGCATTGAATCTGGAATCTTTCCTGAAAAATTAAAAATAGCTAAAGTAGTTCCACTTCACAAAAAAGGAAAAAAGTCATCAGTGGAAAACTACAGACCAGTATCTATTTTACCGTCATTTTCCAAGATACTGGAATCAATACTAAACACACGTATAGTAACATTTCTAGAAAAAAATAATATCATTTCTGAATGTCAGAATGGTTTCAGAGCGAATAGATCTACTTACAACACCGTGGAACGTTTTCTTAAAACTATAGTTAATTGTATTGAAACAGGAACTCCGGTAGCCGGAATTTTCTGCGATCTCAGTAAAGCTTTCGACTGCATGAACCACAGAATCTTACTAGACAAATGTAGTTACTATGGAATCCGAGGTACTC
The DNA here is from genome assembly GCA_945910005.1 of Isoperla grammatica. Lineage (NCBI taxonomy): Eukaryota > Metazoa > Arthropoda > Insecta > Plecoptera > Perlodidae > Isoperla > Isoperla grammatica. The sequence continues at coordinate 3,505,299 of OX246746.1, read as the reverse complement.
CACTAGCTCTACTTAAGTCCTACCTTGCAGACAGGCAACAAAAAGTTGAGATAATTCACACCAATGATAATGGAACTGAACTAAAGTTTCTTTCCGATAATGAGCGTATCTCGGTAGGGGTCCCTCAAGGTTCAATCCTAGGACCACTATTCTTTTTAATATTTATCAACGACTTTCCTCTTAACATACTGGACTCTGAACTATTTGCCGATGATGCAAACTTGATAGCTAAAGCCAACGGCAACTTAACTTTAAAACAAGAAGGCGAGCTTAAAATTGCAAAAGCTACCAATTGGTTCAACGACAATGAGCTCATATTAAACGAAGCCAAGTCTACGCTAGTTGAATTTCTGAAAGACCCACAAGAGGAGTTAAAAACCCTATTAAACAAAACCAACAACACCTCCATAAAAAAAGAACCTTCAGCAAATTTTTTGGGGCTACTAATAGATGCAAAACTTAAATGGCATGATCACATAAACCGGTTAACTAAAAAACTAAATTCAGGTTACTTCGCAATTAAGTCAATTAAGTCCATAGCAAACAATGCAACAGCTAAAATTGTTTATTTTGCCAACTTTGAGGCACACATCCGATACGGGATCGAATTTTGGGGCAATTCTTCCAGTTGCAAAAAAATATTTACAATTCAAAAGAAAGTTATAAGGTCAATGCTAAACAAGTCCCAAAGAACCCATTGTAAACCTCTATTCAGGAAATTAAATATATTAACACTCTACAGCCTTTTCATTTTGCAGGTAATCTTAAAAGTAAAGAAAAATTTTAATACATTGCAGAAAAACAAGGATTTACACAACTATAACACACGAGTAAATAATAACATTCATATAAATTACTTTTCTAAATTATCAACACAAACAAACTCTAATTTTACACATATAAAACTATTTAACAAACTGCCGGCTAAGATAAAAGAAATGCACTCATTAGCTAATTTTAAGTACTCCATAAAAAAGTTTCTATTATCCAAAGCTTATTACTCAGTAAAGGAATACATTGAGGACAATATCATCTTGTAATTCTAGCCCTTGGTGACAACCAGTATTGTACAGTAAAGTAAATTAATTTAATTCTATGTGTAATTAATAATATGTAACTTACTTTTGTATGTTCTGTTCTGAACATGTATGTTCTGACAATATTATGTAAATTCATTCATTTAATTATTAGTTACTATAAGCCCTGTATTGACTATCATCGAGTCTAACTTACCTGGGAATGATATACTTTTATGTTATATTTATATTGTCCTATTCTTAGTCGTAAGCTACATTGTACTAACAACATGTCTTACTGACATGGGAGCCAAATTTCCAAATACCCTTATCACAAAAATCTCTATGATTCAATGGGTCAATATTGTTACAGCTATGTAATGAAATGTACTACTGTCTACAAATGGAAATAAAACCTTACCTAGTATTTTGGGTTCTGTTGTTGGTTGAAGAAAAAAAGATGAGCTAGTATTTGCAAGTTTTGTGTATGTTGGTTGATAGTTTGATGGTATTTTACTGGCAAGTTTTTTCCCTACATTAATGAAGTAGCTGTTAAAGATGTCTGCTATTTCTTTTGGGTCTTTTATTTGTTTATTACCAACTTGTAGGATTGGCTGTTTTTTAATGTTGTCTGTAGAATTATGAAGAATATTATTAATCCTCTTCCAGAACTTTTTTAGATTATTAGTATTTTTTTGTAGTGTTTCATTGTAATGTTGTTCCTTTGCCTTTTTAATAATACCACTTAATCGATTTCTGATTGCCTTGTATCTAACTTTCAGCTGTGCATCATTTGGGTTCTTTAGAACATGGTTGTGAAGTTTATTTTTATGTTTAACTAGGTGTACTATCTCTTCGTTAAGCCAGGGTGATGAAACTTTATCAAAAAATGTTTTCTTAATGGTTTTAGTACATTTATGTTGGCATGTTAGAATAGTATCATGAATGATACTACACATTTCTTCAGATGTCATAGCCTCATTTATTTTGATGGGATTGTTGCCAAGGTAGAGTGCTATTTTTTCTTTATCAGGAATTTCAATTGTTATACTTTGTTTAAGAGTTGCTCTATGTATTTTCCCACTTGTTTTTAATACCTCAGTGATAATGAGTGAGTGGTCTGAGAGATCATTAGATATATTTGATACAGTAATTGGTTTGTTAAATCTATTTGATATGACATGATCAATAAGCGAAGAACTAGTTTCAGTAGTTCGTCAGAGACCACTTTCCACAGAGTCGAGAGAAGAAATGGTGAGCTTTGATCGCATCCTCTCTGTAGTCAATGCTCTGTAGGTATTCTGTGTATTCTTTATGCTTGGCCTCTTTAATTGCTGTTGTGAGCTGCTTTTGTGCCTCGTTAAGCTTTTCTCTTGTTTCGTCTGATTGTTGTGTTTCGGCGTCTTTTCGGCATCTGTTTCTTGTTTGTCGCAATGCCTCCAGGTCATCATTCCAGAAGACTTTGAAGTCTTTCACCGTGCCTCTTGGGATGTTTTTCTTAGCTGCCTCTAGAAGATTATTGACCAGCAGTTTCAAATCCTTATTTGTGTTGCCAGTCATTTTGGTTTGCTCTGATAGCATTTCCAGGTCGTTTATGAAAATGTCCCATTTAGCCTTCTTAAAGTTCCATTTGAGGAGAGGCAGAGGCCTCTGGTGTGTCTGGTTGGTTGGGGATAGCTTAAGAATCTTATGGCTAAGTCCAGAGGGGCAGTCAAGGTTTTCCTGTACGTACTGGTGTACAAGATTCTGATGCAGGAAGGCCAAGTCCGGACGCGAATTGATTCCATTGGTAGTCAGGTTGGTCCACGGATCATCCTCAGGGTCGAGCAATAGTAGCGAGTTGGCGGCTGTGAACTCCTTGCAACCAGTTGTCCGACTTTGGTTGTGCTGGTGTAGTTTCAATCTTTGTTTGGCGCATTGAAGTCACCGAGGATGATTGTGTTGTGGGTGATGAGCAGGGTCTCGAGCGCCTCAGGTATATTATTGGGCGGGTTGTAAATCATGTAGATTGTAGTCTTCTTGCCTTCCATCCAAACCTCGATGCAGGCAACCTCGATCAAGTCTGTCTGCTCTCCCATCGTGTGGACCACCTTAAAATTGGACACAAGGCTGCTTTTAACGCCAAAAATCAGGCCGCAAGCAATTTTCTTCTTGGGGCGTTTTGCTTCTAGCACGTGGAGCGTATAGCCAGGTGCCTTTAGGTCTTTTAAGCCTTGATGTCCTGTCTGGGCATGTTGTCCTGCTTCTGAAATGCAGTAGATGTCAGTCTTTTCTTTGTCAATTGATAGAAGGAACTCAGCAAATTTTGTCTTGGATATGCCTCCAGCATTCCAGTAAAGAATTTTAGGGCGGCTACTGGGCACAGGGTTGCATCTCAAAGAATGAGGTTTGCCTGCCTGGCCTACAGCGGTAGCATCTCGTTTGCCTCTATGGGCGTCATTCTGAACATGTTGAAGTACCATGATGATAGCCAGTGGCGTTTGTGATAGTCGTCTTGGCTCTGGGGCCTCCTGCCACCAGTCCGGGTGGTACGTGGTCCTGACTTGTAGGTCGTTGTAGTAGACCGGACGTGCGACTTCTTCATCCACAACGTACCAAACTCTTGCAAGAGAACAATAATAAACGTCGTTTGATCGTTTGGCACGGTGTCCCGGGGTAAGCTCTTGGATTTTACAAATCATTGTAAGCTAGATTATTTGTTTAGTGTCACTATCAAGCTTTTTTTTTGCTTGATACATGTTGATACATTTTGAGTTCACACACATTGAGTAGGCCTACATTATTATTAAGGCTGGGCATCGATGTAAATCGACAACATCGACATCGACGACAAATAATCGATGTCGAATCGCGATGTCGGAATATTTTCGACATCGACATCGAAACGAAAATAATCGACATCGTTTTTTTTTAAATTGATAATTAATCAATTATTAATGAAAAAAACTTTGTCACCTGTTAAATGTAGGGATGACGACGGTTAAGCATTTCACTAACCGGTTAATCGAACCGGTATTTAATCAGTTAATACAGCAACAAAACTCAGTTTTCGTCTGCAACGGGAGATAACTGACCTAGGCCTAGGCTAGGCCTTCTAGGCCTACGTGACGGCCATGCGGGCCCCGGTCAGCTTATTTTTGTCGTCATAAACACAATTATTGTGGATATTGATTTCAATTTATTTACACGCAATATCCGATTGTAGAGGCTTATTCAAGTCGTTTTTCATTAATCCGTTCTTGATTACTTGCTGCGTAGTAACTGTCAACAGGCGGCCGCTTGCATTCCACTCGCCTGCGTCTATCGCGATCTCGCTTCCACTCACGCGTCCTGAGACTAGCGCTTTCTCTCTCTCTCTCACGGCGGCCGATAGCAGCCGACACGGCGAACTACTTCGTCGCGTCTCGCTCAGACCATTGTTCTCTCGCTCTTTCTCGTTCGGCCGCATCTGTTCTCATTTGTCGAGTGCCGGCCTGAGCCAAGGGATGGCTCGCGCTTTAGTACGCGCGATCTGCAGAATACTTGGGGGGGGGGGGGGCTTGAGAGTGTGCGGTATCCTTTGATACGGGTCAGTTTGGACTAAAAGCGGCCGTGGACGAATAACTATGCCGCCCTATAGTTGAAAGTTCCCATTTCTCGCGTGAATTGACAATTGATTAGTTATTTAATTAATTGACAAAAAAATCGATTAAAACCAAAAAAAATCGATGTCGAAAATCGTCACCGACATCGATTATTAATCGATTAATCGATGTCGACGCCCAGCCTTAATTATTATTCAGTTCCAAATGTTACTGATGCAAAAACCCAAGCGAGTAATGAATATGGGGGCTGTGACAACACAGGACCAAATATCGGTTACTAGATAGCTTCATTGAATTGTCTCTTTCTTTAAGTTGTTCACATTCAATGTTACGCCCGGTTTTTTAATCAGTTAACAGGTCGTTAAAGTGGCCGTTAGCTGACGGTCTGTAATCTGTAACCCAATAAACCCTGTAGACAAGGGACCGTCAGCTAACGGCCCCGTTAAAGACCGATTGAAAAACCTGGCCTTAGTCTGAAACAAAGTTCCCATTTTGTTTGTAATTAAAGCTATTTCTTGATATACAATCAACTTATATGTAGCTAAAGAGTAAATTGGAATTTTTTTGTTTGCATGAAAATATTTTTGGTGGACAATTTTCATGAAATTCCCATCACTAGTCACAACTATTTCTGAGCTGGAGTGTCAGTTCAGCCCATACAAATCTGTCATGCAAATTTAATAAAAAGTTTTTTTTGTAGCTAGCCAACTTATATACATTACAATTATATTACTGTTTGTATACATTTTGTTTAGGCCTACATCCGATGTTGCCTACCTTTTTTAAAAGCAAAGTCAGGGTGACGTTCGGTTAAGAAGTAAGTTTCTAGGTAGGAGTACTACCTCTATTATGTTTACCTTTATACTGTCTATAAGCTTTATTTCTCTTGTTAGTTTCATTTCTCCGTTAGAGTCTTCAGATATTCTTCGAATTTTAGTTTGCTGTGGAAAACATTTTGTTGCTACTCGAAGAAAATGTCCTTGTCCCACTCGAACACTCTGAGCCTAGAAGAAGTACAATAATACAGTATCAAAAGGATATTCATGCAAAATATTGACGTTGCATTCCGTAAGGTCGATCGCTCGACCTGAATTTTTACGTTTGGTCGCGATGTGGTCTTCGGGTGGGCGTTGGTATCTTTACGTGCAACGGAATGCCGTGGTCATGATAGAAGGTGGTATTTTTTTAAATGTTGGGGCCTGGGTATGCAATCAATGATATTTTGCTACGTTATTTACTTTCTGTGCCTCTGTGAGTGGTCAGTGTAGTTATAATGTCTCAATCTTCCATTTAGAATAACTAAACCACTCTTTAGTATCCTAAAGAACATTCAACAGCATGTCAGTTTGAAATCCCCTTGCAGCCTCAGGTTATGCCCAAACAAAAACGTCGGGCGTTTGAGTCGCGACCGAACAATGACCGGGAAAGCAAGAGATTGCTACGAGCTAAGAAGCTTACGAAATACTATGGTCGGGCTGATCGAGCCCGGTCGACCTTACACAATGCAACATAAACAAACAAGTATTCCCATCTATGACAAATAATGAAATATAAGTGTATCTACCTGCTCCTCCCATTCCAATGCACTTTACATCTACCTGCTCCTCCCATTTCAATGCACATTACAGTCCTCCCGTCCTTTTATCTCTCTATAAATTACACAATCATCTGCTAACAGTCTCACCCTTACAGTCATCCCCTCTGCCAAGTCATTTATTTATACAGCAAACATCAAGGTACCCAGGACCACACATACACGTCACTAGTACTTCCTTCGATACTTCTCTCACACTCACCTTCGGAGATTTTCCATCCATTTGTCCTCTATAACCCTTCCTATCTTCTCCACTAACCTATTATGCGGTATTTTGTCCAAGGTCTTTTCCAAGTCTACAAAAACTGTATCATCCCCCTCTGTCGAATATCCCGTTATCCCCAGCAGTTGTGTCTCACATGAATACCCCTTCCTAAAACAATGCTGCCACTCTGTCAACCACCCCTTCTTCTTTATTTCCTCCTTCATGTAATCGCCACCTCACCTTTTCATAATCTTTGAACCTATCAATGTTAGGGATATTGACCTCTGTAATTTCCAGGGTTGGCAAAAACCCGGTTTTTTTCGAAAAAACCCTGCCCAGTGGGGTTTTTTGGGTTTTAGACAAAAACATGTTAAATTAGTATGCTTGCTCTTGTGCCTTCAGCTTGTTCTTTTTACGATTTATGAATATTTTGACCATATACTGCGCGAATAATCTTCACCATTCAAGCACCCTAAACCCATAATCTGACCTTATACAACCATGTTACATGTTATTGTTATATCATATTAAGTTATATACATACTGTAATGAATGACCGTATTTGGCTTCTTTCTCAACGTAATGTACAAGCCCCGGGTATTTTTTAGTATTTTGTTTATTGTTGTGTGACGAGGGCAAACGTATTAGGGGTAGTAAAATTATTAATTCCTATAGCATTGTAAAATTCAACAAAAATATTTCAAGCTCTTTCTTTTCATTTAATGACCAATGTTGGGTAGGAACGGATTTTTTAGTTCCGTTCCTTGGAACTAGTTCCTTTTTAAGGAACTAAGGAACGGTATAGTTCCTTTTTTTCCAACCAGGAACTGTGGAACGCCATAGTTCCAATTTTCCAGGAACTGTAACTTATTTTCATAAGTTCCTTTTATTTTTACTTGACTGTATAAGCTTGAAGGACCAAAGCGCCAAAACATAGTTTACTTACAAGATGACAGAAACGAGAAATCTAAAACAACTTTTTTTATAGTATTTCATTCTTGTCTACCCATCCCAACCCTCCACCTGCTACGCCACCCCCGCGTGGGGTCTCCAATTAGTCGCACACCGGCACAAGTCGAAGACCCGAAACCGGTGACTAATCCCAAATCGCTCGTGCGGAAGAAGCGTGTCATGTCACTTATAACTGACCAACCGTCCAACCCCTCCTATACACAAGTGTGAGAGAAACTCAGACTGTCATTCCGAAATCAAACAAAATATATCACTTGTCAACCCATCACTTCGAATTCATTGGAAACGGGAAGGCTTTGATGATGAAAGATGTGGTCCGAGTGGGGTGGGGGAGAAGTTATTTAGGGGCAAGGAGCTATCTCAATATTCACTGATCTATTCAATTCTTTGCGACAAGTGCATGTGACAACATCGCTGTCTCTTTCGATCGTTTTGTTATAATGTCTGGTGTTCGTGGCAATAATATACTGCCCTTTAAAAAATACAGGCCATTTTTTTCCGGCGAAAGTGATATTTCGGCGACGAAGAAAATTTTTCGGCAAAATGCTTGCTTTGTTTACCAGTTAATAAAGTAATCGGTGCTTCGAGGTCATCGCCAGCCAATCTAAAGAAGCACATGCATTAATTGATTCCTACAAATCTCAACCATATTTTAGGCGTTATTTGCGAACCCTTGGCATTGAATTTAATTTAAAAACTTTAATTAAATTAATTATAATAGTTATTAATAATTAATGTAAATTGTAATGCATTAAGAATTGACAATATAAAATAACCTCTTACTTTTAGTCAGTGTTCTTGGTATATAATGCATAAACCCGGATAATAACCATTAAGTCGATGGCTAGTATCCCGCTCGGCAATATCCAAAGAAAACTGGTTGTTTGCAGAAAGGAACTATTTAGGAACTTAGTTCCATTTTGAAAGGAACTAAGGAACGCCCCAGTTACTTTTTTTTTAGAGGAACTTGGAACTGGAAAGAGTTCCCTTTTCCTTGTGTGGAACTGGAACTGGAACTAGGTCCATTTTTTAAGGAACTTACCCATCACTGTTAATGACAATATACTTCTTTAAATAAATCGACTTTCTCTACCCTGCCTGATATAAATGTATGTATCATTATTGATGGTTATGCCTAATATTAGCTTTCTCAGATCCCACGTCCTCGTTTGCGGATACGTTTTTTTTTTAGTTGATTACAGAGATTTATTATTATTGAGTTTATAAATAGGCCTATTCTAATATGACCTTTTTCTCAATTGACCAATGTTGAAAAAGTAAATGTGTATATGAAAGCCATTGTGATTTTGTTTAGTTTCGATGACTGACGAATGGTACCTTGATTAAAGACGTTTCAAAATCCATACTTGCGAAAAGCCTTAAAAACAAGTGCATTTTTATATCCCGGAAATTTGATTAATTTCTAGCTTGTCTTTCATTGGAGCTCTAGAGCAAAAATGTGAAGTATATAAGTCGAGAACAAAAACATCTAGGCCTATTTTATATAGTTCCGGGAAGAACAAATTTGGTTTGATATAATCCAAATATAAAAAAAAAACATGATATATTAATTTTGCATTTAGTGTGTGAATTATAAACCATCACAGAATTTATAAGTGGCTTTATCTCTTCAAAAAAAGGTTGACTGAACAAGTTGGTTAAATATATCGTAAGTCAGTAGTGCCTTTCAATTTCAGGCAAACAGTTTACTCACGCCTCTTGAGAATCAATTTAGTGAGCGTAACGATAGGTGTTTCTGCCTGATCGTAATCAAATCTTCAGTCTTGTACTGACCTAATATGAGATAGCCTAGGCCTATATTATATTTTTGAATGAGACTGCATTGTATTGTATTGTTTTATTCACCTTTTAGATTACATGTTAATTGTAGGCCTATACATATCAATAAGATTAAGACAAGTCCTAAAATTAGTAATATCGGTTTTGTCAAATAGGTTAAACTAAGGCTAGTAACTTAAAAGCTAATGATAATTACAGGTAAGTGGTAGTCATGAATTCTTTGATGCTATAAAAACAGTGGTGTAGTAACAAAATTTTTAATGAATGTTTGAATGAGTTTGGGTTGGTGATTGATTTTATGTGAGATGGTAGTTTATTGTAAATAGTGGTTAATGAGTAGTAGCAGTAGACCTACATACCCACAAATACAATAAAAGAATAAATAAAGGTGGCTAGAATATTGTTAACTGTACAATTATACACCTACGTTGAGTATTTGAAAAAACCGACTTGTTGTCTAAAACCTGCGGGTCTTTTCAGGTGGGTTTTACCCAAAAAAACCCGGTGGGTTTTTTCGGGTTGGGTAAAATCATGCCAACCCTGGTAATTTCCCATCTTTCCTTTTTCCTCCCCTTTGTGAATTGGGACAACTACCGCCTCTTTTAGTCTTCTGGAGCCTCTCCCAGCCGTAACAACTTCTCCAACACCACCTTCATACAGCCAGCTTCCTCACCAATTGCCAATTTGAGGAAGTCCCCATCAATACCATCCATACCCGATAATTTGCCTTTCTTTAGGTCAGCCACTACTCTCACAATCATATCTACTGTTGAAATAATAATTAAAATAATTGCCTTTTTGTTATGGATTAGGAATATCTTCATATCAACATCTATAATAGAGCATTAACAAGGAGTGACCTGAACGAAAATAATATAGGCCCCTAGTAGGCCTATACAAAAATAATGCGTTACCGTCGTCTCAGCCTACCAGCCTCATCCTGCTAGGAGGCAATGCAAAAGAAGGAAGATGACTCGTATCATTGTTAATTCTTCGCCATATTTTTGAAGCAATTGAGAGCACTCTTAAGCATTAGAAATGACGCTTTGTGCATGATTGAACAATACATAGTCTCAAGTTATAGACTAAAAACTTTGATTCAGAAACACTTGTTCATTAAAGATATTACAAATTATTATCGAAAGATGATCATCTGGGCAGGTTGATAAGTACTGGAATAAATGCATTGTTAATTTGCCTTGGGTTAAAGGTCACATGGCATGACCATACGGTGGTGCACATGCGTACTATTAAGATCAATATTACGACAAATAGTTGCATTCCTTAAAAGTTGATCAAATGTGATCGTAGGCCTAGTGCCCAACACGTCATCATAACTAATAATTTACATAAGCAACAATCGAGGATTAAGGCATATAGTCAATACCGGTATCTTGGGAAGGAGCTTTACATGTGCTCAATATCTTGGGAAGGAGCTTTACATCTAAGGCTGCAAGACTTAAGCATATATGTCTGTAATCTATACAATGCAGCTAGGGGAAAAAGAGGGTTGGAGGAAACCCTTAGCAGATTGCAAGAAGGAGTAGGTATATAGAGGAGGGGGGCGGGGGGGGGATCACAAATGGAAGTTTCAGCAAAAGGTGGTAAGAAGTGATCTGGGTAGGTTTGGATTTGTTGAGAGAACGGTCAGGGAATGGAATGAGTTACCCGAGGAGGTTGCTGAGTGCGAATCAGTAAGGGAATTTAGAAATAATGGGGGATAAGAAATGATGAGCGGGGGGGTGGTTTAGACAGGCTGCCACCGGGCAGTTATGGCCCATTTGCAGCCTTGAAGTGTTCAACCTAATCTAATCTAATAATAGGCCTATGCGTAAGGACGATATGGCCTAGGGGCCTAGGGCCTAGGAGCCTACCTAAGTCTAGGCCTAGGCCTAGATGTACCTGCATTATACCCTAATATTACCGCCACTGGATATGGGACTTAAAACCCAATATCGTAAATGTAAAAATTTGGTTGATTGTAGCTGCTGTACGTTATTAGGCTAGATTAGAACAAAATCACATTTTCATAAGATTATGACATTTCGCTGCAGAATGATATAATCAACCAGCTGATCAAATACAAGTTGTTTATGTTGGTAGACCTACCTATCGATATATTCAACAACAAAAACCACAACAAAGTTTTGCCTAGAGGTTGGTGAAACGAAATCGTGTTATCATCATCACCCGGTAGAGTGTTCTGTATTCGCGTAATTGAAAATGGAAGATGCTGAATATCCCACTATCGTTTTAAGACTAGGCCTAGTGTTCGCTTGTAACGTTTACGACTTTACGTAGCTGTAGTGTTAACGAGATAAGTAGGCCGGTTGTGCTTCCTACATTAGTGTTAGTGAACTGGTGGTTCTTTCAATCAAGTGTGCGTTGGTTTGAAAATATTGTAGTTCCATGAAGTCGCCAATAAAGTTAATGTAAGTCCAAGTTAACCAGTTTACTGCCTGTCTAGGGCCTAGGCCTAGGCCTATTCCTAGGAGCTGTGAGTAGGCCTAGGCCTGTCTAGGTATAGCCTAGGCTAGGCCTATGCCTATGCCGTGAACATAGGCCTAAACGTACAGTGTTACCTGCTTATAACATGATAGAGGTCTAGCCTAGGCCTAGGCCTCGCTAGATCCTACATCTTGTCCTAGGCCTAGGCCTAGGGCTTGCCCCTAGCCTTAACCCTGGCTTTGGTTGACACGAACCTAGAACCCAAGGATTTGACAGGCATTAGCCTAGGCTAGGCTTCGCCTAAGGCCTACCTAGCCTAGGCCTAGGGCCTAGGCCTAGCTAGCCTGACCATATTTTTTTGTATAATAGGTCTAGGCTAGGCCTAGTCGTGTGTCTACGCCTAGGCCTAGGCCTAGATCTCTCTTGGATCCTGTTAGATAGGTCTAGCCTAGGCCTATGTCAAGCTAGGCTAGGCCTAGGCCTAGCCTAGGGCCTAGTTAAGACATTGGGTTTGAAGTGGGCCTAGGCCTAGGCCTAGTGTAGTTCCAACCCCTGCAATTCAGAAGGCTTCTAGACATAGGCCTAGGCCCTAGGCCTAGTTGAAATTAAAAGGCAATCAAGTATTAACATTACACTTATGCCTGCCTAGGGTCTAGGTTAGGGGTCGGCAACAGGGGGGCTGCCTGTTGCGGGGCTAATTTTTGTGGCCCTCCACTAATTAAAATGTATTTATAAGGAAATTGCAATTATTATTCCTAGTTTCCACCACTGCTAGAAAAATTCAAGTTAATATTTTAAACTTAACCGTTACCGTGATTAGATATATAAGTAGACCTATGTGTTGATATGTTGATCAAATTAATCAATCCTATAAAAGCGCTCTTGTCTCTACAATACCGAATACTGAGAGTTCAGATAATTCTTGGATAACATTAACGCGAAAATTATGATTTGCTGCTCGCCACTGAAGTCTGCCGCTGGACACGCCCACACGTGTTTTATGCAAAATATGTAGGTATCAAAAGATTCAAAACAGAACTATCGAGGATTAAGTGAAGTTGCGATCCACATGTGCGTTATGATGGGATCTACCTAGGGCGTAGCTACGTAGGCCTACCGTTTGAACAATATCATGTAAAAACTTAGATTAAATAATCACCGATAACCACTTGCAGGACGTTCTAAGCATATCTTACAAGACGCAAGCCCAACTTTTAGGACATTGGCCCAAAAATAGGGGTGTAATTTCTCGCACTAGAAGTAGCCCGGACCTGTGGCCCCATGTACATTATGCAGAACTTGTAGGTGGCACTATATACAATTTAGTTGCCGACCCCTGGTCTAGGTGTAACCCTTTCAGTAGCGGTCGTAGGGTGTGTGGTTAGGCCAGGCTTTACTTTTAGACCTGATTCAGCTAACTTAGCCATTGCTTAGGCCTAAGCCCCTATCCTATAAACCTACAAAAGGTAGAGAGTGCTACACATAGAAAAGGCTATCGGACTGCTAGATCTATAGGCTAAATCCCAATTTTGGCACTAGGCAACTAGCCAAGGTCCGTCAATCTCTGGTGGGAGTTCGACGAGCCCCCGCCAGGGGATTTACGGACCTTGGCAACTAGCTAGAAAACTAACGCAACAATTAGTGACAATATTTACAACAATTGTTGACTTGAAAAGACTAGTCGACTAGTTTAAAAATAATATAGAGATTTGAGATACGCCTTTAAATAATGATCATGAACATAATCCCGGACACAATACAAAATTACGTTTACGAGTCTATGATGGGGGCCCACCAGGTTCTATTGCCCGGAGGTCCGTGGTTTTCTAGCTACGCCACTGTATACAATCAAACAATCGCATTATGGTTATATTTTTTTTAGGAAAACTAAAGTAACACTATAGAGACTTATTTCACCTCCACTGAATTCAAAGAAACGGCTGTTGGGGCTTCGGATAATTTGTGAGTAGGAAAACAATGCCGGCTTATGTGGCAAAATAATTTAAAATCATTGTTAAATGAATAAACATTTTCACAAACATGATCACTGTTTTTGTTTTGTTTTTTAGTTCGTCTTTAGATAAACAAAGAAAACACTCTGCCTCTGGGTTGTTTGAAGTTTCCAACAGCAATTATGCAGTAAATGACATCGAGGTTTGTGATTTGAATGTAATGAACGTTAGCATTCAGTCTGAATCGGGAGTATTTAATGTATCGGCAATAAAAGATAGTGTAAGACGATGTATGGATGTATATAAGACATTGTATTGTATTGTAGGCCTAGTAGGCCTGTATACAGCCTCTCTTTAATCCTGTATATATATATATGTGTGAGAGGGAAAGAAGGATAGGAGCCAACAGCTTACCTGAAACCATTTGGCAGGCTGCGTAGCGTAGATGACACAAAACAAGACAAAAAACACAACACAAAAACTTTGGACGTTTCGACGCTTCGGTCTTGGTCACCAGAAGGAGAATGCTTAAACTAAAACTATTTACAGTATATACAATGGTTGAACACCAGTGCTGTTGGGGGTGGGGTAAGGAAGGCGGTGGGAGGTGGGGCTACCTGATGTTGAGATTGGGAGGGTCTCGGGACAGGGTTACCGCGATATGGGCTTGTTCCCACCGTCTGAGGTCACTGGCGAGACAGCTTCTAGGCAGGGCCTTGATGACTTTGGTGTTAAAGCAGCTCTCAAGTCCAAGATTGTGTGACATAGCATGTCTCGCCACAGGTTTTTCTTCATCTTGCAACTTGTGATGGACTGCCTGTGTCCTGTCATCCTCTGACTCAGGTGGTTAGTAGTCAGGCCCACATACTCGGCCGGGCAGTGCTTGCAGTCCAGTTGGTATACCACATTCTCTGTTTCGCATGTATTGTGCCCTCGAATGGGGTATATGACGCCCGTGGCCCGAGCAGTGAAGTTGGTGGCAGGAGGATTCATTCTGCAAGTCTTGCATCTAGGTCTCTGGCAAGGATAGGATCCTGCCGGCTGGATAACCTCCCTCTCGGTGTTGGTTGAGGGGTCTCTGTTGACAAGCACGTTGCCCAGATTGGGGGGACGCTTGAAAGTGACTCTGCGTATTGACGCCGCTAGGTTCTTCGTCTTGGGAGAGGCTCTGAGTATTTCTACGGCCCTCTTGATGACGCCATTGAGAGCTTTTAGGCCTGGGTACCACTGTGTAATGAGAGGGATTATGTTGTTGTTGACTTGGGGCTCGTTCACTTGTGCCGGTCTGGTCCTACTCATTCTCTGCCGGACTTGGTCACGTTGGTAACCTCGGTTGACGAACGCCGTAGTGATTTTATCGCTGTACGCAGCCAAGTCCTTCGGGTCTGAGCAAATTCTTTGGCCACGCACGGCCAGAGAATAGGGCAGAGCACTTTTAGTGTAAGTGGGATGACAACTGTCTTGGTGCAGGTACTGTAGGCTGTTGGTCGGTTTAAAGTGGACCTTGGTGCTGATTAGACCATCATTGAGGGTGATGTCTACGTCCATGAACGTCACTTGATGTGGGGAAGTATGCCATGTGAACTTCAGTGGCGATGTGATGTTGAGGTCACTGAGGAACACCTCAAGTTCGTCAGCCCCATGAGTCCAAATTAGGAAGATATCGTCAATGAAACGTAACCAGCACAGGGGGAGTAGGGCTCGTTTGCCGAGGAAGTCTGTTTCCACTTTTCCCATAAACAGGTTAGCGTACGATGGAGCCATACGTCATATACCCCATTCGAGGGCACAATACATGCGAAACAGAGAATGTGGTATACCAACTGGACTGCAAGCACTGCCCGGCCGAGTATGTGGGCCTGACTACTAACCACCTGAGTCAGAGGATGACAGGACACAGGCAGTCCATCACACTGCAAGATGAAGAAAAACCTGTGGCGAGACATGCTATGTCACACAATCTTGGACTTGAGAGCTGCTTTAACACCAAAGTCATCAAGGCCCTGCCTAGAAGCTGTCTCGCCAGTGACCTCAGACGGTGGGAACAAGCCCATATCGCGGTAACCCTGTCCCGAGACCCTCCCAATCTCAACATCAGGTAGCCCCACCTCCCACCGCCTTCCTTACCCCACCCCCAACAGCACTGGTGTTCAACCATTGTATATACTGTAAATAGTTTTAGTTTAAGCATTCTCCTTCTGGTGACCAAGACCGAAGCGTCGAAACGTCCAGAAGTTTTTGTGTTGTGTTTTTTGTCTTGTTTTGTGTCATCTACGCTACGCAGCCTGCCAAATGGTTTCAGGTAAGCTGTTGGCTCCTATCCTTCTTTCCCTCTCACACATGTACTAGCCTTTAGGCCTGTTCTATATTTCCTATATATATATATATATATATTGCCTATTGCCTAGCTAGGTAGGTCTAGGCAGCCTTTGGGACTGTTCAAAATCCAAATTGGCCTACCTATTATTCAGCCTATTTTTATGCCTAGGTGTCTAATAAGGCACAGGCCCGGAGGTCCCGTTCCTGTAAATATAGGCTCTGATTCATAATGTGAATCACAATAAATAAATTTACATGTGAATTTGATAACTCACCCACAATTAACCTTACTTGCATGCTCAGATCGTTGTTAATGCTGTCATGACGACAAAAATAGCACAAAAATGTCTTGCCTCTGGTGGCTGGGGCTCTGCCCCACTTACAGCCCACGCAGCTACATGCATCAAAGTCTGGTCTGACAGCCACTTCCTGTTTTTCACGTTTTAAGTATGTATCCCCTACCTACACCTTTCAAAACATTCTATACATGGCCTAGACAAACCCAATTTAACAACCTATGTTCATCTTAATTACCTAAAACTAAAATATAACTGAATGTAGGCCTATTATAGAAACAAAAACAGTGGTCATTACTTATGTGAATAACATGACAAAAGGTCCAGTGCTGTCAACAGCCACCCTTGAAATGTACTTTGTTGTAAACGAAGAACCATGCTCACTCTTTTACTTTAACAATTCTGTAAATTGCAATTTTACAATCTCCATGACAGGCAGGTCTCTAGGTAAGGAGACACGCTGTAGCCTCTAGCCTAATAAATATGCCTAATGTGCCTTGTCTTGCACAAGTCTGTGTTTCTGAGTTAGGCCTAATAGTATCTTAAGAAGTCATTGATGTCATGAAAATATACACAAATTTGAAGTTTGAATTAAACACCACTCGAACTAATCGTGGTAAAAGAATAGATAGCTAGATAGATAGATAGAAGAATAGTATTAGTTGTAGTGGAGTGCAACTACTTTCAGTTCTCAGAATGCTTGTCATCTTAAATGTTAACAAATACCTACTTTTAAAGGAACTGATGAATAGACACTGACTACTGACTGAACACTGACCACGTTTACCACGCGAGCCGAGCTCGACTTGGACATTATGCGAACTGAATTTGCCTGATAAACACCTAAGCTCGAACCCAACTCAGCTCGGTGAAGAAGCCGAGCCAGCACGCTCCGTGCGATCTCAAATTGCGTGATGAACACATGCGGTCCGCATGTGTAGGCCCTACATAAGGACTAAGGAGTACATGCATACACGACACACACGCATGTGTACTGAAGGAACTGTGTACATACGTACGTTTAGCAAGCGGTTAACCACTCCTTCTTTTTCAGCACAAACCAGACCTGTAATATTTAGTACGATCTCAAAAGTCCGTGGTAAACGGATACCGAGCTATTGAGCTCGAGCTTACGAGCTCGAGCTGGGCTCGCGTGGTAAAGGTAGTCACTGTATTTTGGTAATTTCACACTGGAGCCTAGATAGCTCAAAATTAGGTTAGGAGGCTTATGCAAACCTTATCAAAAGGCAGGTAGGCCTAAGCACTTGTAATTCGTCTACTAAAGTGGATGTGTGTCTTTATGACTACTTGTTCATATTGACGTATTTCGAAGAAGAAAAAATTAATACAAATGCATATCAAGCAAACAGAAGGAATGTCTAGGAATACTACCTCGAGCTAGTGCAGGATGTGAAGGCCTATTGCTAAAACCATCACCATAACATTTATTTGCTGTTGTGAATCGGACATTAATTAGTCAAATACAACAGCTGGTATTAGATGAGAATGTAGATGTTCAGGAATAGATACATACTAACACGGTTTCTGTCTCTTTAACTTTCTTAATAGACCAATGTTAATGTTATGATTTAACGATGTTTTGAGATTGTTGGTTTTCAGGCAATGCGTCTAAAATGAAAGGAATATAGCTGTGTCTCACAAGGTGCATTTTCTCTTGCCATTTTACATTTTAGGTATACATAAATTTGTTAGTTCATAATCTTCATCAATTGATTGAAAGTTAAATCTCTGTAGGCCTATCTGTATTGAGATAAACCATTCTAAGTACAGTTTGGCTGAGCGGCAAACAAGCAAACTCATTCATTGTGGGACACATCCCTCCTTATTTGAAATGGGTCATTACAAGATACAAGAAGTATCAACAGTTTTTCAAAACCTTTGCTCAGCCTTTAAGATCTTGTGAACTTGCCAAGAGATGTATTTAAATTAATCCCATTTGATGTGCAGGTCCAAGTTACATATGCAGAACCTTTCTGAAAGAAAATTATATCATAGGAAATGTTTTTGTTCTTTTTGTTGCAGCGAAGATGCCAGGTCTTTTATTAAACCAGGTTGGGGCCAAACCTAGTGTGATACCCCCTGAAGAAACAAGTGTAAGAGTAAATTATTGCCCCAAAATCTCCAATAAACGAGTTCGCAACACAACGTCAGAAACCGACCAAAAACTTAACAAAAAACGTAAGCTTAGCCTACCATCCATACAAAAACCTATTGAAAGTGAGGAGAGGTCTTTAACAGATTTTTGGCAACTAGAAAAGGAGATATTTGGCGACGTGCAAGCGGAAATTTTTCAAGGTGGTAGTACCGAAACAGACGAAAGCACTCACCAAACCAGTTTGTACGTAGGCCTACATAGGCCTACCACCACTGTCATCTCAGAGAATTGTATACCAAACGTTTGTAGTCCTGAAGCAGGAGATAACATCACTCCCATTGAAACGGCCAAACAGTGCGACGATTCTGTACAAGTGATTACCGTTTTACCGGTACCTACTAAACTTCACAAGAAGCGTAAACCTGACATCAATTCAAAGTCTCCGCACTCTTCATCATCTTTGGGACTTCCTGAAGTAATTACAACTGTCGCAGAGTGCGAAGTTGTTCCCATTGTATCTGCTATTAAACGTAACAAACAAAAACCGAAATTTCACGCAAAATTCAAACAAGGTTCGAGTTTTGATAGAATTGAATCGTACCCCCAATCTCCGCTCTCTTCACCATCTTTGGGAATTTCTGCAGTAAAACCTGTTGAACAGTGGGAAGAATCTGTCCAAGTCCAAGTTCTCATTGTGTCTGCTACCGGAACTAAACTGTATAAAAGGCATAAACCAATACTTGCCGACAAACGCAAACAAAAGGCAGTATATCATAAGATCAAATCGATCCCCCAATCGCCTGTCTCAGGACCATCTTTGGCGATTTCAGAGGTCAAAAAACCATACAGAAAGGAGGCAAGAAAGGGCACCGGACCCGTAGTTTGGCCTTCCAGAACATCTTTACGACTTAGGCGAGGTCAGTATTCTTGAATACAAAATTCTTTAACTTAGTTTTAACTTTAAGGAAAAGCAATTTACTTTTAGGGAACAATAGTGGGAAAGTAAGGATAGCCCAGAGCTAGTAAGCTTGAGATATTCTATAACGGCAAGACCGCAAGACACGTGCTGTTTGTTTACGACGCTATACGATAAGACGTCTGGCATGTAGTACAAAACATAATTTCTGCAGGCCTAGAATCTATGCTAACTTCTAAACATTAATGGTTGTCTTCAATGTCTCCCTTCTCACTTATTTTCTTATCTTTTCTCTCACCAACTAAATAGTTGGTCATAAACCAAATGGAACTTCTGTTTTGATCAAGTGGATACTACTAAGAGACTTGTCTCTTGTTTTTCCCTAGCAGTAGTTGTATTCAGATCATTTTAATGTTATTAATAGTTAATACCTATCCCCAGATAAAATGTAGGTCTGCATAGTAGGCCTAGGCCTATATGTTTTACATTTTTTATGTATGATTTTAACTTATTATTGCCCGTCTGGGCCCGGGGAAGAATAGGCCCAGAGAGACTCTGCTAGTCGTAAAAGGCGGCAAAAGGAGACCCTGTCCCTTTCCCCTCCACTGTCCCAATGAATATTTCTCCTCCCACTTGGCCCTGCCCTCCCTTGCTGGACTCCCATATGACGACCCACGCGACGTACAATGGATCTGATTCGGATTTGACTTTATTCTTCATCATCATCTTTCTCATCTTTATTATCACCCGCTCATCGTCTCGATTAACCATTATTGCACAAATATGAGACGTTAAGCGGAAGCCCCATTAATCAATCAATCTTTAACTTATTATTACGTTATTTCAAAATTTACATATGGCTCTATTTTCCACAAAATAACTTTTAAATGAACTAAGTGGCCTAGGCCTACATATTATCTAGAAGAACTTGAACTTCTTAAAGTTCAGTATTTGAACTGTGAACTGACATATGAAAAAGAAACTCCCCAACACTCTGGTAGGTCAATACCTAAGTGAGCTATGACTCCAGCATTGGAAGGTTCCGCAGCATGTTTGTCTTACACAAACACATACCGGTACACCAATATTGACAAGTTCTGCAAAGAAAGTCAACTAAGCCCATCTTTTTTTTAGGTAGATAAGCCCAGAGCCCGTCCAAGCATACACATACAATTTGGGGACAGCCTATGTGAATCTCGTTATTGTATATTGGAATATTCAAGACAAATTCATGTGATAGGCCTACACAAGTTTCTGATTTCTATTATTGAGAAAAACATGTTTGTGTTTCTCTGTGTGTACCCGGTATTGCAAATTGTTTTAATTGCAAATTCTAAGCTTAGAATCGCTTTTATCAGAATGGTTTACTGTGCGTTACTGCACGGCATATTTCTTATTAATAATTTCTAATTGTGTTCATTGAAAATACTAGTTTTTGATAATTTGATGCTAGAATACACATGCGACATGTGGCATGCGACCCACATTCTCCACCAAGTTCTAGATATGTACAGAAACTGAATGTTTTATGGCTTTAAATATTAACACAATTGCTTGTAATCCACAGCACGAAAAAGGATGTTGAACGGTTATAACAATGGGTCAGCTGATAATAGCCCATCCAGTGATGTTAATAGCTACCCGCCTATAGCTACATTAGGAAATCTAGGGAACACATGCTTCCTAAATAGTGTTCTATACACTCTACGTTTCACCCCAAATTTTGTACACAACGTTCATCATTTGGTGTCAGAGATTAATGAAGTTATTACTAAGCAAGAACAGATCAAGGCAAAGACTGCCTCTTTGGGTCGAAACATGTCTGCAGGGAAGAGCTGGACTAGTCCTAAGGAAATGCTTTCAATTTCACCTGCAACCATAGAAAATGTCAAGAGTAAGCTACAAATAATGACAGAAAAACTTCATTCCCTCTTTGAAAGTTTGCATTTATCTGAAGTGAAAGAAACGGGGGAACCATTCCAAGCGGAAGATTACCTCAAGTCACTCAGGTAAGATCATGTAATACTTTTAACTAGAACTATATAAAATGAGCATATTGTGGTACAGATGTTAAATCAATGACTGCAGTTTTGGTACTAGTAGTAAGGTATGCTGCAAAGTGGTATTTTTAGGAATAGATCGACTGCTATAAATTATGCATGCAGATAATGGATATTAATTAATTTGAGCTATTTCAAGAACTCTAGTGAAATGGGTGATAGTTTGAATGAAATTAAAAAAAAAATTTAGATCTTGGTTCCTTGATTTGAGTTGTTTGAAACTAACTAAAGTTGTTCGGCCATGCGTATTGAGAATAAGTTACGTGTCTAGATTGGGCATATTTTATGTGAGTTGCAATACTAACATTATTTTACAAAAACTGATGCTAGGTACGTGCTCAAAAATCAATAGGAATGTCAACGATAATCAATATCGATTAATACCAATATTATCGCGTTATGACTAGCCATATCGCGATAATCGTACAATATTAAATTCTGTGCGATATCCCAATAATCGCGCCGACTTGATTTCATATTTGAATTTGGCGCCTGCTCAACATTAGCCGAGCGACCACCGACCAGCCGCCAAGTGCCCTCCTTCGATGTAGACGCAAGAAATTATTCGCCACTACCCCACCCCACCCCACACATATGACGCAATATTAAAAAGGAGTATTAGTGCTTATTTCGTAATATCGCGATCAAAATTTAAAATGCAATATCGAGACGATAATTTTTTATTGTTGCGATTATCGAAATGGAATTTCATATCGTTTGACATTCCTAAAAATAAATGTGCTGAGATATTGAAGGCTTTCATGACCCATAGATAGGATCTAGATAGGATAAGGATCAGTGGTTGATCTGTGTGCTTTTTCGTCATGCTTACATGACAGTTTGCCACCCACATGGATGGCTTACTCAAGACTGATCAATGATCATACATCATCGGCAGTCTGGAAAAGTACTAAAAGTCGAGTACCGGGTAAGTATAACGCATCACCTGTATGACGAAATGGTTCAAAGATCATCCGGTCGCTACTCAATAAAATAAAAATGCTATTTTATACACCTCTACAGTGATAATAATTACTAATTAGTAATTAGTGACGTCAAGCAATATCGATTATTTGATAATTATCAAAATATTGATAACTTAAAATATTCCCATTGTGGCCTGCAGTGCATGCAGTAGGCCTGTGCATTGCTGTAATTTCTTGCCCGGTATTGATATCATGTTCACCTTGAAATATTCCCGTTGTGGCCTGCAGTGCTGCAGTAGGCCTGTGCATTGCTGCAATTTCTTGCTCGATATTGGTATCATTTTCACCTTGAAATATTCCTGCCGTGGTCTTGAGTACACTAGGTAGGCCTACATGACTATGTCTAAACCATCTTCAGTACACTAGGTACATGACTATGTCTAAACCATCTTGAGTACACTAGGTACATGACTATGTCTAAACCATCTTGAGTACACTAGGTACATGACTATGTCTAAACCATCTTGAGTACACTTGGTACATGACTATGTCTAAACCATCTTGAGTACACTAGGTACATGACTATGTCTAAACCATCTTGAGTACACTAGGTACATGACTATGTCTAAACCATCTTGAGTACACTAGGTACATGACTATGTCTAAACCAGGGGTCGGCAAACTTTCTCAACTGGGGTGCCAAAAAGTAAATTAAAAACCAATAGGTATAACGTTCGCGTGCCAATATAAATTTTTCTTAAACACAATATTTGAGTATTGGTCAAAACCTTTTAATACTCGTACTACAATGACTACATTACAAAATATTATTTACAATTTACAATTTAGCTACATTCTATTAAACACACTGGCACTATGATAATAATCACACTTATTAGCTGACAAAGGTTAGTGATTATAATTAATTCTATGGACATGCATTTCTGTTTGAATTTCTAACCTTTGCGTATAGTTCTCGTCCATTCTCGATTATTGTAGGCCTCAGTGACTACCGTGGTGTTGTTTATTAGCACTGAGTTTTTGCACTTCTGGAGAATAGTCCGTGACCTTAAGCTTAACACAATACTCCGAATTGTTAACAGTGAGTCTGCTGCGGACAGGCCCAAGAATATAAAACTTGCTCACATGTGTAGCTTGAGCCGAATGCTGACAGGAGAGCAAAGGCAGCGATTGTGTCAGTGTCCCTGTGACCCACGGTTTCAACATTCAGCCTCAATTGTTTAAATTTATCAACCCACAGATCAGACGATTGGAACTCCACTAATTCCATTTCTAAGTTTTCAACGTCCATCCACTCAAAATATTTAAGTTCCAGATCACTTTCAGTCGCTAGCTCAGGCTTCACAAGAAACTGAAACATCGGGCCATGTTGTTGTAAGTCTTGAAAACGGGAACAAAATTCATCTTGAAGTTGTTGAATGTACCCACAGATATTTTCAGTATCGTGTATTTCATGCGATTCGTGCAGTGATTTTAGTTTCGGGAAATATTTGAACCTTTTTGACTTTATATCAGCTGTGAAAATCTCCACTTTTTGCAAAATGATTTCCATTCTTCGAACCCACACAAAACTGTTATCTTTTTGCCTTGAAGTCGTTTGTTTAATTCATTGAGATGTGTGGTTATGTCGGCTAAAAACATAAGCTTCGACAGCCACACTGGCTCTTTTAGTTCTGGGTAATTTGCATTAATTTCGTCAAGAAAGACGATGATTACGTCAAGACATTCCACGAAACGATCCAAAACTTTCCCTGCACTGAGCCAGCGGACGGCACAATGGAGAATTAAATCACCATATTGGGATTCCATTTCGTCCAAAAGCGTTTTAAAACGACGGTGAACCAATGCAGACCGGGCAATGATAGAATTTATAATCTTGATCACGGTTGTCATCAATTTTTTTAAATCCTCATCAGAAATTTTGGCGCACAAATTTTCTTGATGAATAATGCAGTGGAAGGAAAGAAGCGGTCTTTGTAGTTCATTTTCTAGCTACTTCACAAATCCATTGTGTTTCCCTCTCATTGACGGGGCACCATCTGTCGTGACTGAAAACAACTTTTCTTGCAGATTTAATTTGTTGGTATCACTAAACTGCACACATTTTTTCACTGCATCCATCACATCAATAATAAATAGGGAAAACTATCTTGTGAAACAGAGGTGCATTCTACTGATTTATTGGTAGGAGAAAGTAACTTAGGCAGATCCCACAATAAATTCACAAGATATGAGAATGTGGAAATTTTAGAATTAATTCACCCAACAAAACTTGTAGACCACACAAAGGGAGTGCAGCATAGTGACATTGTATTTAGGCCTAGGGCCCCAATAGAAAAGGGGAGCAAAACTAGTAGACCACAATACAATCCATTTAAGGAAACAAAGGATACTGGGGAGGGAATTAAGATAGTACACCAAAATATCCAATGGGTTACAAACAAAAAATTGGAATTAGAAATATTATTACACGAAATTGAACCCCACATATTGTGTCTGTCAGAACATGCTCTGAAAGAAAATGAGATAGATGAATTTAGCTTGGAAGGTTACAATCTCATAGCAGGATTCAGTAGGAAAGAATTTAAAGGGGGTGGGGTAGCTGTATGGGCTAGCAACAGGGTAGATAGCCAGGCTATACTACAAAAAGAATCAGAAAAATTGAGAAAAGAAAAGGATGTAGAATTTGTGGTCACAAAACTCATGCTTAAAAATAACTCTGAGATAATCATTATAGCACTATATAGGGCACCGTCCGGAAATATTAAAACATTTTTTGCTAACCTCACAACAATAACAGACATCATACAAAAGAAACATACCAATGTCATTTTTTGCGGAGACTTTAACATAGATACACTAACGGAATCCCCCGAACGCAAGCAACTATACGATTTCTGTAACATGTTCAAATTGGATCATAAAATCAAAACGGCAACCAGAATAACACCAAATAAAGAATCCTTATTAGACAATGTACTAAGCAATATGGAAAACACTGAGTTATATGTAGAGGTAATAGACTCTGCTATTTCAGACCACCTGGCACAGTTGCTTCACATAAATATGGGTTGCTTACCAACAAGTAAGAACAAAAATCCAAAAAATAATCACAAAATTAAATCGAGAGTAAGAGACATGAAAGAAGAAAATCTAATGTACTTCAAACAACTACTAGCAAAGGAGGACTGGGCAATACTGAACGATATGAATCAAATAGCGAAAAATATCAAGTATTCAACGACAAAATACAACACTTCCTTAATATAGCTTGTCCCTGGAAAATAATAGATTTAGGTAAGACACGGCAAAATAAAACAAAAAAATGGATAACAGATAACATCTGTAATCAAAGATCAATTATAAAGACTCTGTATAGACATGCCAAATCATCAACAGGAACAGGTACAAAACTATTATATAAAACACACAGAAAAAACTATAAGCATGCAATTAAACAATCAAAAGCTCAACATGTAAACCATACTATAATGCAGGCTACAAATAAAAGCAAAACAATATGGAATATAATTAATAAAGAAAGAGGTTCAAAGCAGCAAAATGACAATAACATAAAAGAACTAATGATGAATGGAATGTTAGTAAATAATCCAAAGCTAATGGCAAACATGCTAAACACGTATTTGGCAAATGCAGCCGAAAACCTAATTAAGGAGACGGGAAAGCCCTCATCCAATGACAGAAAAAACTTAGAACCCAATCAAATCAATCCTGAAATGGAACTAAAACCGGCAAGTATGAAAGAAATAAAAAATATAATTCGCAAACTAAAAAACAAAAAAACAGTAGGCCATGATGGAATATCAACTCTTCTAATACAATTCTGTATAAATGAACTTGCTAAACCATTAACATTTCTAATCAACCACTCACTCAGAACTGGCGAATTCCCACAATTACTCAAAAAGGCTAGAATTATTCCAATTTTCAAAAAAGGAGATAAAACTAACCCGGGAAACTACAGACCAGTGGCCATACAACCTGGATTTTCAAAAGTTTATGAACAAGTATTAGACTCGAGAATACGAGAATACTTAGAACTACACAATGTCATTGCAGCTGAACAACACGGATTCTGTAAAGGAAAATCCACTTCAACGGCAATTTCTGACTTTTTAAACTTTGTAGCGAAAGAAAGAGATCAAAACAGGGTGGTTGTAGCCATTTTTATGGATTTATCAAAAGCGTTCGACTGCATTAATCATGAAATCTTGCTCAATAAACTGCACAATTACGGCATAAGGAATACCACTTTACAGTGGATAAGGTCATATCTACAAAACAGAACACAGTATGTAGAGATAAAAAAAGTAGTTAAGGGCAAAATCAAAATATACACATCAAACGAAGAAAACATTCCTCGCGGAGTAATGCAAGGTTCAATCCTGGCCCCTTTACTGTTTAATATCTTCATTAATAATATTGTTCAAAATTACACAAAACTCAACAATAAAATGATATTGTATGCAGACGATTCAACCAAAGCACTCTCACATAAAAGTAAGGAAAACCTTGAAATTGAAACACATGTAGCAGTAAATGCAATAGTCCAAACTCTCACGAATGATGAATTAATTATCACCATAAGTAAAACTAATTTCATACTTTTTGACAAGAAGAATAACCAGGAAGATAATTTCAGTGTATTTATAAACGAGTTAATAATCGAGCAAGTTGAAAATGCAAAATTTTTAGGGATTTACATCGATGAAGACCTCTCTTGGAAGAAACACATAGAAGCATTAGCCAATAAACTCGGATCAGGAACGTTTGTACTAAAATCACTACAAAAATATTGTAACACAACCCTACTATTAACAGTGTACCACGCACTAGTAGAATCGCATATCTCATATGGAATAATAGCATGGGGTAACTCAACACGCAATAATATAAACAGAATTTTTAGACTTCAAAAAAGAGCGGTAAGAATAATAGGTAAACTCAAGCCTACTGAATCCTGCAGGGGCCATTTTAAAGAACTAAATATTTTAACAGTCTTTGGCCTATACATATATGCAATAGTCTTATACATGAACGATCTAGGCCAGTATAAAGTAGAAAAAAGCAATACAATTCACCAGTACAACACAAGGCAAAAGGACAACCTACACAGGCATCACCACAACACAAACTTATATGAAAGAACACCAATGCTTGCAGGAATAAAACTCTGGAACAAAATGCCAACTAATTTGAAGAATCTGACAAACAGAACCAGTTTTAAAGCTAAGGTGAAGAAGTTTTTAATAAATAAAGAATTATACTCTTTAGGACTGATGTATATTTTATAGATTGATAACAATAACATGCACTGTAACTAGTTAGTACTTAAGCTTTAGAATTAGAACATAACACCTCATGTCTTATTGACTGACCTGTACACTATCATCCAGAATGATATTAATTGTACCTGAAAAAAAAAAAAAAAAAAAAAAAACCTTTTGTGGTTCCACTCATTGCAAACAAAGAGCACAGTTCTTCGTTAACAACTGTGCTGTCTCCTACGTGGAAGCGTGCAACAATGGCCAGTCACGCAACATCATTGTTGTCAGTGCTCTCATCCAGCGCCAAACTCAACACATTACATTTTTGTAAATCATTTTGAACTTGAGTGTCCACATTTTTAGCCATTTCTTCAATACGCCTCTGCACTGTTCGGGCAGACAGAGGAAGTTCCTGAATTCGCGCAAAAATTTTCTCTTTGTTGGTAAAATCTTGGAACAGTTCTTTGGAACATTCAAGAAACGTATTTTTTAAAAAATCCGCATCCGTAAATGGTTTTCCCGCTTTAGCTATCGCTAGCGAAGACATGTAACTTGCTGTTGTACAGTACCCACCGTGATGCACAAACTTCGAAAATACACTTTTTTGAGTCTCGAACTTACTAACGCACTGGCGAATTAACTCAATAGTGTCACATTTGGGAAGTGATGCGTAATTATTCTCGTGCTTTGTTTGGTAATGGCGTTTAACACTTGATGTGCGAGCAACTACACTTTCACTGCTAATACAGCAAATAACACGATCTCCTCTTTCAATAAAACCATATTCTATTTTCCACTCTTCTTGAAAATTCCTTGACTTCTTTGGCACAGACATCTCGCCTTCCGTTCACTACCCAGTATGGCGAATAACTGTTCCTCTAACCTAGATGCACTTGTCACGAAATAGTTTTGGGGGTGGGCTAGACATGGAGCTAAAAATAGAACTTGACCCATTTAGGGGCTGTGAGAAAGTTTTTTCGGCTGGGTACAGTTTGTTCAAATTAAAATTGAGATCTGTACGAAAAAAGTATTCCCACAATTTTTAAATGTTACATCTAGGCCGAGACGCGTGCCACAGAGAATGCCTTGGCGTGCCACTGCGTGGCACGCGTGCCTAGGATTGCCGACCCCTGGTCTAAACCATCTTGAGTACACTAGGTACATGACTATGTCTAAACCATCTTGAGTACACTTGGTACATGACTATGTCTAAACCATCTTGAGTACACTAGGTACTAGGGCTGGGAGAATGCGTTTAATTTTGTAAGCGTTTAGTATCCCTAAATTTTCGCGTTTAAACGTTTAAACGTAACAGCTGTCCAGTTCACAAAACGATAAAAGAATCAAGTTCTAATTTTCACAAAAAAAGTCAACGAAATAGCACAGATCTTTTATGTACCAACTGTCCAGGAGTCAGGATAGTATGTCATCCATTCATGTGACAATCATTGGTGGCCTGTTACCGTCTCTCGTGGACACATGGCTGGTGGGCCGCGGTTTGTGTTGAGCGGGTCTTGGTGTGAGGAGGGGAGGGAGAGCGTTCGGGTTGAGATTATTGAGAATGCAACAACGAACCGTCTTTGTTTGCTTGTTGCTGTTGCTCGTGTGCATTAACCAGTGTTGGGGCGAGAACTTTTAAAAAGAACGCGTTCCCGAGAACGCGTTCTTTTTTTGTGAACTTTCCAACGAACTTACTCTTTTTTCAAATGAGTGAACTTGAACTTTCAAAAGTTCTTTTTGAGAACGAACTTTTCAATTTTAGAAAGTTCTTTTGAAAGTTCATTCTGTTCGATGATTGAGCATCTGTCAACGCGCCGTCGAGCGAATCGTTTTCGGTTCTCCTTCAGCTGATTTTAAAAAGCTACCGGCCACCATTCATGGAGTAGAATTACAATATTCAAGTCTGGCCGTTCGAACTCTACCCACCACAAGATGTTAGATCACTCGGTCGAGATAAGTGGGTCTGCAAGTGCAAGTGCCCAAATACCAGAAGTAATGCGACACGATAATTGGGCGGGAGGAAACGACTCTACGTGGAACTCCATTCACTAATCAAAACGCAAGATTGAAACATTTCTAGAGCCAGTGTAAATTCTCAAGAGGAACAGATTTCTCGGTTGACTAATAGATTTGTTGTTATAGGGTGTTTGTGTCACAATTCTACTACCGTTTCACTTTATCCTAAAATATGGTGTTACTGATCGCATTGATGGTGCACTGGAGCAGCGCACCATCGTTGGAACCCCTAGCAATGTTTTCAACTCGAGTCTATTGAAGCAAAATTCGAGAAAAAATATGTCTGGAAATACTAACATTCTTCGACCAACAAAGGGGACAAATTAGCAGCTTAGCAATGAATGTTATCTTCCGAGTGGGTACCGTCTGATTGTCTGAACGGCCAGACTTCACTTCGTTTATTTCCGGTAGACTCCGCCGGTCATCGGTCAGCCTCAAACCCTCACCCCGCGGGAGGTTGGAATATTATCTTTACATTCTGTACTTCACTTCAGTTCCCTACATCAGACACCTAATGCCAGCATTCAATATCTTACCTTAACATGCATGTTTTTCTTCCTATTTAAGCAATACAAGGCAATCGATTATTCGCATGACTGTTAATACAATGTGGTGACACTTTTTCACAAAAGAACTTTTAAAAGAACTTAGTTCATATTTTAGACGAACTTGAACTTTTCAAAATTTTAGGTTTTGAAAAGAACTTGAACTTTATTAAAGTTCATTATTTGAGCTGTGAACTGAACTTTTAGAAAGTTCATTTAAAAAAAGAACTGCCCCAACACTGGCATTAACCAATGCGTGCTTTGTTCTTTCGGGTCAAAAACAAGGGAGGGGGACAGGGAAAAATTTGCGCGTTTGGGTTGGTCGTGTTACGTGTACGCGGTGTTGTGCGTAGGGGGGGGGGGGGGGGGGGGGGCATCTTATTACTCACCATGAAATGGTCCAACTGTCTACAATTATTTGGACCCCACACACTAAGCAATGCCTCGTTGCTCGTCGCCCGGTCCCTGAACTCGCCCCATCGGAAAAATCTGCGAGTTTGGGTTTTGGGGGAGGGGGATTGGTCGGGAGAGTATAGGATGACGGTTAAACGTGTATGTATATTTGTACACGTATATTTTCGCGCGGGCGTTTACACGTTTAAACGTTTACACGACTCAGCCCTACTAGGTACATGACTATGTCTAAACCAGGGTTGCCGTTTTTGCGGAGTTTATCCTCTTTTGCGGATTTTTAGGGTGCCTCGCGGACATGAGGATTAACGGCCAAATTGGCGGATTTTCTTCTATTATTGTAAAACCCGTGTAATTTACTATAATTTGAAAATTCCGCCATAAAGAACGATTTAATAACGTAAAAAGTAAAGTTGGACAATCTACACTTGAACCCGCAGCATAGAAACAATGTCTCAAAACACGTGTGAAATATCGAGATTTCAACTGTTTTTTTGTAAGTTGTCTTACAAGACTAGCAAGCAGAGGGTGGAGCTTGTGTGGGAGACAGCCAATGCGGTACCTAAAGCGTTGTGATTGGTCTAGTAGTAAGTAGCGTCCTCTATCGTCAACCTTGCAGAACGTGTGTGTTTGTTTAGTGTACGATAGAGCGCGTTGCCTGTGCCTCGTTGGTAACAAGCAGAACCGTGAGCGTGAGCCCGTGACGTGATGACTGACTTCTCTGTGAGTCTATTCCACTCGTGGAAAATTGCGGACGGCTGTTCGTTTAAGGGCAAAGGATAGTCTCTACCTCAAAAACCGCAGAAAATGTTCATTATTAAATAATATCTCAAGATTGCAACAAGAAAGCGAAAATCTAAATCAGCAGCGAACTTTGCTTTGGTAAGCCCTACAGATTGAATAAAATATTATAACCATTAGCGTAGTATTTTGATTATAATTCGATAATTAGTAATAAAATTAATTATTTAGAAAAAAACATACTGATTATAATATAAGTCACGACTTGGCGCATTCAATGTGTAGGGCTTACTAAACCACAGTGCGCTGTTGATTAAGATTTTTGATTTCGAAGCCCATTCTTGTGATATAAATTAAAAATGAAAATTTGTTGCGGTTTTTGACGTAGGTGTATCCTTCCCTGTTAAGCGGGTGTTACACGGAGAAGTAAGAAAAATAAAAAGCAGAAAGTGAAGAGTAGAGATAGCGTGTAGCTTACGGGAAAACAACAAAAGTGAGAAGTTCTCTCCAAAAGTCCGACAATGTTGAACAAGTGAAAAGTCCCGTAAGCTACACGCTATCTCTACTCTTCACTTTCTGCTTTTTACTTTTCTTACTTCTCCGTGTAACACCCGCTTTAGATTTGTACTCGATTGCGTCGCTTGTTTCTTGTTTATAAGTTATATATGTATTTAAATAAATTTATTATTTATTTATATATAAATTATAATGGAAAGGTAAATTCTTAAAGATCATCTGGCATAACGCATAACCTAAAACATTTTTTTCACTCTTTCACACTTTATAATATGCTAAGTTATTGTAGAATAAATGTGTTTTGGAGGATTTTTGAGGATTTTTTTGGTATCTTCGGAGGATTTAAAAAATTACTTGGTGGCAACCCTGGTCTAAACCATCCCCTGTACTGATTTTAAGAAGTACGAGCCAAGATATCAGCAAGCGACATTTTTTAACTCTTAAGTTTTTATTTCTTATCCTTTTTCATATTGTATAAGCCCTACCTATTGTAATATACCTATTGTAATCTCATGTGTTGTTTTATATTTTTTCCAAACATTTGGTGAAGTCCAATGAAATGTATTCACTCATGATTTGTTAGGTATCACACTGAAGTAATATGACCTTTTTCTTTTGCTGTAGGCCTGCTACAGTAGGCTATTTAGTATTTGTATAGGCCTACACAAATAATGGCTTGATCTCTACTTTTAGGGATGTAAATTCGTATTTCGTTGGGAATCAGCAACATGACGCACACGAGTTCCTGGTGTGTTTGTTCAACAATATACAGGAAACCATCATTGAGTTGGGCAAGTTGAAAAGTGAGCTGATTCTAATGGAGCAAGAATTGGAAGTGCCAGGGAGTAGCCCGCCACCCTTAAACAACAGTAAGTCGTGGGGTGGTGTCCGGAAGTCGTGGAAGCGAAAGAAAGAGAAGAATTTAGTCGAATCAAAGGTACGCTGACTGACTAATCATTAACCATTCAAACTCTTCTCCTTTTTAATTGATCCAGGCATAATGCATGTAATTTTCCTTTGTTAATATATAAGGTAGTTTTGGATAATATAATCAGTTGGATAATAATGGTGATAAAGATGAAGGACAGTTGAAAGGGGGCGCACGCTTGGGACCTGCGGCTTCTCCACTCTGCTGCCATCTGGTGGGTGTCTTGCCAACTACATCAACATTCATGTTATGTTTATTAGGATAGGATGAGTGGGAGCCAAGAGCATACCTGAAATAATTAGGCAGGCCTGCCCCTGTCCTTTCTCACTCATGTGTACAACAAGCCTTTAGGCCTCACCTCTATAATTTCCTATCTGTATTAGCATATAATTATGGAGATATAGCAACTGTAATAAAAGTTTGCCCCAACTGGGTAATAATAATAAATAAATAATAATAAAAATAATTAGAATTAGGGCTGCCCAACGATATCAATAATTCAGTACGATATCAACAATAGAAAAAAATTCGATATCGATATAGAATTAATATATCGTACATTTTGCGATATCAATCATGCACCTAATTGTTAGAAAAAACGATTTTTCTCCTGTACAGTACAGTTTGGCAGTGTTGCAGCTCTGCATTAGTGCGTGCTCGTCTCACCGTACGGCAGCCGATGCCTCATTGAACACTGGCCTGCATTGTCACGCCAATCACAACATCGCTGTTTTCTCTGGATATTTTCAATATTGAATAATTCAACGCACAAATTAACATAGTAAGACATTTCAAAGTTAAATTATTTACGTAATACTGTTTATAATGAATGGTCTCCAGGTGGTCTGGAAATCCTAAAAACAGACAAGAAAAGTTCCGATAAATAAATAAATTCACATTTAGAGTCTACCCACTCAGTAACAAAACTGATTTGCAGTGGGGGACTTTAATTTAAAGCGACTAAACCAACCCTGTAGGTTCCAAACACCATCGACGAGCGAGCGATAACCAATCAAAGACCGATATTTCAAATACGAAACATATGAATCATTGATTGGACATTGCGAACACCTGCGGACAAATGCCAGAATCAACAAGGCCGATTCAGAACAACTTTGAATTTATTGAGTGCTTCGTTGCTAGGACGGCTCCAAAGTCACCGCTTACTTATTCCTAAGACAGGAAGTAATGGAAACGAATCCTTATTAGAAGTTAAAAAACTTCTGCCTGAACCAGGATCTGAACCCGGGACCTTCTGCATTGGAAGCAGGGATGCTAACCACTGGACCAACGAGCTGATATCGATACGTCATTTAAAAACTTCCATACCATGATTTCTTCCTTTGATATCGATATGATTTTTTTATCATTGAGCAGCTCTAATAATAATAATAATAATTATTATGATAAAGGTTTGTTCCAGCCGCCCCGACAGCTTAAATGGAAAATGCAGCGGTACGTAAAGCCGGTGATCTAGGTTCTATCCCCAGTCAGAGCAAACTTTTATTTCAATTGCAATATGTCCATACATTATCCATAGAGCTAGATTTTCAATATGCCTGTTTCCAACTTCCCTTCCAGGTAAAGGGATTGATAGCTAGGCCCTACCAGTATTCTTGGGTTAGACTTAGGCGGTCTCTTATTTCATATTGCAAACTATCTTATGTGCCACACTGCTTTGACTGCACTATATCTGTTTGTTTGTGTAGGTGGGTGATGCAAGCGGACTTGACAAGGCTCCAGATTCTGACATTGTAGACACGGTCAATGGCATAATGCTTCAAATGCCTCTTATATCAATTGAAGAGGATTCCCAGAACTCAACTATTTCACAAGAGAGTTGCTCATCTCCCAAAGAAGCAGATGTGCCAGTCGATAGTTTTATTGTCAAGGATTTCCAAGGATTAACGATACTAAACACCACCTGCTTGGAATGTGAAAAGACCAGTCTAAGAAAGGAAGTATTCAGTGAGATTGGAGTTAGTGTGCCTACTGAAAGGAAAGATGATGACAACATGTCAGGTAAGCTCACAATATATAATGTGTATTTTTTAGTGATACTGATGTGGATTTACCATAAAATGAAAACTCATGTCATTTACTGGTAAATTGGCACATTTTTTTAATTTCTGTTTTGGGGATGTATTAGTCATATTAGCTTAAAAATGTACCCAGTTTTTGGGATGAGGAAGGTGTGTGCTTTTAACTTCATCACTAGATAGGCATACAGATGGTTATCAAGTAGAACGAGAGTTCCCATGTGAAACTGTATTCATTCACTTTCTATCTTACATGTTAATGTTCTTCCGTATTGATCAAGTGTGTGTATCCTCGCAATATTATGTCAGATAGCTTTAGGGTTGCCATACGTCCCGGAATTTCCGGGACAGTACCGGTTTTTACTTTTTATGATACTGTGTGTCCCGTGTGTCCCGAAAATAATTTTCGGGACACCCAAATGTTCCGGAAACACAAGTCATGTTAAATGAAACAAATCAGGTCACTTTCTGGTTGTTGCTTTCAAATACATCGCGCGTCGCGGGCTCGTGTATTACCGAATGGCTGGGGGCATCTAGGTTTGGACTTCAGCTACCAACAGAGAGGGTGCGCATGTATCCATCTACAGTTCTACTGTCAAGGTTTAGGCAGTTAGCTAACCAGCAACCAAATTGCAAGTGACAGCGATTCTCAACTTGTGAATAGTCTTGTCGGCGAGTCATTTAGGGCAGGGTTGTTTTAGTGGTGTCTTCATTCCGTAGCGTTGCTACAGACGTGAAAATGGCCATACGCAAGTGTCGATTTACAGACAAACAAACTGAAGGAGGAATATCCGTTCCTGTCTCGAAATACACAAATTGAAGGTAGTGTTGATGGTTCTGTTTGCCGAAGTGTGTTTGGAATAGAGCACAGGGGACGTTCAGATATTCTGGATCATTAAAAATTGGCGATTGTTTCACGAAAGTCGCTGCTGGAAATGATGAACTTGAGCTTTCGGCTAAAGAGGGAACATTTTCTTTATTTTGTTATTATTTGTCCCGGATTTTGTATTTGAAAATATGGTAACCCTAATTATGTACATAGTATGACCATAGTATGTAGGTGAAAGGCCATTACCTGTATTATGTGTTACTTAAGAACAGGTTATTTCTTATTTTCTGTAGGGCAATATTATTTTCTTCATAGGAACTAACTCATCTTAGACCTGTGAAATAGTCCCAAGCACTGTTGCGTTATTTTTAGTCTCAAGTAGATGACGCGCTGTTCTATTTGTTGGTTGAGGTTTGCTTCCATATATGGGTATGTTTTCAACTACTTAGAATGGGATGCAGAAAAATTGTGTTTACTTTCCAATTAAATGCATAGTGCGGAAACTGTTACTCGGAACTTCTTTGCTTGATCAACAGTATCAACTTCCAAGTATTAAAACCTGAGACTTTGCTCTGTCATGGTAATATAAGGATTGCTTACATTATCGTAGTGCATTATTCAAAATAGCTCCAATTAGAAAATGTGTAGAACCCAGTCCATTAAAATAATTATTTTCACTGTGGTTTCAGTTTGTTCCTAATTCCTTTTCCTGTCACTTTTAGTGGGATGGAAACTGCTAATCCAATCAGCACCAGTGTTGAGCTTAAATTGTTTAATACTAATTACCAAGTACACGCAAATTTTACATTTTCTAATCCTAATGTGGTACAGTGAAACTTTTTATGGCAAACTTCATTATAACAAAATGATCTCCTATACATAACAAACTGTTTTTGAGGTCCCAACAGGTTCTAACTTCTAATGCATGTAAAGGTACTGTACCATCTTTATAAAGAAATGTTAGAAGTTCGTTATAAAGAAGTTTTACTGTAGTTCTACTTATAATTTCAATATAATCTGAAAGAAAGATAA
Organism: Isoperla grammatica; assembly: GCA_945910005.1. Classification (NCBI taxonomy): domain Eukaryota; kingdom Metazoa; phylum Arthropoda; class Insecta; order Plecoptera; family Perlodidae; genus Isoperla; species Isoperla grammatica. The sequence continues at coordinate 3,468,729 of OX246746.1, read as the reverse complement.
AAATTAGTCAAGTTCAATCACATTTTTGTTGCAACGTTTGTAATGTATTTCTTAAATTAAAACAGGTTAAAATAGTACTAAATTCTACTATACACTATGGTACCAATTATTCTAGTCTTGGCACAACTTAGCATAATGCATTAAGATAATTTATACTGGAAGATCCATATAGAGATCTAGACCCACATGAAAATACGTGTGTTGTACGGTAATATTCAGTTTTCTCGTGGTATGCTGCCGGTAAACAATAGCTCGTGATTCGAAGTAGATTTCATCATTAGCTTGACGATGGAATTTGTTCACCTTGATGACATCAGTTGCTTGCAGATCTTCAACCTGCTGGCTAGTTTTGTTATGTTCTATATATGCAGAACATAGTACACACATGTTTTTTTGTAATTTACTGATAAACCTAGGGTGAAATGCATAGTCATTGCTCATGCACTCACAACTCAGCCACAGAACAGTGTTGCAATGCGGACTGCTTGAGGAGCACGTGAGGAACGAGCATCAGCGTCTGGTTGTTGAGAGTGTCTTGTGTTATACTAGATAAGATAGTCCACAGAACAGTGTTGCCATGCGGACTGCTTGAGGAGCACGTGAGGAACGAGCATCAGCGTCTGGTTGTTGAGAGTGTCTTGTGTTATACTAGATAAGATAGTCCACAGAGCAGTGTTGCCATGCGGACTGCTTGAGGAGCACGTGAGGAACGAGCATCAGCGTCTGGTTGTTGAGAGTGTCTTGTGTTATACTAGATAAGATAGTCCACAGAGCAGTGTTGCCATGCGGACTGCTTGAGGAGCACGTGAGGAACGAGCATCAGCGTCTGGTTGTTGAGAGTGTCTTGTGTTATACTAGATAAGATAGTCCACAGAACAGTGTTGCCATGCGGACTGCTTGAGGAGCACGTGAGGAACGAGCATCAGCGTCTGGTTGTTGAGAGTGTCTTGTGTTATACTAGATAAGATAGTCCACAGAGCAGTGTTGCCATGCGGACTGCTTGAGGAGCACGTGAGGAACGAGCATCAGCGTCTGGTTGTTGAGAGTGTCTTGTGTTATACTAGATAAGATAGTCCACAGAGCAGTGTTGCCATGCGGACTGCTTGAGGAGCACGTGAGGAACGAGCATCAGCGTCTGGTTGTTGAGAGTGTCTTGTGTTATACTAGATAAGATAGTCCACAGAGCAGTGTTGCAATGCGGACTGCTTGAGGAGCACGTGAGGAACGAGCATCAGCGTCTGGTTGTTGAGAGTGTCTTGTGTTATACTAGATAAGATAGTCCACAGAGCAGTGTTGCCATGCGGACTGCTTGAGGAGCACGTGAGGAACGAGCATCAGCGTCTGGTTGTTGAGAGTGTCTTGTGTTATACTAGATAAGATAGTCCACAGAGCAGTGTTGCCATGCGGACTGCTTGAGGAGCACGTGAGGAACGAGCATCAGCGTCTGGTTGTTGAGAGTGTCTTGTGTTATACTAGATAAGATAGTCCACAGAGCAGTGTTGCCATGCGGACTGCTTGAGGAGCACGTGAGGAACGAGCATCAGCGTCTGGTTGTTGAGAGTGTCTTGTGTTATACTAGATAAGATAGTCCACAGAGCAGTGTTGCAATGCGGACTGCTTGAGGAGCACGTGAGGAACGAGCATCAGCGTCTGGTTGTTGAGAGTGTCTTGTGTTATACTAGATAAGATAGTCCACAGAGCAGTGTTGCCATGCGGACTGCTTGAGGAGCACGTGAGGAACGAGCATCAGCGTCTGGTTGTTGAGAGTGTCTTGTGTTATACTAGATAAGATAGTCCACAGAGCAGTGTTGCCATGCGGACTGCTTGAGGAGCACGTGAGGAACGAGCATCAGCGTCTGGTTGTTGAGAGTGTCTTGTGTTATACTAGATAAGATAGTCCACAGAGCAGTGTTGCCATGCGGACTGCTTGAGGAGCACGTGAGGAACGAGCATCAGCGTCTGGTTGTTGAGAGTGTCTTGTGTTATACTAGATAAGATAGTCCACAGAACAGTGTTGCCATGCGGACTGCTTGAGGAGCACGTGAGGAACGAGCATCAGCGTCTGGTTGTTGAGAGTGTCTTGTGTTATACTAGATAAGATAGTCCACAGAGCAGTGTTGCCATGCGGACTGCTTGAGGAGCACGTGAGGAACGAGCATCAGCGTCTGGTTGTTGAGAGTGTCTTGTGTTATACTAGATAAGATAGTCCACAGAGCAGTGTTGCCATGCGGACTGCTTGAGGAGCACGTGAGGAACGAGCATCAGCGTCTGGTTGTTGAGAGTGTCTTGTGTTATACTAGATAAGATAGTCCACAGAGCAGTGTTGCCATGCGGACTGCTTGAGGAGCACGTGAGGAACGAGCATCAGCGTCTGGTTGTTAAGAGTGTCTTGTGTTATACTAGATAAGATAGTCCACAGAGCAGTGTTGCCATGCGGACTGCTTGAGGAGCACGTGAGGAACGAGCATCAGCGTCTGGTTGTTGAGAGTGTCTTGTGTTATACTAGATAAGATAATCAATGGACATTTGTTTTCAGATGATAGTTCATCCTCAAAGACAGTGAGCGAGGTATATCAGACTGCCATAGTAACTACTGAGTACCTCCGTGATCTTAACAAGTATTGGTGCGAGATATGCACACGGTATAATGAAGCCAAGCGATCTGTACAGTACGAAACCTTACCCAAAATACTCATCCTGCAACTGAAGCGGTTCGCATCGAATATCAAGTAAGTTCTGATGGCACGATCGCTAGGGTTGTGCGAACGTTCCAAATTCAAACTCGAACTCTGAGAACGTTCGGTGCGGGTTCGAATGGTTTACTTTGAGTTCGAGTTTGTAAATATCAAAGTTCTTCTTTGAAACCCGCGTGACATTGAAAATCTACTATCGGCCGCCACGTGCGCTCTAACGATGTATCGATATATCACCGACTCGAGGTCGAACTTGAACAAGAGCAGGGCAGTGCAGCCAACGTCGTTCATGTAGACCTACTTTTTGCATTGGCATTCAATTGCATTCTTATGCAAGATTTAGTTGTATTTACATCAAAATGAACATGGAATCACGTCCACGTGCGTATTGTGGCTCAATTTAAAACAATTTGGTAAAACTGCTTTTATTAACGAACTTTGTGCACAACAATAATGTCCGTAACTTGTCGTTAAGTTGGCACTTTCGTATCAGTAAACCGACGAGCGACGACGTTTCTAACCTTGCCACTTGCTCTGAACTTTCCTTTCGTATTGTGGTTTCTCGTTTAAATTATAAGAATAGATTTTGAAGAAGAAGATGCCGATGATGAAAGGTATTGGTATTAGGTATTATTTCGAGAAAATCTCGACCCTTCGCATGTCGAAGAACCAACGTTTTTGCATGACTATCCATCTCATAAAGAAGTAGCATATTCTTAGGTTAGATGGGTTACTTACTTAGGTTATGTTCTTTGTTTTGGCCTAGGCCTAGACCTTACTAAATATAAGAACATTAAACACTTAGTTTTATGTATAAAATATAAACCTACTGCAGGGACTTCCAAATCATCACTATTACTTTGAATTATTAGGCTATATGTAAATTTAAATTAACAGAGTTTGAATTAAAGAAGAAGCAATAATTACTAGAGTTTATTAGAGCAGATTTGATTTGAATAAGATTATATTGTGATACTATATGTCATACCAGTCATACATTGTCATACTATAGATGAAAGTTGATTACGCTAATGTAAAAAAAATTGGAAAAATAAATGTTTTCTCCCAGCCCTAATGGAGATCTTACTTCTTTTCGTTATGTTTCAGTATACGTAGTAGTGATCATTCCGTTAAAATAATCTGAGCTTTTTTGGTGAAAATTCAATTCCCAGACCCCAAATATTTCAATGTGTCTACTGTGCATTGTGTAATGTGTTTTATTTTGTTTTTCTTAGTTCCATGACAAAGATAAACGACCACATGCCAACTCCGCTAACACTAGCTTGTTTCTGTACCGAATGTTGTGCTTTACCCGAGGAGAAGAGGCCCCACAAATACCAGCTCTATAGTGTAATAATGCACCTGGGGCAAGCGATTGCCTCCGGGCACTACGTTTCATACGTGCGTGCAACCGAGGACATAAGCACGTATGTCAACTGTCAAAGAGACAAGCATAAGTCGACCGGCTCGTGCGTCGCCACTGCCAAAACGGGTAACTGTGATAAAATGGGAGGGTTTTTTCGCTTCTTCAAAGCTAAATCCAGCCCCGAGTCTTCTACGAAATCGCCGAACGTGTCCAATTCGAGCAACTCGTACCCCGAGTCGTGTAGAGGAATGGATTGTTGCGGGGTTCGGTTGAGCCGGTCCCTCCTCGACCAGATTCAAAACGGCACTCTTTCGTCCAAACGCAAAGACACTAAGGACCAAGTGGACACGTCTGTGCCAGAACCGGTATGGTTAGAATGTGATGATGAAAACGTTCGACCGCTCACGGTGCTCCAGTTTGAGGATCTTCTGGCCCCCAAGTCAAGCCTCCATTCGGGCCAAACGCCATATCTTCTGTTCTATTGTCGTACTCCGTTGAACGGTACCATGGTTAATTAAGATTTTAATTTTGTTATAATTGGCTCTTAGTAGGTACTATTGTTATTTTGTTATAAATACTGGGCATTTATTTTTTAAACACACATTGGTTAAAGCTCTCTATAGAGAAAATAGAGTTGCACTAGCCTAATGCGTTCAGTAAACCAGACAAATCCTAACATTATTTATGTATGTCTGCTTCTTTGTGTACAAGCTGACAATATGCCTTTATTCAAACCACAGTTAGCAATAACACTTAATGTAGATATTCACTAAGATTGTGTATCAAGTAGTGATAACATCGATTAACCAAAAACCGGTTTCGAACCGGTTTTGATAAAAACCGGTTTCAATTTTTAGATTTGGTTCTGCTTTTTTGCGCGGCGTGTGCTTCACCCTCGCTAAGAGCCACGCCTCTGACGGGCGGGCGGGCGGGTTGTGGATTGCCTAACGACGTGTCCCGTAGCAACAAGGAACCACCTGTCGACTACTCAGATTTCGTCTTCTTTCCTGGGATTTCCTTGTTTGTGTGGACTAATTAGCAGCTGTATTATACAGTAAAACCGCCTTTGTACGTTTCGCTTTTCTACGTTTCTTAGGTTAATGCGTTCCAAAAATCAGTCCGTCAGGGAAATTTGATCCAATAGTACGTTTTCTGTGTTCTCATAATCGGTTTTTCCAGCCAGTTAGTGAGCCGAATTCCAAGTTGTTATTGTTCAAGCGCAACCACATTAGTCATTCATCCCAGTTCCGCGAAGCGCCCCCCACCCCCTTCCATCGCTCAACACAATGCAACCCAGCCGCCAGTGAGTGACTTGACCTTGACCAGCTGCATCTCGTTCCGCGTGGGAGGGGGGGGGGGGGGGGGGGGGAGGGGGTCTCTGAAAAGGTCGTTTTATCTACGATCTCGGCTGCCGGCACTGAGGTTCTTTACCTCCCTCGCTGATACAACCTTACGTAAATATGTTAATTTTTGGAGAGCGTATTTTTTTTTGAAAACCGGTTTTAAACCGGTTTCGAATTCGGTTAACCGGTTAGTAATTTTACTAACCGATGTCATCACTAGTATCAAGTACGATTTTGTGCAGTATACATACACAGGGAGAACTTTATTATAACTAGCCTATAATAAGAAAGTATTTATTGTTGACCTCAGTAAAAAAAACTGATTTCACTGGAGGACATGATGCCATTTAATATTTAATATTAAGTTATTGCTAAGACTGGTCTAAAGTCGTCATTACCATACACACCAGCATCGTGTTGATAGATTAAAGTAAATCTGCCAAGTTAGAAAACCCGTACCCGAACCAGGAATCGAACCCTGAGTTTTCTGCATGTTCTACTTGAAATTCCCAGTAGGTTTTCCACCATCTTGCTCGCACTATCTTTTCACATTTTCAGGCTACAAAAAATACAAAAAATTTGTTTTTTGTTTTCTGTGTGTAATTTCTGACCAATAACTATCATCATGAATAGACTCCTTAATGTTAGGTATGAGTGGCGATGTTTCTACGGAAATAAGTTTGCATCGATCGGAAAGAATTGACACTTCAACCTCAAATTAAGAGCTAAGATCATACTGTTGATTGCTGCTATCTAGCAACAAACTGCAGTACCAAGAAATTCAAACTTGCACCAAATTTTGTGAATTTGTAAATGGCGGAAGGCTTTAAAAGTATATGATGCACACAAGTACATTTACCATATGAACACACATGACACACCAAGGTTAAACCCTGAACTGAAAAGAGTATTTAAATGATATCACAAAGGTTCATGAGAGATGTTCAAGCTTGGCTGATCTAGAAATGAAAAATGATGCATGACTAAATTCTGTACATGCTTTCACTACCATATTTACAGTAAATGATGTAAATTCCATAGTTAGGCTATAGGTCCGTGAAAATGTTTTTTTTTTTAACAATACATTTGTTTTTGAATTAACAAATTTAGTGTGTATGCAGTAAAAGCTGTATTTCGGCAGTTTTATGCATGATGCATGTGCTTTCACGTTTATAACTTTTCATTCACGACTACCTGTGACGAGTTAGAATACGATCTTATTCATGGTGTCTTGAGACACTCTGGCTACTACCATTTTTTACAGAACTAATATTGGACCACTTAAATTGGATAATATCATCATTTGTCTACATCAGCCAAATTTAAAAAAAATATGGCTGTTTAATAAAAATGTCTTGAGTTTTCATGTGTGTTGTCATTGAAAACAAAAGTAGGCCTAACACAAATGTCAGTGTTATTCACCTATTTAAATACAAGTTTTGGAGTTTGTTGGTGATACAATTTTTTTTCTTTTTCTGGTTAAGAATTGATCAACTCATAGTCATTTTGTGAAATTAAATGATTCCTACACATTTCGGTGTTCGTTATTTGCAAAATTGACGAACCTCTAGCCATAGTCCCTCGTGTGTATGTATTCTGTACATATAAATTTGAGGATTATAGCTTTAATGTCAGCTGTGCTTAGTTTAAACTTGAACTATTTTCAATTGTTAATAGAATAACAAGCAATTTGTTAAATGCTGTACATGTATAATATGATTGTAGTTTATACTAATAGCTGTGGCCATATGCCTCATTTGGCTGTTTTTAATCATGAACATGTATAGGCAGCGGTTTTGCCGCAGGGCTGTAAAAGGCTGTAGAAGACAAGTCAGTGAGAATGTAGCTTATGTTTAATATGTTTACTCTGTACATGTAATAATTTTAATACTACAGTCATTGTCCGCTGCAAATGTTTTGTAGTACAACACAGAGGAATATTTCTTTAAAGGCTGTTTCTAATAAGTCTTCCTTATGAATGGCTTCGGTATACTCTAACTTTCTAACTGTCGACAGCTAAACAAGTTGTGATGTACCGACAATGGTACGTTAGCTTGTGACCACATTTCATTATATGCTCTATCAGTAGAGTGCCGTTTTCTATTAAATAAGATGCACACCTTTTTGTGTTAGTAAACTATCTTTATGATGTATGCATACAGCTGCCATTTATACTTTCTTATGTAACAATGCAAAAGAACCATTTTAAAATGCTACCCTTTAGAACTATGGAAGTAAAAAACAATGTAGCCTAAGCTACAAAATTCTGTGTTTTCTGTAAATATAAGACCATGTTGCTTTTGTTTGTTTTTTAAGCACAGGCCTGATCTTAATATAGTAGGTTAATTTCTTTTTTTTACTATTGTGTATTATTATTATTTCTCACCCCAAGATGTTTGATTCACAGACCTCAAAATACTTGATATTATTATTCTATAATGTGTATTACCTTCTAAATTGATCTGATTCTGGTTGCATTCAAAGTAGGGCTGCCCAACGATATCGATAATTCTTTACAATATCGATAATAGATAAATAATTCGATATCGATAGAGAATTATATATCGTACATATCGCGATATCGAACTTGTGCCTAATAAGCTAATTGATACAAAAAACCGATTAACTATCACGTCACGCCAACCACACCATCGCTGTTTTGTGGTGATATTTTACAATTTGAATAGTTCAAACAAACAAATTGACACACATAGTAAGACATTTCAAAGCTAAAATATTTCTTTACGTAATATTGTTTAAAGAATGACCTCTAGCTGGCCTGTAAATCCTAAAAACAGACGAGAAAAGTTTCGATGTGGTGATATCGCCGATATCGATACGTCACTTGAAAACTTCGATATCGCGACGCGATATCGATATTTCTTCCCGCGATATCGATACGATTTTTTTTAAATCAGTTTAGTTACTGAGTGGGTAGACTCTAAATGTGAATTTATTTATTTTTATTTATTTTTATCGTTGGGCAGCCCTAATTCAAAGTGCAACTCTTGTTGAGAAAAAACAGTTACATGCAATATTTGGCGGTGTCAACTCTCATATACTAGCAACAAAGTCGTCTTGATAATGTTCGTCTACATATTTGATATTTATTGTGTTCACTTAACTTAATAGTTTTCATCCTTCCCAAAACGGGGTGCATCTTATATGAAAATATGGTAACTGGAAAAGTGCTGTGAATTGTTACTGTGCAATATGCACTAACTCATGTGTCAACAATTTGCAATGAAGGTAAATGTGCTTATGTAACAATTTCCCTTGAATGATTTGGCAGCATTACCTGCCATTAAAGCATGTCTCAATTTTGAGTCTGGCTTAATTTATTGCAATGTAGACATACATGTTTGTTACATATTCAATGTTGACCCCTTAGAAAATAACCATTACTTCTGGGGCTGATGTATCCTCCTCAACTTAACTGTTTGGACAAGAAATGGGTGATTGTAGATGGAGACATCTTGCACACTAACAGCACTTATAGTATCAATTAATGATGGTACAAGGGGAATAATTTGAATAGCAGTGTAAGAAGTTTGTCGAGGGGTGTGCCTTAACTTAAATGTATGTTTTTCATGTACTAGTAACTCTCTTGTTAGTTTCAGTTTGCCATCACTAGTTTTTCTGTCACAATATGGTATTAAATATTAATTATTATGCATCTGTTTATGCTCTTCAATAGCTGTATCAATTGTTAGAAAATTCATCAATCTTGTATCGGTAATTAGAGGCATGAAAATAACGCAATTGCGACACGTGTGATAACAATAAAAAAAAAAACTTTTGCATTTTAAAAAATTTCTTTGCGCTTCATAATGTTCACAAGTATTTAAAGCAGTTTATAACTTTTTCAAATTAATGCGATATCACCCATTTGTTTTTTGTTTTCGTTATTGTTAAAATATGGTTTACTTTAAAAATGCACTTATTCCGGTGAAAATCAACGAAATTTCGGTATTTTGGGACAAAATTTTATCTACATAATTTACGGCCATATTAAATACTAAATGCCTCCATTTAACTGCGCATGTACGTCTGATTGATTTTAATAATGAATCAATAGTAGAAACATGATCTTGGTAGTTGGATAATCTATATTTTGATCTATTGATCTGTTGATCATTAAGCACTAATGGCCGGTAGAGCGTGACGCAATGCACGGAGTCTACAACAGAGTTCGTTAGTGGTTGACGCTTGTGATGCTCCTCAAAGTAAACAAATGTAGAGGATGTTTGTTTTGCATGAACTTGTGAATTATGCACAGAGACAGATCATGTATCTTTTGTGACATTTGCTTCACCATAAAAAATTGGCCAACCCCTACTTACTTGATACCAGCATTTGACAAATGTTTGAGTAGGCCTGGACCATTCCTAGACATGGGTCTTTGAGGCCTAGACCAATAATTTCTACTGTAAAATGGCGTAAATTACTTAAAGCCCGAGATTGATGTCCGATTATACTTCCGTGACTTCTCCTTCTAAAATAAACAGCTGTATATTCCAAGGTAGGGTGTGATTATCGACAAGCCTAGGCTGCAACACAATGTCTCGTTGGTCTGGATTAATGGTCTAGAGTCTTCCACAGCCGTATAATTTTCGTGATAATGCTCGAGAATTATTAAGATTATTTTGAATTTTGATACAGTATATGCGATAAAGTGCGATTTTTCAAATAGTCAGTTGGACAAAATCAAATTATCAATGCTGTATTTTCATACCTCTATCGATAATTCAAAAGTGACTAATTTATTTATTTAAGCAGAAAATTGACTGCTGTTGATTACTTAGTTATTCCCTTCCATGGGACCTATCAAAACATATTTGGTGTTGACATTCCATATAGGAATGTAATTTATTAAGTTTTAACAGTGATGGGGGGGGGGGGGGAGGGACAATTGATGGCGAAAAACATAGGCTTTACCTGATAATGCATTTACTCTACAGAACTAATATGGAGAATTAATGATGAATGAAATGATGCAGGGATGATGAAATGGAGAATTAAGCTCAAATTGAGGACGTTTTTCTACTGAAGCTAAACAAACTATCGTAAATGCGAGAATATTACCTAAAATAAAACATACTTGACTTAAGGATATATAATGAGGGTACATTTAACTTACCATTCAATGAAGAACTCAGTGGCTAATAATCTAAATGATGTTCCAAGTAGTATATTATCCGCGGTATGAGATATTAATCTTGCATATAGAAGTGGTTTCAAAGGAAAGCAAGCCAGTTTTTACTCTGGTTAAAGCATTTTAGCATGGTTGCTATTTCCTAGTGGACAGTTCCTGCGATAATGAATAAAATGCAGACATCTGTGAGCAAATAGTGTTGGGCCTTGACACCCATCAGTATTTCAACTAGAAGTTCATGTGCACACTGATATGTTAAAACCAGTATAGTGTGATGCACACTTTGCAAAACCACTTCCACATGCATGATAGTGAATTTCAACCAAAACGTTTCCACTTTCCAGCTAATCGACGAGTACCCAATATTCATCGCATTGCAACAGTTGTAACTACTCTATGGTTGTCACTCGATAATAGTATAGTATACATAATATCTATCGACGCGATTACTTCCCGAACAAATTGTGGAAGAATTTAGTCTTCTTGATTGTAATATCGTCAATCAAAACAGCTCACTAACAAGAGTACACTTCTCTTCCCGAGCGCTATCATAGCTGCTAATGGTACTCGCTGCTAAAGAAGAAAGCCGTTTCTCCCAATCGGCAGCGAGACCTGCATTCTCATATATCGTTGGCATCATGATTTCTTTCGTGTATGTAAGGCTGCGAAAGTGCACATTCTGTTTATTGTACTTGCATGCCAGTAAGTTGTAAATAATTGAACCAAATTCAATAAAGTAATTGGAGATGTTTATTTGATTGTCGATTGATAGCAGACGACGTGAGCGATAATCATACAAAAATTCATATGGAATGTCAAACCTACTTTTAATGTGTCTTTTCTGGGGGAGATTGTAATTAAATTGGTGTGGGTGTTTTAGCCATAAATTGAGCTTCAGTTTCTTTTTTGATGTGTTGGGCTTATCTTGGACTTCGCATGCAAAACTTGAGTATATTATTTTTCTGAATCAATCTTTCTGTAATAAGTAAGCTGGCAAGTGATCGAGCTTGTGTTTAAATCTGTTATTAAAATCTTAATAAAGACTGATCGACGTCGATTATTCTGGGCTTAGAATTTGTAATTGAGATAGTTGAATTGTCCAAAGCACGTACAAGCATCCACATAACAATGAAAAGTTTGTTACTGTGACCTACAGAGTTGATCAACTTTCAACTAAAGTAATACATTCTTAGTGACAAACATCAATCAAATTAATGTCTTTTAATGTGTACTACCAATGTATAAAATGAAAGTATTGTATCTATATCCTCGATAGACAGACCTGTGGGTTCTATGTGGGCCACCAACAAAATCACAAATCATTCCAAGTTCTTAATAATCTATGTAGCACAGTCTTATGTAAAACTTGTGTAAGAGACATAGCAAATGTGTTGATATGTCTTACTAGTACAAAATAATTATGAATGCAATGATAACCTAACTAGCTTTTAAGTCAGTATTCTACTTCAGTTGAATTCCAAGACCTGTTACTTAGTAAATCTATTTCAAAGTACAGCATACTATATTGTATTTCTTACAACACAATCCACCATATATATAATGTAGTTTACGAAGTGGAAATTAAAATTGTGGTTGTATAGCTCTTGAACTATTGTACAATTAAATTATTTTAAGAATAAGCATTGTATTTAGTTTTTTGTAGTGATCTTGTGTGGTTCCTTAACTATGGTATCTATCCAAAGTATGTACCAACTGTGATTCATAGTAGAGATATCCATTCCTTGCTGCTAGGAAACTGTTCTTGTTTGTATGGTACTGTGAAACAGGGATATATATATTCTTTGTTATTCCATCATGTATCATTGAAGAGTGAAGATGAAAATAAAGTTGGTTTAACAACACAACTATTTGCGAGTATGCAGTCTACCGTTCGATCGAGCATAGGTCAACAATCACGGAACAAATTTAGTAGTTAAATAGAGGTTTGTTGCAGCAGCCCTGGTAGCTTAAATAGAAAGAACACGGTAATGTCTCTTCCGTTTGCCACGTATCAGTGTATGCTTGCAATGAGAATACTTTGATTGTGCTGCCTTCTGGTGGTTGAGCTTACCAAGGCAGGTAGAGTTCAGTTTGGGATCAGAGGGGCAATTCACGGTGCAAACTGGCGCGCATACATGTAAGAAATTCAGATCTTTTTGTAGAAACTTTATTGTTAACAATATTGGAAGAAACTTATAATCAAATACAAATAGTCAAATATAAACAAATCTACAATCAAATATACAAATATGTATCTCACTCAGATGCAGCTATGCACAAAGTCAACAATATTTTGATTTTGTCTTTGCAATTTAATGGATATAGAAGTTAAAAAAGTAGCACTCACCTATACCTTTTGATTGATATCTTTAGGTATTCAACACAGATCAATTTTGAGCTTAAAATACTCTATAGAATGGACACTTGCTTTAGAAAATCCGAAAAGGAAATACATTCATATCGCATTTTTTTCTATAATTTTTTTTATCATACACACAATTTAGAATATGTGCCCATGCTCTATAGTCAGTGCTCTTTTCAATCAATCATTGCAACACAAGTAGACAAAACTGTAAATGGTTCTCAAATTAACATCCTTTGTCCGTTCCACTAGTAATTCTCTTCAGGGTGGCCGTGATTTTTTCAAAATTCCTTTCTCGCCACAGCATGTTTGCTTGAATTGTCTCTCTAACTTGCTTCAATCCAATATTCAATTTGGTCAAGTATTTCTGGTTCTCCGCCACGAAGTTATTGATCTGTAATACAGCAAAAACTTATACACAAAACAAAAAAGGTATAACAGTGTGTTATAAATAAGGATTGCCTACAATGCAAATCGAACCTGTGATTTTTGGAGTCGAGTGTTCGACCATTGAGTTTGACTCGAGACTCGATGATTCGACCTAGGCCTACTATCATGCATTGGCCCACTTTAGTTGGTACACTTTTTATGACATGTACTTCAATTTCATAACAAGATTATCATTATTGCAGTCTTGCCTTTATGTATTTATTATTTATTTATTAAAATGAATAATAATAATAAATAATAATATATATATAAAATAATAAAATAACATATAAAAATAATATATAAAAAAATAATATATATAATAAAATAATAATAAATAATAATGCCTTAAAATGAATAAGTTAATTATGAATTAATTATTATCTATTGAAGTTCTGGTAAACGACAACTACAATGGTTTTTTCCTTCACTTACGTCTTGAGCCTCATCTTCAGAGAATATCATCGTAGCCAAAGTTCTTAAGTATAATGATATTTTGGCACTGGCTTTTCCCCCATAACTGTAAAGAGACATTTTTATCGAACCCATTATACATTTTAGAATCGGCCCAATGCGGAACTAATGCATGTTGTGATTATCCCTGCAGGTATGCAAATTAAATTAAATACATCTCATAAAAGCAAACAATACATGTATATTAAATATGTTCATAATAAATGTACAGTATCACTATTCCCAACAGGAACTGCACAATGGTTGATAAAGAATGGACCATGATAATATTTGTATTGTATATCTTCCCACTATTTCGATTTTAAAAGTTGTTTTAAAGATACGAACAGAAAACCTTAGGCTTTCCCGCTCTGCTGCTGCAGACTCTGAAGCTGCCATCGCAGTAGAGTGTATTGTATTATGAGAGGAAAGATTTGTTGAGAACTGGTACAGATAAACTACGTTTTCTTTTAGGTATCATAAAATGTACTTACAAATAGTAAATTCTGTCAATATTATTCATTAAGAACCTCTTTGACGTGATGAACCCCACTGGACCATTCAGGGCAACACTTCTGAAGACTAGATCAGTGTCTTGAGATCTTATGCCACTGCTATTCGCATCCATGGACCACTCTAAGTACCTAATAAAGAAGACACAACCGTACAATAAGTGCTAAATAACCACTATGACGCTGCTCACATTAAATCTAACTAAAAATGAAATCCAAATCATAAAAACAAACTTTTCTTTTGGGAAGTGTGAAACTGAAATGTTGTCTGTGAAATGTATCTTGTGTTTAATGGTAAATTTAAGAGTATGAGTACTAAATGTACTCTAATCTGTAGTCATTTAAATTAACTGGAACTAAATTAAAAAGGGGAATTCATACAATAATAATCAGACTTGCTAAGTCATGAAAATATTGCAGAAGCTTACTTTAGCCTTTAACCTCTATTGGCAGGTTTTGTAGTATGGCTCAAGCTAAGCAAATAAGAACAACAGCAATCCCTTAGATTAATAATGTTAACGTTGTTGAGTAGATTAATATCTTCTAAGTTTAACTTTGGTTGGCTTGTAACACCATTGAAAATGATGTTACATTGAACACGTGTACAGTTATTATTTTCACCATGCAGGAGTAATAGAAATAATTATCGTATTTATCATCAAGCATACATTTTTGTCCCTTGTTTAATTCAGCTAAAACAAAGGTATCAATCAAATTATTTCTTTATAATGTTTACCTTTCTAGCAGCTGTCTGTCATTACTGCACCCCAAGACATTAAGGAGCATATTTTTCTCGTTAGCCACATTTGACTTGAGATAGCGCTCATAAAGAAAGTCCCATTTTTTCTGTTCGCCATATCTGACAGCAGCGCAGAAGGAATCAAAGCATAATTCGGCGGGGATTCTGTAAATAACGTAAACACAGGACATTTGATACAGGAGCCTTTGTTATTTCATTCAGACCAGATATTTTTTAATAATAAATATTTTGCTTGCACAAAACCCTACTCAAGAAAGTTGATTTTCACACAATGTCGTGATAAAATACACTGTGTTTTTGAGGTTTTAATTTTTTACAGCTATACTGTTTATTTGGGGGATCTTAAAGATAATACCCAAGATAGAACTGACAATTGCCTACTTTGAAAAAAATCATCGCCCCCCTATGTTTGTTGTGAACGACATCAGGCGTCGCCGGGATTTCAGAGATATTCTGGTCATTCCATTTTCGGTACCGATTGTGGTTGAACGGTAGTACTTAGGTGGACATAAAGGCGAACTAAAGGTCAGTAATAATCCTTAGTGACGTAGTATAAGCGTCGGTTTACACAGGTCGTGGTGAGACGACGCCAACTTCAGGTAATCAGAATCGTGCATTATTTGAGGTTTTTATTTTTTTTACGGAACAACAGTTTGAGATAGAATGTTTTGGTTGTCAATTCCTTCTTACTTATACCTCTCTTGATTTAATGCGTACTTCTAAAAAAAAAAAAAAATAAATAAAAAGTCTCAGATTTTGATCGTCGAGAGAAATTTTGAATTCTTGAAAACGTGAACGCTTGAATAAAGATTTATTTTTTACAGCCAACCGTTCGTTTCCGCAAAAAAACTGTTAACAGTTTCGTAAACAGTTTTTTGCGGAAACGAACGGTTTGGCTGTAAAAAATTAATCTTTATTCAACTTGATACTTTCAAATTGTAATTGACGAGTGGTGATAGGCTAAGCTTGCGCCGAGTACTGTGTCACGTGACTAGCAGTTGGGAAAAGTCTCTACTGTCCGGACGGATCCACGCAAAACACATCCACACTTATCTCGTTCTAGCTGGTATAATATTCATTTTTAAGATATAACCTGGAAAACATATTTAGTTCACATACCAGTGGTCAGTATAAAGGTTATTTCAAAATTATAGACGAAGTAGCTAACTTGTTTTAACAATTCACGCACTGAAGAGGATAAAATGAGCAAGGTGTGTTTTGTTTTTTCAACTTCACCTGGCGAAAACCTAATGATCGGATTTGGACGAGAGTTTCTTAAGAATACGTACCAATAATGTGAGACAATAAGCAAATAAACTTTCTAGATAGAAAATGCCCAGAACGAAAATTCATAGCATACACTAACATGCAAGGTGCTTAGTTTCATGGTCAAAACCGCTTCTTTTGAGCCCCAACCGCTACACCCTGCATATTATTGCATGCTATGAATTTTCGTTCTGAGCAATTTTTATCTAGAAAGTTTATTTGCTTATTGTCTCACATTATTGGAACAAATGCTAAAGAAACTCTCGTCAAATCCGATCATTAGTTTTTCGCCAATTGAAGTTGAAAAAACAAAACACGCATTGCGCATTTCATCCTCTTGATGCGCGAATTGTTATAACAAGTTAACTACTGGATCTATAATTTTGAAATAACCTTTATATTGACCACTGGTATGTGAACCAAATACGCTTTCCTATAGGTTATACCTGAAAAGTGAATATTATAACAGCTAGAACGAGATAAGTGTCGTACATTAAGCGCGTGAAAGCGTAACAGTTAGCGGATTTGTCCCAACTATGGGCGCCACGTTCCTTCGTGACGTCAGGGGGCGGGTAAATCACCACTCGTCAATTATTGTAGGTCCAAATATAAATAGATTTTCGAACTGAGGGTCTCTTTGGATTCACAAAATATCCAAGAATGCGATCCAATGATAAAACATCTGAAAATTTAAAAATAAAAATTGAAGTGTTTTTTTAACGAAGTCCAAAAAAAGTTTCAACACCTTGTCTTTTTAAAATCGCATTTGATAGATCTTGACTACGTGATCGCGAAACGGTAAATAGCTTTTAGCAGAAACGTACGGTTTGACCATTAAAAAATAAACCGTGTCTAAAACAGCTCCATGCACATAAGTGTAGTGATATAAATGTGTGAATATGGTGAAAAAAAAAGAGTGGTGGTCATCGGTCTCGAACCCCAGACCTCCAGCTTGTTAGGCTACGACGTTACTGCATACGCCATGCCGCCCGATGGAAGTTGCTTTTCTTACGGCATAGCTTGTTGCATTCCGATAGCTCATATAATAACCTCCTATAACCGGCTGAACTCCTGATACAAAGTCACAGAAAACGCAGTTTTGGGACTTAGTTCACGTTTGGGAACATCACTCACTGAACAGCCAACATTAAAACATGTTTCCTCGGCTTACCATGAATCCTAGGCAAACCAAAACATGTTCCATGTATACACTGGGAATGGCCGATGCAGGAAGTGTACACATTATTTGCTAAACCCTTTCACCTGTGACGCTACGCTGTGTCAAAAACGTGCTAAAATACACTGCGTTTTTGAGTTTTTAATTTTTTACAGCTATATTGTTTACTTGGAGGATCTTGAAGTTAATTCCCGAGGTAGATCTGACAATTGTCTACTTTGAAAAAAATCATCGCTTCGCTATGTTTGTTGTGAACGAAGTCAAGCGTCTTTGAAAATTTCAAAGATTTTCTTGTCACGTTCCCTTTTCGGTACCGATTGTGGATGAACGGTGGTACCAAGTTAGTCGTAGCGTCGAACTTAAGGTCAGTAATGATCCTTGGTTACGTAGTACGAGCGTCGGTAGCGTCGGTTTACACAGGTCGTGGTGAGGCGACGCCAACTTCAGGTAATCAGAATCATGCATTATTTGAGGTTTTTATTTTTTTACGGGAAAACGGTTTAAGATAGAATTTTTTGGTTGTCAACTCCTTCTTATTCATACTTCTCTTGATTTTATTCGTATTTAAAAAAAAAAAAAATTTCAATATTCTCGGATTTTGATCGTCTGAGACTTTTTTTGAAATTTTGGGCGCCTGTATCTCCGTAAGTATGGCCCCCAGCATAATTGACGTGTAAAGGAAGTCTAGATGAGTGGCAAAATAAAAATAAAAAAAATACAGATACAAATTTGGACCCCCCGTTTGGTAGCTACGAGCGCTTAAAAAAAAAATTTCCTCTTAGTAAACCCTTCTAAACTTTGCTGCTCTGAATATGGAAGAAAAAAATCGTGGTGATAACGGGTCTCGAACCCCGGACCTTTAAAACACTAGTCCACGACGCTACTGCGTACGCCGTGCCTCACGATGGAAATTGCATGGCTTACACTGGTGTAGATAACACACGGCTCTCAATGAATATATGTATGTATATTGATTCATTCTTATTGTTATTGTAACACCAAATATAGATGGATATCTACGAACAGAGGGTCTCATTGGATTTAAAAAATATCCAAGAACACGATCTGAAGATAAAAACTCCGAAAAAAACGGCCACAATTTTTTGTTTCAATCTTCGGAGTTTTTATCATCAGATCGTATTGATTCATTGGTTGATCGCAAAACCGTAAATCGTTTGTGGAAACCACGAGCCGTATGACAGTTAAAAAATAAACCGTGTCCATGCACGTTGATGTATTATTATAAATGTGTAAATATTGTGGAAAAAAAGACTGGATGTGATGGATCTCGAACCCCAGACCTCTTGCACGCTAATCAAGGACATTACAGTACTGTATACGCCATAGCACACGATTATACTACCAGCGCTTACACAGGTACAAGACATACTGCTCTCAATGTTGTGCATTGTTTGGGGTATTCAGAAAGCTTATATCTTAACCTCCTATAGCCGTCTGAACTCCTTACACACATCAACAGAAAACGCAGTTTTGGGACTTTCAAGACTTGGTTCATTCTGATATCATTACCTCCTATAGCCGTCTGAACTCCTGATACACATCCACAGAAAACGCAGTTTTGGGACATTTTAAGTCTTGGTAAATTCACGTTGGGAACATCGCTGAACAGCCAACATTAAAACATGTTTCCTGGGCTTACCATGAATCATAGGCAAACCAAAACATGTTCCATAAGTACACTGGGAATGGAAGATGCAGAAAGTGTAGACATTATTGTCTTAACCCTTTAATCCGTGACGCTACGCAGTGTCAAAAACGTGCTAAAATACACTGCGTTTTTGAGTTTTTAATTTTTAACAGCTATATTGTTTACTTAGGGGATCTTAAAGTTAATTCCCGAGGTAGATCTGACAATTGTCTACTTTGAAAAAACTCATCGCCTCGCTACGTTTGTTGTGAACGACGTTAGGCGTCGTTGAAATTTCAAAGATTTTCTTGTCAAGTTCCACTTTCGGTACCGATTGTGGATGAACGGTGGTACCTAGTTAGTCGTAGCGTCGAACTTAAGGTCAGTAAGAATCCTTGGTGACGTAGTATGAGCGTCGGTAGCGTCGGTTTGCACAGGTCGTGGTGAGGCGACGCCAACTTCAGGTAACCAAAATAGTAGATTTTTTTGAGGTTTTTATTTTTTTACGGGTGAACGATTTGAGATAGAATTATTTAGTTGTCAATTCCTTCTTACTAATCGCTCTCTTGATATGTTTCGTATTTAAAAAAAAAAAAAAAAAAAAATCAATATTCTCGGATTTTGATCGTCTGAGACTTTTTTGAAATTTTAGGCGCCTGTATCTCTGTTAGTATGACCCATAGCATATTTTTGTTTTCAGAATGTCGAGATAATTAACGCAAAAAAAAAAAAAAAAAAATACAGAGCAAAATTTGGACCACACGTTTTTTTAGCTAGGAGCGCTTGAAAAAAAAAATTCCACTTAGTAAACCCTTCTCAACTTTGCTGCTCTGAGTATGGAAGAAAAAAATCGTGGTGGTAACGGGTCTCGAACTCCGGACCTCTAAAACACTAGTCCACGACGCTACTGCGTACGCCATTGCCACATATTGGAACTTGGATCGCTTAGACTGGTATAGATAACACACGGATCTCAATGTATGCATGTAACCAAATATATTGTCATGAAAGACTGGGTTTCATGGATTTGAGCCCTTTCTGATCGGTGAGATTCCATGGAGTTGTTTGGACAACTGGTGTCGTCATGTTTTGAGTATTGTAACTGGGTCAGTTGGCTATGCAATTATTGTGCATGGTCGGCGGGCCTAGCTAGTTAAGTAAACAGATGATTGGGACAAGCGTCGGGATTCATTACATAATGTAGCTACGAAAGTCGGTGGTTTTGTCCCAAAACATTATCTGTTTAATTGTTTACTCATTATTGTTTACGATGTTATTGTTGTCGGCAATTCCTCGCCGTGGCAAGCGATGTCGTAGAGAGACGTGACGTCATGAGGAAGGGGTTTATAACCAACGTGTGTGGACACGGTGGGGGACTCAAGCTGGAACACGACAGTAGAGAGGAAGAAGTGTGGATCACGGTACGACGAGGGA
The DNA here is from genome assembly GCA_945910005.1 of Isoperla grammatica. Classification (NCBI taxonomy): domain Eukaryota; kingdom Metazoa; phylum Arthropoda; class Insecta; order Plecoptera; family Perlodidae; genus Isoperla; species Isoperla grammatica. The sequence goes on along the minus strand of OX246746.1, from coordinate 3,448,131 downwards.
AGAGTGATTAACGACGTCGAGGGAAGCAGGAGCCGGGAAGCCAGTCACCAACCACCTCGGGGCGGGAAGCCGGGGCTACGACTCGGGTGAGTCTGGGATTGATTGACGGGCCTTGACGGTATGTACATGTTATAGCCCAGGCCTCATGTTCACAGGACTAGGTTGTGTAATGTTACATAATTCCCGTCATTGAATAAACGTAATTCCTTGTTGATGAATCATGGTATTTCTTTGAATGAACTGCATTGTGAACAATCCCACCACACGATCCCCGTTAGTGGCACGGCAGGGCTGGGAGCGTATCGCTACCCCTATAAACAAACATGCGTTGTAATAACGTTTTTATACGGTAATTAATGGTATTTTAACGTTATGGTTCTAAAATTACTTTTAAATAACGTTATAATAACTGTTTTTCAGTAACATTAATAAAATTGTATTTTAAAAACGTTATTGAAATGTACTGAATAGTATTTTTTTAAATAGTTAATAAATTACTTATATAAAACGTACAAATATTAGTATTTCAAAAACATTTAAAAAACAGTATTTAAGTAAGGTATTCAAAACGTATTTCTTTGGTAGTGAATGGTAATGTTAGATCAATGTTATTAAAATACCAATCAAATACGATTCTTAATTTGTTTGTCAATAACATTTAAAAAACTATTGCTCAGTAACGTTTTAAAATTGTATTTATATGGTAATGAATAGTATTCATTTCATGGTTATGAAAATACCAATGCAAAACGATTATAAATTCGTGTTGCAATAACATTTATAACACGGTAGTAGTAATTATACAGATATTCTTTATAAACAAGTGTGATATTTCACAATAACTTACATTGAGCGTTTTCCTAGTTGTAAATATATCAACATATTTTTACTTGGATGTGTATTCAGGTAAAAAATGCTGCTATATTTACAACTAGGGAAACGCTAGCTGATGTGTGACGCGCTCGCCATGTCCACGAACTTTCTGGCGAAAGTTTCTCAAAGCTATAGTCGGGAGCACGGTTTGTGGCCCTGAGTATTGTCGATGACTTTTCAAACGACCATTTCAGTATTCTGGGCCTCTCTTTTCGTTTTCTGAATTCGTATTTCGTAAAGTGGGCCTCAACAAACACGACAACAAAAAGTATTTCCGTCTGTCGCACGCAGTGACCAATCACAGCGTATCTTTCCACCCGGATCTAACCGGTTATTCAACAGTCAACAGTGTCGAGTCAAGTATAGGATTGTTGCTATGGAAACGTTTTATTACATGCTATTTTCCATGAGTAAGCAAACTTCATAGCAACCATAAACTTAACTCCATGAACGTGTCGAACGCCTGTCTTGTTACTAATTCCAAGTCTAGGTCGTCATCAACAATGTGTAGCATCTGTTCATTGCTTGTTGATGATTGTTGACAGCGTTAAATCTGGACCTAGACTAGGAATTAGCAACGACAAACACCGTTGTAGCTGGATTTGTAATAGCACCGCAAGTTAATTAGTTATCTGTGGTAATAGTGGTGCATACCCCTTCTGGCGCGCGCCCTTACGAAAAAGTATTATTGAGCGTGAATGATTTTTTTAAATAATCATTGCGGGGCAATGATTATTTCAAACAATATGTTACAGTCAATGATTTTTTCAAAATAATCATTGGTAGAAACCCAAAATTGTTCAGCCAATGATATATTTCAAATAATTATTCAATGCAAATTATTATACCTGAATGATAGTTCCACAAATAATACTCTTGTAAATAATTATTGCCAGGCAATGATTATTTCAAACAATATATTTCAGTCAATGATTTCTTCAAAATAATCATTGCTAGAAAACCGGAGATTGTTCAGCCAATGATGTATTTCAAATAATTATTCAATGCAAATGATTATATCTGAATGATTATTACACATATAATACTCTTATAAATAATTATTGCCGGGCAATGATTATTTCAAAGAATATATTTCAGTCAATGATTTCTTCTAAATAATCATTGATGGAAACCCCGAAATAGTTTTGCCAGTGATATTTTGCCAGTGATATCGAATATGCAAGCTGTATATGGGACCCTTATACCAAACTCCATAAGGAGGCTATTGAGAAGGTACAGAGAAGGGCTGCCCGCAAAGTGCTACAGAAATATGGGAGAAGGTACAGTGTCTCAGAAATGATCGAGGAACTTAAGTGGAATTCGTTAGAATCCAGGAGGATATCCTCCAAATTATGTGTGTTATACAAGGCACAAGCAGGTCTACCAGCCTGGGCCGAGATAAAAAATAGGTTAAAAAAAGCTACATTCATAGGCAAAAGGGGCCACCAAAATAAATTGTTTGTTGAGCGCTTTAGAACGGAAGTAGGAAGAAATTCACTAGTTGGGTCTGCTACAAGGATGTGGAATGGCTTGGACAAACAAATAGTAACTCCCCTACCAAATAGCGTACAGAAATTTAAAGAAATGCTCAGTAAATGTCCTAATAATACTAATATCAATTACAATACCTAATAATAATAAGTAATAATTGTAATAAATGTATCGTTGTAATAAGTGCAAAGTAGTTAAGAGTCTCTATGAACTAAAGTGTATGTCAGGGAAAGATTGCGCCGAGGCAGGTAAACTTCTCCGCCGCGCTCTTCCCCCACCATGCGGCTCGGCTACTCGACAAGGGTGGAGGACTATTGACAGTCCGCAGAGATGGCCCGTCAAGATAATGTTAATTGGTTTGAGTAAAAACTTAAAAACTCACATTTTTGTTGTTTTGTAACTTTTATCGAATTATTAGGAATATTGAAGAAAAACTAACATACCCTCGTTTTTTAATCACAAAAAACACCCGAAATTAAGCTAGTAAACTCACGTAAATTAAACACTCATAGTTATTCAATATCTTTTTAAAATATGTTATTCAATTTGCATCGCGTATCATTATCGTCTCCTTCATTGTTATCAAACATTGAACACAACTCTGCCACTCACTCACTCACTCACTCACTCACTCACTCACTCACTCACTCACTCACTCACTCACTCACTCACTCACTCACTCACTCACTATTTCGACAAAGATTAGTACATAATCTATCACCAAAGCTAAAAACAACATGTGTTTAATTTACGTGTGTTTACTAGCTTAATTTCGGGTGTTTTTTGTGATTAAAAAACGAGGGTATGTTAGTTTTTCTTCAATATTCCTAATAATTCGATAAAAGTTACAAAACAACAAAAATGTGAGTTTTTAAGTTTTTACTCAAACCAATTAACATTATCTTGACGGGCCATCTCTGCGGAATGTCAATAGTCGTTCACCCTTGTCGAGTAGCCGAGCCGCATGGTGGGGGAAGAGCGCGGCGGAGAAGTTTACCTGCCTCGGCGCAATCTTTCCCTGACATACACTTTAGCATAGATAGCATATCAAACAACATTGTTTTGTGACGGGGCCTGTACTGCGTACGGTTTGGTGATAGTACTGTATATTGTTTGATGGTATGGACTGTAGTGTGTACTGTCTGCTGTACTGCCCCCAGTACCCAAAAATAATAGGCTTAGTAAGTAATAATAAAGAAATGAGCTGTATAACTAAGACTGAATTAAAAGTGCAATGAGGTGGGGCCAGTACTGTGCATAGTTTAGTGGTGGGGCCAGTACCGCCCCCCCCCCCTGTATCTAGTTCCTGCCTAGCATTAGGTATACATATTTGAGTATCTATAGGCCTAATTATATCTCTTATTATCGTTCCTTGTTATGGCGTCAATACAAATTGCCATATATACATTTTATATATTATGTAACTTGAAATATTTGTAAAGCTATAGTGAATACAATGTAAAAACAATGTAACAGAGCAGAAGAGCTCAAAACATGGAAATAAATTACAATTACAATAAGCATTCAGTGCAAATGATTATATCTGAATGATTATTACACATATAATACTCTTATAAATAATCATTGGTGGACACTGATTATTTAAATAAAAATGTTAAGTCAATGATAACCTGCAAATAATCATTGAGTTGCCAATGATTTTTTGGAATGATTATTACATCAATAATACTTTTAAATAATCGATACCAAGCAATGATTATTTAAAATCAAAGTGTTGTCCAATGATAGTATCCAAATAATTATTGAGTTCTAATGATAATATCTGAATGATTGCGACATGAATAATATTACTATTGTGTATTTATCAACAACGGGGACGAACCCCACAAGTGTGATATAATATATACCTACTAGACTACAGAACATGATAGAAAGAAAACAGTCATTGAACAAAATAAGATACAAAAACACATAGTAAATAAAACGTGGACAAGTGAGTAAATGTGTGCGTGTGCGTGTGCGTGAGTGTGTGTGTGCGTGTGCGTGTGCGTGTGCGTGTGCGTGTGCGTGTGCGTGTGCGTGTGCGTGTGCGTGTGCGTGTGCGTGTGCGTGTGCGTGTGCGTGTGCGTGTGCGTGTGCGTGTGCGTGTGCGTGTGCGTGTGCGTGTGCGTGTGCGTGTGCGTGTGCGTGTGCGTGTGCGTGTGCGTGTGCGTGTGCGTGTGTTGTGAGTGTATGTGTGAGAATGAAGAATTGTTTGTTGGTTTACACGTTGAGCAACCCTGTTTGCAAGTTATACATCTTAAAAATTATGTTTTTAAAAGCACTTAGTTCTAAATGGTGGATGTCAATGTCATCTTGCTTCTTGACTGCAGCGTTATAAATGCACATAAGCCTATTTAAACATGAGTATTTATATTTAAATAGGCTTATGTGCACTTATAACGCTGCAGTCCTTGCCAGACAAATGATTATTTAAAACCAAGTTTTTTTTGGTTTCTAAATAATTAATGTGTATTGATTATCGAAGACGATATTTTTAGATCAATAATGTCTTGCAAATTATCATTGAGAGCAATTGATTATTACAATTATTAATTAATTAGGTATTTCTTAAGAAGAACCACATTGGCAGAAAGCTTCTACCAGTCTGTCAGGAAGCTACTTTGGAAAGATGAAATCCCAAGACAATGCAAACTTCTTATATATAAAGTATAAACTATACTTTCTACCAATACTGACATATGCCACAGTTACATGGACCATGGGATTCAAAGCAGAAAATCGAATAGTGGCAGCAGAAATGAAGTTCTTGAGAAGCACACTGGGTGTGACAAAGAATGATAGGATTAGAAGTAGAGTGATCAGAGAAAGATTAGGTGTTGAAAGCGTGAAAGTAAGATTGGAGAGAGAACGTCTTCGTTGGTTTGGACATATGAAAAGGATGGACCTGACTAGGATACCAAGAAGAGAGTTTGAACAACAACAAGAAGAAGGGCATAAGAAGAAAGTAGGCAGACCAAGAGACAAGTGGATGAATCATATCAAAGACAGTGTGGAGAATAGAGGAAGATCATGGAACGAAGTTGAAGCAGAAAGACTATGGGAAAACCGTGAGAGATGGAGGGAACTACTAAACAGCCCTCTGGTAACAGAATAAATGATTGAGGAAGAGGTTGAGGAGGTGGTTGTGTCAGGCCTGGCTAGCCGGCAACGAAGGCATTAGCCCAAGACATGGAGTACCTCGCTACTCCCCCCTACCCGATAATTAATGTTGTAAACGGGGTCAAGATATATATATATATATTTCTTAAATCTACCAACTTTATGTTTTTTAATAACATTTCTTCAAAAAATCGTTATTTATGTTACCTGTTATTGTATCTTTCCATTTTCTAAGGCGCACGCATCGAATAGTACGTAATTATGTTTTAAACCAGTTTTAAAATGTTGTTTTGGCTACTGCTGTGCACGGATTTGTAGGTTAAAGATGACGATTATGTTTTTTATGTTTTTATATTTATTCAATTTGAAGAAGAGGTAATTTAATTTTATTTATTTTATTTATTACCGGTACACTCCAAAAATAAATTACCCCTTCTTCAAAATGCATAAATAAAAAACACATCAAACACCATAAAGTTGGTAGCCTTAAGAAATACCGTTTAGTATTTTGTTACTAGGCCTAGTAACGATTGGTAGTGATTGAACTGAACACCCAAACCACAGCTCAAACGATTTCTTTGATCTATCTTGAAATTTGAAATTGCCCGCGCCACCTCAACCACGCGGCGGCTGATCTACCAATGTCTAACAAATTCCGGTAAGTACAGTGGTAATGATTGATATTTACACATAAAGTGATCTAGGCCAAGGTTAGTTAGTAGTAAGGTTAATGAACGTTCGTTTAAACGTATATTGTCGCTATGCCTCGGCTGTAGATGCAAGTTTCAATGCCCTAGTCCTACCATAACCTCACTTTAGCCGTAGCCTAGTTGAAACCTTGATTGAAAGGAATGCATTCTAGGTCCTAGATCACACAAAGACCATAGCATACCACATATTTGATAGGTCTCATTCAACAAGCATAGGCCTACCTCATGTCCCAAGTAAGCTAGGCCTAGCTAGGCCTAGACCCTAGGGCCCTAGAATAGGGCTAGCATCTAGCACTATGGCCTAGGCCTATCAGCTTGACAATAAATACGAATGGGCTTATTGTGCAATGTTAGCCTACGGAGAAAACTCTGAATAAAGACTACAGTAGGCCTAGCCTACAATATTCCTAAGTTGGGCCTTCACTATTTGGTCTACAATACCTGGCAACTAAATTCTGCAACAATAACAGGAAATGCTGCGGTGCATAATAAAGTAGGCCTAATAGAATCTTAATAACACATTAAATATTATCATCGTATATATCAGGCAGACCCATGTAAATTCTGATTGCAGCCAACTCCGGTAATGGGAACAACATCCTACATCGAGTCATACAACACGTAAACAAATTTTATCGTTTACGGGTTGCCGAACTTTGCCGTTACAGTTAGGCATAGGCCTAGGTCTATCGTTATACTGTAGTTGCCATGTTATTGTGGACCAACCTGGAGGCCTATGGTTAGAGCCTACGGGATAATCCTAAGAATAGGATTATCCTACCAGTAATCAATTGCCTGAGTCATCAAATTGCCGTACAGCATAGTTTGTTAGCCATAGACTAGTTCAGTAAAATTGTTGAATACTGGCCTAGTAGGCCTGGGCTATGAAACTGTTGAGTGTGTATTGTAGGGTAGGCCTAGAGACCCAACCGCAGCGGCTGTTTGTCCACGGCTTTATTCCGCTAGTTGGCTGGTAGCAGAACCCAAATGCATGACGATGACAGCGCACGATAGTAGTAGGCCTACTCACAGTCACATGTATGGATCTGTGATTCGTGCTTGCGATTGATTTCATCTGCAACACTAAACTAGCGGACTAGCATTTACTGTATGAAGCAGAAGACAAACAGCCACTGGCATTGAGACTCGAGGCACTACCCTAAAATACACACTTGACGATGAAATCCCTTAACTAATAAAAATATTGGTATGATGTTATTTGGTAATTACACCATTCTATAGGCCTAAGTACAAACGATGGCCGAACCTGTCATTTGGTTTAATGGTAGTATGTCGATGGCAAGTTTAGACCCAGATCATGTTTCAATTGACTGTTCACTATAGCCTATAGCCCAGTTGGAAAACAATCCTGTAAAATAAGTACATATGGCTAAACAAATGTCCAACCAATCATAATAAAGGAGTCTACCCAGTAATAGCAGACCTGGGTAGCAACATAATGGACGTTGGCCCCTAACGCATTGCTGTAACGTAGTCACTTGTTTCAGTAACATGGCAGTTATATCATTACAAAATTCTCAAAAGTAACGCAAAAGGTAACTACAATTTGCATATTGCCAGATTCTGGCATAATGCCCCTTTCCCTCCTCCCCCCCCCCCCCCCCCCCCCCCACACACATTCATCCCATTAATAGGAATACAAAATGTGTCAGTTCTACAATTGTTGCATTTGTTGTAAATTTCAATGCAGATCCTGCTAAAATCAATGTGATTGTTATTTTTTTTCAGAGTCAATGGAGACTACATGGCCACTAAACTGTGCCCGATGACAAACATAACAACCAAACGACTCTTCTCAATAACTACCAAGAAAATTGTGCTTACCGTCACTAAATCTGCAATGAAACTATTGATCAATCAGCATTCGTCTGATGACTTTTTTCAATACGTTCAATCAAATGTAAACTCGTTAGTTAAAGAGACCCAAGAAGATAGGCCTACTAAAAGACTTACCGAAGTTCAAAATTAGGTTATTTTATGGCAAATTTGTGTTTTACAAAGTAAACATCACTTACTTTCATGGTCGTTATAAGTGCCTGTAACAATTATTGTAACTTTAACCTCAGTTGTTCAATATAGCCTATCTTCTTTTAAGATAATTTACTATTAAATTAAGCCTAGCTTCCAAATCGTTTCCCAACCATTTTTTCCACAAACCTGGCACAATTTCAATCAAGAGTCTGTACTACAGGCAAAAGTGAGCATTGGCGTAGCCTCTGCCTACCGTGATCCATCGCACAGGTACTGACCACTGACACATAGGCTACATATATTGTTTTTTAAATCACATTTTGAGTCGATTGCTGTATCGTCTGGTGTTTTGAATTTAATCTTAGTTTTACTGCCTGATCTGCCAGAACCGGCATGATGTTAAAGCCATGATTACATGTACCTGTCGATAGAACGTTTCTTATTGGTTTCTTTAGTTTTTTTCCTATACTGCTAGCTTTTTTGTTACCTATCTTAGTTACCTACTTGTTTGTAATTATTTCGGTTCATCCAATCACAACCCGTATCTCAGGCGACTGATGCCATGGTGCGTCCGATCCATTTCATTCGACAAGAGTTGGAAATATTTTAACTTTTCACGCATCGGTCAAACATACAACGGATGTCGTACCCATAACGAGATTCCTAGAGCTAAGTTTAGGGCTCGTCTAGCTGTCTTGATTTAGCAGATCTTGAGAGATGTATTAGGCATTTTAAAAGTGTATTGTTTGTATCGCATGGATCACATCGCATACATGGGCCAGGCCCTTAAATTATCTAATTATTTTTGTATTGTAGGCATATCCCTATAGTAATATTTTCTTCTATTTTCAAACTTATAGCTGCATATTATTTCTTAAATGTCAATTTACTTTTTAATTTTCTTCATTTCTTTAAATTTCTTTATTAGGTAGGCCCTACCGGTACTAGGCTTACTTCAATTAAGAACGTTTCTCCTTCTATTGTGTCGTAACTAGTAGGTAGTATTGATTTGTTGATCTTTCTGTTACAAATAAAATAATACTAATAATAATAATAACATTAATAGCCTAATAATAATGATGATAATAATAATAATAATAATAATAATAATAATAATAATAATAATAATAATGATAATAGTAATAATAATAGTAACAATAATAATAACTATTATTATTATTAATATTGTTGTTACCGGTACCTATTGTGATGGTTGCTAATATTATTGATATTTAATTTAGCCTAACAACGATGTAGTGTTTAGGGATGTCAATACCTTGAAATATTTGTACCCGGGTACCCTCTCGCCGTACCCGGACTACCCGGGTAGTAAATAATACTAAATACGCGTTTTATCGTCAGGGGAGTCAAATGATTCGCAAAGTTGTGGAAAGAGACATTATATTGTTAAACGGTATCATGTTGCATTGTCTTCTATGCAAAACGATCGCGGAAGTATACAACAAAGCTTTTAAAGCTTGGGTCTCCATTACGGTAGGCGGTGGTTAGCTGCGTAAAAGCGATGACGTCATAGTCCGAGCTCGAACGCGAGAACATGATCGCGGTAAAGCTACGACGGGCGGCGGGTGCGCTCCCTGGGACTCGCAACTGTTCCGCACCATTCTTCCATAGGCCTACAGAAGATGATACTAATTGGGCTTTACGTCTCATCCGTCAGCGGCGCTGTTGAGGGGGGGGGGGGTCAAGTTAAATGCCGGAAAATTGAAAAGAGCGGCTCGTATGCTCGCACAAAGACGCCGGTAGGGAAATATTGCAATATTGAATTAATTTCGTTTTGAACAGAAGAAGGGAACGAGTAGTACCGGGTAACGGGTATTGAAAAGTTGGAACCGTACCCGTGTGTACCGGGCGGGTAACGGGTACCCGTTGACATCCCTAGTAGTGTTGTGAAAGTTTTAGTATGAATCTTTCTAGAAATGAGATAGTGTTGGTGGGTTCGATGTTGTCTCGCTGTATTTCAAGTATCAAATACTAACAGAGTCCCAGCCCAACTCTATCCCTCTGCATTACTCGACCTTGGTACAACATTGTACCAACATGCTTGTTCTACTTAGTTAATTAGCTAGCAATGATATCTCGAATAATATGTGTCAATAATTTTAGCAATGATTAATCTGAATAATTTGCTGCCAATAATGCAGTAATGATTTTGCTGAATAATTTTTGTCAACACTTAAGGCAATGATTTATGTGAATGATTTTTGTCAATTATTTTAGCAATGATTTATTTGAATGTTTTTTGTCAATAATTATAGCAATAATTTATATGAATGATTTTTGTCAATAATTTTAGCAATGATTTATTTGAATGATTTTTATCAATAATTTTAGCAATGATTTTTCTGAATGATTTTTGTCAATGATTCCACCAATAATTTTGTAAGGATGTGTTTTAAAAATTTAAATATTTAAAAAATATCCAAGAATACGATCTGATGATAAAAACTCCGCAAATTGAGATATAAATTATATAAATGTGTGAATATGGTGGAAAAAAAAATTGGGGGTAATGGGTTTTGAACCCCAGACCTCAAATATTCTAAGGTAGGGCGTTACCGCGTACGCTACGCCACGCGATGGAAATTACCTCGCTTACACTAGTACATAGCACACTGCTCTAAATGAATGCATGTATGTATCTCGATTCATTCTTATTGTAATTGTAACACCAAATATAAATGGAATTACGAACAGAGGGTCTCATTGGATTTAAAAAATATCCAAGAATACGATCTGATGATAAAAACTCCACAAATTGAGATATAAATGATAATAATGTGTGAATATGGTGGAAAAAAAAATTGTAGGTAATGGGATTCGAACCCCAGACCTCTAGGTATTCGAAGCCATGGCGTTACTTCGTACGCTGTGCCACACGATGGAACAAGACTTGCTTACACGGGTATAAAACACACTGCTCTCAATGTATGGCTTAGCTTGTTGTATTCAGATAGCTCGTCATTAAACATTACAACATGTTTTCTCGGCTAACCGCTAATGCAAGGCAAACGTATACATGTTTCATGTATAGACTAGGAATGTCCAATTTAAAAACTGTAATCATAAGTTTCTAAGCCCTTTAACAAAAGACGCTACGCGTCGTCAAAGACGTGCTCAAATAGCCTCTGTTTTTTAGAATTATATTCTGTACGGCTATATTGTTTATTTGGGCGATCTTAAAGTTAATTCCCGAGGCAGATCTGAAAATTGTCTACTTTGAAAAAAATCGTCGCCTTGCTACGTTTGTTGTGAACGACGTTAGGCTTCGCCGAAATTTCAAAGATTTTTTTGTCAAGTTCCACTTTCGGTACCGATTGTGGATAAACGGTGGTACCTAGTAAGTCGTAACGTCGAACTTAAGGTCAGTAATAATCCTTGTTGACGTAGTATGAGCGTCGGTTTACACAGGTCGTGGTGAGGCGACGCCAACTTTAGGTGTTGGTCGGACAATCATGGAGGGGGTGGGGGGACAATGGGGCAACCACCTTTCTATCCGCTACTGCTAATGTACCTTAATTTTAATCATGATTTCATTTTAAAATTCAAATTAATTGTGTTGTGCACTGTGAGTGTGTATTTAAATTGAACACAAAAAACAATCTTCAAACGTTTTGTAAACTTAGATAGGTCCACACATTGCTAGATGTAGACCTGGTGTTTTGCCAGGGGTGCTTTAGCCCCTCTCTGCCCCCCTGAGTGGGGGGGTCAATTGCCCCCTTTCCCCCCGTTGTTACGCGTCTGGCAGAGCGAACTTAGTTTAGCCTGAAAAAATGTGACTTTCTTGGACTTAGTTCACATTGTGTACTCCACTAAACAGCCAACATTAAAACATGGTTCCTCGCTGGCTTACCATGAATCCTAGGCAAACCAAGACATGTTCCCTGTATAGGCCTAGACATGGGAATGGCCAATGAAGAAACTTTCCACATGTTTTTTAATCCTTTAACAAGTGACGCTACACAGTATACTCTGTGTCAAAAACATGCTTAAATACGCTGTGTTTAAGAGGTTTTAATTGTTTATGGTTATACTGTTTACTTGGGCGGTGGTAGAACTGAAAATTGTCTACTTTGAAAACATTAACGTCTCCCAATGTTCATTTTGTACGATGTCAGGTGTTGCCGTAATTTCAAAGAAATTCCGGTCAAGTTTCACTTTTCCGGTACAGATTGCGGATGAACGGTGGTACCTAGGTGCTCATAACGTCAGTAATAGTCCTTGGTGAGATAGTATGAGCGTCGGTAGCGACAGTTTACACAGGTCGTGGTGAGGCGACACCAACTACCGGTACGAGCATACTACACTTTTTGAGGTATTTATGTTTTTTTCGACAAAACGGTTTTATATAGGATTATTGGTTGCCTGTACTTTCTTATTTATTCCATGCTTGATTTTATTCACATTTTTTATAAAATAAAAAATTCTCTGTCGGTCTCCAATTCTCCTCGTGTGAGAGGTATTTTGAAACTTTCGGCACCATGAGTATAGCACCTAGGATAATTTACTTTTAATGATGTCTAGAAGTTTGGCAAACAAAAATGTGTTGACCTATTTGGAAGCTACGAACGCCTAAAAACATTTTGCCTATAGTTAAAAGTAGAATGAACAACTTTAAATGAAGTTATAAAAAATGATAGCAGTCATTAGAAAATTAATGGAACTATTCGAACTATCCTATAGTTTCTCTTATGTTTCTCGTTCTAACCAAGAAAAAATAAACTGATCCTATCCAAAGTTTTAGAAATATTTAACACTAGTGTCTACTTCACGTTGGTGCAGTGGCATAATGGCACCATAGACACCTGCATTCTGCAAGGTTGTTGAATACAGCCAATCCCAGTGGCGTATCCAGGAATTGGGAAAGGGGGGTTTTTCAACCCATATTAAAGAGAGTGGAGTCGAAACATAATTGGGGTTCCGGGGGGCTTGCCCCCCGAAAAAATTGTCGTCAAGGTCATTTTAGTGCAAATCTGTGCGTTGTACAGCGGCCAACTGAAACAAGATTACCCAGTTTCAGGCAACACATTTTTTCCTTAGCACCGCTAATAAAAGGAACCTCAATCAATAATTTGCCTCTTTTTCGTATTGATTTTGCTTTTAATTACAACAATATACAATAATTATAAAGTAAAACATCTAACTGTCCATTGAAATACTGTCTATTGATACTGTCTATTGAAATACTGTCTATTGAAATGTAAACGGTCATTTTCCATGTTTCCTTTGCAAAAGGGGGGGGGGGGTTCCCTTCCTCCTCCCCCCCCCCCCCCCCCCCCCGTGTATACGCCACTGTCCAATCCAATACTATTCCAGCACTCATTCACAATATAGCATGAAAAGCTGCTTTTCAGGCAGCTAGGCAAATGAACATCGTGACTTGGGCGTAGGATGAGGATTGAGAGGCAGGATTGTTTATAGACAGTAGGTTATTCAATGAGTTACCATGGCTCAACAATACAGATTACGTTTATTCAAGTCAGGAATATAACAATATACAAAACCCGTTAACGTGAGTCCTAGGCAATTACACGACACAAGTATATCCTGTCACTGGCCGACAATTATATGTTTAACAGCCCAGACCCCATTCATAAGACACTTGAAATGAAGCAAACCTTTCATGAAAAGGAGTGGCATATTATCGAACAATGTCAATTTTAAATAAATAAACCCAACAATAACCATGATGGTAGCAATCTTTGTCTTACACTAATAAGTAATAACTAATAAGGAATAACCATGTGTGCCCTAAAATACAAATTAAATTACAGAAAGGCCACTATCAACGAAACAACCTCAGGTATAACAAGGTAATCGATTGAAGAAGTTGTCTCCTTGAACGTGAAAATTAGCCGCACCAGATGCCCCCATGCAGTGTGTTTAGAAAGTAAGCAACGGTGTGTTTAGAGAGTTAGCAACGGTGTGTTTAGAAAGTAAGCAACGGTGTGTTTAGAGAGTAAGCAACGGTGTGTTTAGAAAGTAAGCAACGGTGCGTTTAGAGAGTAAGCAACGGTGCGTTTAGAGAGTAAGCAACGGTGTGTTTAGAGACTAAGCAACGGTGTGTTTAGAGAGTAAGCAACGGTGTGTTTAGAGAGTAAGCAACGGTGTGTTTAGAGAGTAAGCAACGGTGTGTTTAGAGAGTAAGCAACGGTGTGTTTAGAAAGTAAGCAACGGTGCGTTTAGAGAGTAAGCAACGGTGCGTTTAGAGAGTAAGCAACGGTGTGTTTAGAGAGTAAGCAACAGTGTGTTTAGAGAGTAAGCAACAGTGTGTTTAGAGAGTAAGCAACGGTGTGTTTAGAGAGTAAGCAACGGTGTGTTTAGAGAGTAAGCAACGGTGTGTTTAGAGAGTAATCAAAAGTGTGTTTAGAGAGTAAGCAACGGTGTGTTTAGAGAGTAATCAAAAGTGTGTTTAGAGAGTAAGCAACGGTGTGTTTAGAGTGAGCAACGGTGTGTTTAGAGAGTAAGCAACGGTGTGTTTAGAGAGTAAGCAACGGTGTGTTTAGAGAGTAAGCAACGGTGTGTTTAGAGAGTAAGCAACGGTGTGTTAAGAGAGTAAGCAACAGTTTGTTTAGAGAGTAAGCAACGGTGTGCTTAGAGAGTAAGCAACGGTTTGTTTAGAGAGTAAGCAACGGTGTGTTTAGAGAGTAAGCAACAGTGGGTTTAGAGAGTAAGAAGGTAACGCGGCATTTAGAGAGTAAGCAACGGTGTGTTAAGAGAGTAAGCAACAGTGGGTTTAGAGAGTAAGAAGGTAACGCAGCATTTAGAGAGTAAGCAACGGTGTGTTTAGAGAGTAAGCAACAGTGGGTTTAGAGAGTAAGAAGGTAACGTGGCATTTAGAGAGCTAGCAACGGTGTGTTTAGAGAGTAAGCAACGGTGTGTTTAGAGAGTAAGCAATGGTGTGTTAAGAGAGTAAGCAACGGTGTGTGTAGAGAGTAAGCAAAAGTGGGTTTAGAGAGTAAGCAATAGTGCGTTTAAAGAGTAAGCAACGGATCGTAGACATGGTTGCTGCATAACCGATCCTTTCAATCCTCTTAGGTATATGTACACTAAGGTTGTCCTGTCCATAGACTCAGTGTGGCCTCCCTGACCACGACCACCTGTCGGGACTTTGAAGGGCATGTTGCTGATCTCTGAAATCATCACCATCATTCACCTTTTTGCTAGCGCACTTGACGAGTGACCGAACTTGACAACTGATGTACTCACGGGTTCTTGATATCGGGTTTCTTTTCCTTCATCCACTTTGCTAGAGTTTCATTCGCCACTCGAAGACTGTTGCAAATTTTAAGGCGGAAGCTCCACCTTATGATTAGAATACGGAACTTGACGACTTGAACGCTCTCTTCATCACGAATGTGCCTGAAGGACTTGAGGTTCATACGGTTGTTGCATAGAGGTGTAATGATTCTTTCTGCGAAATTCTGGAACATTTCATCAAACGAAAGTGTTTTGATAAATCATTTCCTTTCGGAGTGGTTGTGTCAAATAATTCAATACCCCAGCCAAGATTAAGATTGGAAAGGGGGGAGGCCCAACTTGCTTAATTTACGTCTTGAGACCCCTTCTGGATCTTAAAAAAGTGATTCATACCCGGGATGCGGTTTCATATCAGCTATAGAATTAATTTAAAGACACAATATTAGGTGTTAAGATTGTTATTTATATAAGCTAAAATCTTTCCTATTGGCTAATACATTTTATAACCTGGATGAATTCTTTGCTTTCTCCACTGCCCAACCCATGGATTAAAATGATGTTGCATACTATAAATGTTAATTTTAGCTTTCTTAAATACCTATTTTATTATTTTATGTCTGGTTTGTTGTGTACCTTTAATTTTAAGATACTTATTGACTATGTCCATACATGTATTATGTATATGTCTGCGGACGAAATAAATTGAAATTGAAATTGAAATTACATAAATAACAAGTGGCGTATAAATCAATTTTTGATATCTTGAATTTTTCGTCTCAAGATATCAATAAAATAGCGTTATTTTTAAGGTTGCCCATCGATGTTAAACTACAACATCGACTTCGAAATCAAAACATCGATGTCACATCGCGATGTCGGAAATTTTTCGACATCGACATCCAACCTGAAATAATCGACATCGGAAAAAAGTTCCTTGAACAATGTAAAAACTAAAATGAAAAACTAACAATATTGTTTCTTGTTCATCGCAAAACCTTCTGGTAAGTTGATATTGTGCTGTAACCTTGTCGACGAGCGGAGTACAGACTGTCTTATTATTATTATTTTGTGTAAAAAACGATTCGATATGAAAAAAAAAATCAATGTGGGAAATTTGCATCGACATTGATTATTTATCGATTAATCGATGTCGATGGGTAACCTTAGTTATTTTGCATAGTTTAATATTGTGAATAGCCCATCGCCATTAATATTCGAACCTCTATGGAACCTCTATGGAACCTCTATGGAACCTCTATTAATACCACACCATTCAAGGAAATAAAATGCCGGCAATATAAACAGTGGATGGTAGAATCAACAGTTCAGATGAAAATTGAAAACCTTAGTCTAGTGTATATAAAAACCGTCCAATGAACACAATACATATCGATTATCGTGCGCATCTCTACTAGAGAAGGTATCAGTCAATGGCGTACGCAGGAATATATTTCGGGGAGGGCTGCCTAGAGTAGCAGATAACTGTAAAAAGGTGCTCAATAAACGACACAATGGGGGGTGCGGGGGATCTCCCCCACAATAGTGCCGCAGGCAATTTTTTATAAATCCGTATTTTCTAAGTGGTTTTAATTTGTTTTAGAAGAGGGTAAAGTGCTTTGCTAAACGGGATACAGGTTACAACGGTGCCAAGTATGATTTCAAAATAATTTCAACAATCAATATAATCATTATTATAGCCTATACAATTACTATAATGTTTTTTTAACTTATATAATTTCACATATACGGGAGTGTTTTCTGATAAGCAAATAGAGAAATAAAAAAATAAATCTACTTAATTCTTTGTGTAAATTAGGATGATTTGCAGAGTATAATTAAAGCTGGGATTTTGGAGGGGGCTCTAGCCCCTCAAGCCCCTCATTGAATACACCTCTGGTAAATGTAGCATACAAATAGAAAGTAGAAGTGCATTGTACTTTTGTTATAAATTAGGTAGGTATTCAACTTTGTGTGGACATACCCTGAAAAGTGGTTCAGTAGTCGTATTTAGGAGTGCTTGGTACAAAAAATCCATTTTAAAGAACGCTGCTGTCCACGGTAGGTAACTTTGATCGTTTGGCAAGTATTGCAGAAACTGTAAAGCTACATCGTAGCTCAGCTTGCCGATAGAGGCCAGATCCAGTGCATCGTTGACCAGTGCAAACCTGTTGAGCGGGTCGATGTTTGTGTGGTTTCCGCATTTCAGTGCCTTCAGCAACAGGTCCCAGTTTTTAAGATCGTACTGGACTTTGTACAACGCTGAAAACATGAGGTCGTTATTAGTTCAACTGTTAATGATGCTTTATTTTTTTAGATTTTTGGACATTTTGCATTGTGAATAAAACCAATATTTAGGACCAAAATAGATTCTTCTCAACTTTACACATCTTTTCATTTGTTTGTCCCACAAGTGCAAGAAAAAGTAGAAACTAACACAATTTTCAGGACATATCAGAACTCTCTTGTTTTTAACACTTTTGCACATATGAGTTTGGTAATTTGTACCATTTGTCATATTGAAACGTAAAACATGACAAAGACATTCATCAAAGCATTTAATTTTTTCAAATCAATAAAAAAATCCTGCACATTGTAAATTGTGAAGTTAAATTTCTCTGAGACCCACTTACCGCTTATACGTATATTAAAAATGACCCAGTCTTTGTTTGCTGATGGTAAGTTGATAATCACTTGTGGTTGTTTACATGAAGTCCAGGCTTTTGGCATTTCATCATAGAAATACATAGTTGAAGCGGTTGTGAAGCTGAGAGGTACTGACCAGCATTGAGTATTGGCCGTTTCTGCCAACCGGTCTGACGAGAAGTAACGTGTCTGTAAAACACAACAGATACCAATACTGACGTATGCAGCCATACATGAATTATACTTGGTTATGGAAATTCAATCGATAAAATCCAACAGGAAAGTTTTGAGTAAGTACGGATCAAAAACATTTCTTTACACATAAAAATCAGGTTATTTGTTTATTATTTTGTTTTGTGTGTAACGGAAAATGAAGGCTGTGTGCCGGCGACCCCTAGTGGGCTGCTAAACGCACCCGATATATACCTGATCTTGAACGGGTTTCTCTTCAGTCTGAGTTTGGTTGTTGGAGGGGTAACTACGCGCATTTTTCCCGCTGCGATTGACCATAGACCGGACTATTGGAGAGACAGAGAAGATTTGTCCTTGTTGTATATGGTAGACAAGCCGGAACCGTATTCTTTCATTCAAAACAAGTTTTCGTTGAATGACCAGTCGCGAGGGATGATTCGGACGGCGGAAGGGGGGGGGGGGGGGGGGGGGAGTTGCAATTAGAAGGTGACTTCTCGATTCCAAGAAAACAAATAACAGTGGCTTTAGAAATTATTATCATGGTCATTGTAGTTTTACGCACACTAGAAGCGAACACTGACTGCAGTGGTCACTTATGAAAGGACAAGTACAAACAAGATAAGCAAATACTACATAATTGGCTTTATCAATATTATACAGCGAGGGTAATTCCTATTGAAAGGAAAATTGAAAACTGGGAAAATAATGCGGTCATAAAAAATTAATACACATATTATGATACAATGAAAACATACGAGTCTATATTCTGCAGATTTCTACTGAGCTATTGGTACTAGATTTATATATCGCTTACAGTCCTTAGTTATATGTCAATGCGTACCAAAAAAGAATTTCAGACATAACTGAAAATTGTAGCAGGAACCTTTTGTATGGTGAGGTCATAGAAACGTGCCAATAAGCGGGTGACTATTTGAAATACGGATAGCAATATATAGCAATTAGGAGGAAAAAATGTATATTATAGATTTTGATGAAGAAAAATAATAATTGCCAACAATATCTGCTTTGAAAGCACCGACCCTGCTAAGTAAGGGTATCCTTTGTTGCCTCTTACGATTTGCAGAGTCATCCTGGGACTATTCTTCCCCTGGCCCAGACGGTCCCATTACACGGATGAACTAAATAATGATATGCACAATATGTGAGCCTCTCTAAACTCTACCGGTCATATACGTAGAATAGCTCACATTGACAAGATGGGACTATCGATGCATATGAGAGACCCCTCTTAGCTCTACCGGTCATATACGTAGAATAGCTCACATCGACAAGATGGGACTATCGATGCATATGAGAGACCCCTCTTAGCTCTACCGGTCATATACATAGAATAGCTCACATCGACAAGATGGGACTATCGATGCATATGAGAGACCCCTCTTAGCTCTACCGGTCATATACGTAGAATAGCTCACATCGACAAGATGGGACTATCAATGCATATGAGAGACCCCTCTTAGCTCTACCGGTCATAAACATAGAATAGCTCACATCGACAAGATGGGACTATCGATGCATATGAGAGACCCCTCTTAGCTCTACCGGTCATACACGTAGAATAGCTCACATCGACAAGATGGGACTATCGATGCATATGAGAGACCCCTCTTAGCTCTACCGGTCATACATGTAGAATAGCTCACATCGACAAGATGGGACTATCGATGCATATGAGAGACCCCTCTTAGCTCTGCCGGTCATATACGTAGAATAGCTCACATCGACAAGATGGGACTATCGATGCATATGAGAGACCCCTCTTAGCTCTACGGGTCATACACGTAGAATAGCTCACATCGACAAGATGGGACTATCGATGCATATGAGAGACCCCTCTTAGCTCTACCGGTCATACACGTAGAATAGCTCACATCGACAAGATGGGACTATCGATGCATATGAGAGATCCCTCTTAGCTCTACCGGTCATACATGTAGAATAGCTCACATCGACAAGATGGGACTATCGATGCATATGAGAGACCCCTCTTAGCTCTACCGGTCATACATGTAGAATAGCTCACATCGACAAGATGGGACTATCGATGCATATGAGAGACCCCTCTTAGCTCTACCGGTCATACATATAGAATAGCTCACATCGACAAGATGGGACTATCGATGCATATGAGAGACCCCTCTTAGCTCTACCGGTCATATACGTAGAATAGCTCACATCGACAAGATGGGACTATCGATGCATATGAGAGACCCCTCTTAGCTCTACCGGTCATACACGTAGAATAGCTCACATCGACAAGATGGGACTATCGATGCATATGAGAGACCCCTCTTAGCTCTACCGGTCATACATGTAGAATAGCTCACATCGACAAGATGGGACTATCGATGCATATGAGAGACCCCTCTTAGCTCTACCGGTCATACATGTAGAATAGCTCACATCGACAAGATGGGACTATCGATGCATATGAGAGACCCCTCTTAGCTCTACCGGTCATACATGTAGAATAGCTCACATCGACAAGATGGGACTATCGATGCATATGAGAGACCCCTCTTAGCTCTACCGATCGTATACGTTATATTCGTCGAGAAGATGTAACATATGGTTTATTTTGTAGGAAAATAAGTGTCTAACGTCATAATTACCGAAATGTAATTGACTGTAAATGATATTACTAATTAAGCCTTGAACCGCAAAAGAAAAGAAAAACTAAATAAAAAATATCGGTTTTCGTTTTGGTCGATTTTTTGGGGGTTTTGGAAGGAACCATTTTGATCCCCTGGTTGAAAGATAACTTTTTTTAAATGTTCCGATAATACTGATTTGATGCGATTGTGGCCTTTTGCCGCTAGATTTAATTTTATCAAGACACCGTTTCATTCAACACTAGATGATATTTCATTGCTGTTCATGTCAATATATGACGTGTGTTGTACAGGTACTTGCATAACATTTATTTTCAATATTACTTCATTATACGCAAGCTTGATTAGACCTATAGCTCGGCTTGGCTGGCGCTAGACGGTTCTCTTCTCTCCTCGTCAGAGAGATTTGCCCAACATTACAAATGAATAGTTTTTCCGAGAAACCAGTATATTGCTCTCGATGCATAGCAACGTCATTCGCCCTCGAGAGAATTCCACCTTCGCAGCCCTCTCCACTCACCCCCTCCCCCCAATCCGTACGGCCCAAGCAGCGAGAAGAGCATAACTTCTTGAAACTGCCACCAGGGAGACACTGTTCACGCAGCGTGTAGTTATCACGGACAAATAGTTTATAACTTTTTTAAAGAAGACTTAATGAGATATCAAAATAAAAACAGTGTCAGTACCTCTAGAATACATTCGCGCACTGGTGTAATTTTTTGTAACGTTATTCATTGGAAAGTTTCAAATACTCAATTAAAAATCTTTTTTTAGTAATACACATTGCCAACGTTTTTTATTTGGATCTTATAAAGTATGCATTTCACTCAAAACCGAAAAGTATATTAATAAAGAGTATAAAATTCTGTAGGTAATGACATATTGCGTTTCTTATTTGATGAGTTGGAAGCACTAAACAAAAAATGACAAGTAGGAAATTGTGTAAGAGCAGAATTGGACGACACACAGCCCTAATGTTCTTCAATTAGAATATATAGGCCTATAACCAATCAGACAAACGGAAACATTCAAATTCGCAAACATGATAAATATGTTGATTGATTGATTGATTAACACATAAAATTAAATGTATTGATGAACATTTAGATGAACATTCGTTAATGAACAGCACTGGTCAATGTCATACAGTGGTGTGTTGTATTTCCATGGTAGTGGAAACTGTGAACACTGAACAGTGTTGCCAATGCTCACCTGTGTAACAACAGCGGTGCCAATCTCGTAATTCCTATCGACCGTGATGAGCGGATATCCGGACTGTAGAGTCCATGAGTCCATGATGATCTTGGTGGACATCTCTGGACTGAGGCTTCTCTCCCGATACGCTTCTTCGCTCAACGTGGCCCAGAGATGGTCCTGTTGTGTGTTCGACAATGCATGGTTTTGTAGGTACCAGGAGATGCCCTTACGGAACACTTCCTCCCCCAGGATCATATTCAACATACGAAGCATCAGAGCGCCTGCAAACATAGTACATACATAACTTGTCGCAATGTACACCCAAAACAACCTTATCGATTAGTGTTCAACCTGCAAGCCACATTTTCAAATGTCAATCGCTGATGGAGTGATGGGTCGCGACTCACTCGCCTATTACGAAGCCATCGGTAAGGTTATTTCAGGTAAGTTATTATTGGAGAATCACTCAATAAAACAAATTAAAACTGACAAAATAAAATCAGGACCAACATGGCAAAATAACCAATTAAAATATTGTTGTTATTTTTTTTATTGTATCTGCAATTTACAATGGGAATTTTATGATACAAAATTATAAGTGGTTCATTAAAATATTGAATAAATACATTTTTATAGTGAGCAACAAAATGCTGATTTCGAGCACATATTGTGACAACCTGACTTTGACATTTGACCAGCCCCCACCAGTGACTAGCGGACCATGGAGTACTTGGATACTTGCATTTTACCCAGCCCTCACCAGTGACTAGCGGACCATGGAGTACTTGGATACTTGCCTTTTACCCAGCCCTCACCAGTGACTAGCGGACCATGGAGTACTTGGATACTTGCCTTCTACCCTCCCCCCACCAGTGACTAGCGGACCATGGTGTACCCTACTTGGATACTTGCCTTTTACCCAGCCCTCACCAGTGACTAGCGGACCATGAAGTACATGGATACTTGCCTTCTACCCTCCCCCCACCAGTGACTAGCGGACCATGGTGTACCCTACTTGGATACTTGCCTTTTACCCTCCCCCCACCAGTGACTAGCGGACCATGGAGTACTTGGATACTTGCCTTTTACCCTCCCCCCACCAGTGACTAGCGGACCATGGAGTACTTGGATACTTGCCTTTTACCCTCCCCCCACCAGTGACTAGCAAACCATGGTGTACCCTACTTGGATACTTGCCTTTTACCCAGCCCTCACCAGTGACTAGCGGACCATGAAGTACATGGATACTTGCCTTCTACCCTCCCCCCACCAGTGACTAGCGGACCATGGTGTACCCTACTTGGATACTTGCCTTTTACCCAGCCGTCACCAGTGACTAGCGGACCATGGAGTACTTGGATACTTGCCTTTTACCCAGCCCCCACCAGTGACTAGCGGACCATGGTGTACCCTACTTGGATACTTGCCTTTTACCCAGCCCTCACCAGTGACTAGCTGACCATGGTGTACCCTACTTGGATACTTGCCTTTTACCCAGCCGTCACCAGTGACTAGCGGACTATGGAGTACTTGCATACTTGCCTTTTACCCTCCCCCCACCAGTGACTAGCGGACCATGGTGTACCCTACTTGGATACTTGCCTTTTACCCTCCCCCCTCCAGTGACTAGCGGACCATGGAGTACTTGGATACTTGCCTTTTACCCTCCCCCCACCAGTGACTAGCGGACCATGAAGTACATGGATACTTGCCTTTTACCCTCCCCCTACCAGTGACTAGCGGACCATGGAGTACTTGGATACTTGCCTTTTACCCAGCCGTCACCAGTGACTAGCGGACCAAGGAGTACTTGGATACTTGCCTTTTACCCAGCCCTCACCAGTGACTAGCTGACCATGGTGTACCCTACTTGGATACTTGCCTTTTACCCAGCCGTCACCAGTGACTAGCGGACCATGGAGTACTTGGATACTTGCCTTTTACCCTCCCCTCACCAGTGACTAGCGGACCATGGAGTACTTGGATACTTGCCTTTTACCCTCCCCCCACCAGTGACTAGCGGACCATGGAGTACTTGGATACTTGCCTTTTACCCAGCCCTCACCAGTGACTAGCGGACCATGGAGTACTTGGATACTTGCCTTTTACCCTCCCCCCATACCAGTGACTAGCGGACCATGGAGTACTTGGATACTTGCCTTTTACCCAGCCGTCACCAGTGACTAGCGGACCAAGGAGTACTTGGATACTTGCCTTTTACCCAGCCCTCACCAGTGACTAGCTGACCATGGTGTACCCTACTTGGATACTTGCCTTTTACCCAGCCGTCACCAGTGACTAGCGGACCATGGAGTACTTGGATACTTGCCTTTTACCCTCCCCCCACCAGTGACTAGCGGACCATGGTGTACCCTACTTGGATACTTGCCTTTTACCCTCCCCCCACCAGTGACTAGCGGACCATGGAGTACTTGGATACTTGCCTTTTACCCTCCCCCCACCAGTGACTAGCGGACCATGAAGTACATGGATACTTGCCTTTTACCCTCCCCCCACCAGTGACTAGCGGACCATGGAGTACTTGGATACTTGCCTTTTACCCTCCCCCCACCAGTGACTAGCGGACCATGGAGTACTTGGATACTTGCCTTTTACCCAGCCCTCACCAGTGACTAGCGGACCATGGAGTACTTGGATACTTGCCTTTTACCCTCCCCCCACCAGTGACTAGCGGACCATGGAGTACTTGGATACTTGCCTTTTACCCTCCCCCCACCAGTGACTAGCGGACCATGGAGTACTTGGATACTTGCCTTTTACCCAGCCGTCACCAGTGACTAGCGGACCAAGGAGTACTTGGATACTTGCCTTTTACCCAGCCCTCACCAGTGACTAGCTGACCATGGTGTACCCTACTTGGATACTTGCCTTTTACCCAGCCGTCACCAGTGACTAGCGGACCATGGAGTACTTGGATACTTGCCTTTTACCCTCCCCCCACCAGTGACTAGCGGACCATGGTGTACCCTACTTGGATACTTGCCTTTTACCCTCCCCCCACCAGTGACTAGCGGACCATGGAGTACTTGGATACTTGCCTTTTACCCTCCCCCCACCAGTGACTAGTGGACCATGAAGTACATGGATACTTGCCTTTTACCCTCCCCCCACCAGTGACTAGCGGACCATGAAGTACATGGATACTTGCCTTTTACCCTCCCCCCACCAGTGACTAGCGGACCATGGAGTACTTGGATACTTGCCTTTCCTGTATGTTATTACGTCGAAAATTTCTTGTATTTCGCTGGGGTCCTGAATTTTAACTGAAATTGGATGAGACGATTGCAGAGCATCGAGATAGTACACATCCAGAAAACTCTCGACGACCTCGAGGTCAAACGAATCCCATTCTGGATGGATCTGCATTGATAAAATTACAGACACCCTATTAGAAATGTGAATGTGTCATATGCCCACTAATCTGACGAAATCCATATTTTTACCATGTATCAATCAAGTGATGAATAAAATATCTTATACCATCTTAACATTCTGTAGCATTCTTGAGGCAATACACCCCCCTTCCCATCGCCCTCGCGTAGAGACACAAAATGTGAGCATACAGCATTCCTCATTGACAACGAGTAAATATGTTTTTTAAATAGGCAGCTTCCAATGGACGGACAGCAAATATCGGATATGACCAATAAAACAGTATGTGACATCGGTAAATCAAGGGTCATGGTGAGAACACGTGTACATTTACTCTTAACAAATATATGCAAACTTTTTATCTTTACTTATACTGATCATTGTTTTCCATCAAATTATGTATGTTGCCTCTTGATTTGTAATTTTATATTGAGCAAAAAAAATAATAGTGTGAGTGGTGTACACTTACAGGTAACTAGCCTATAGAACTTTTGTTTTTGTATATATTATTATTATTACAACGCTTATATTAACTTGCCTTGTTTGTCTGGACGGAATCTTTGAATCGATATTCCACCTACTTCTAGATGTCCGATCAAGCTGAAATTTTTTACACAGACGTATTCTTGATGACAATACATGAATCAACTGTCATATTTACTAAATTGTCAATTAATTTATCATAGTTAATTAATTAATGTTTTACATGGAAATCGATGAATCTTTGAATCGATATTTCACCTACTTCTAAATGTCCGATCAAGCTGACATTTTGTACACAGACGTATTCATAATGGCAATACACGAATCAATTGTCATATTTACTAAATCGTCAATTAATTCATCATAATTAATTAATTCATGTTTTATATGG
The DNA here is from genome assembly GCA_945910005.1 of Isoperla grammatica. NCBI lineage: Eukaryota > Metazoa > Arthropoda > Insecta > Plecoptera > Perlodidae > Isoperla > Isoperla grammatica. The sequence goes on along the minus strand of OX246746.1, from coordinate 3,421,792 downwards.
AAATCGATGTACAACCCACTTCCCAACGTCAAATCGAGTTGAAAGTTTTTACACAGACGTGTTCTCAATGACAATACACTAATCAATTGTCATATTAACTTAATAATCAATTAATTCATCATAATTAATTAATTGATGTTTTATATGGGAATCAATGTTTAACCCACTTCCCAACGTCAAATCGAGTTAGAAGTTTTCACACAGACGTGTTCTTAATGACAATACACGAATCAATTGTCATATTTACTAAATAATCAATTAATTCATCATAATTAATTAATTAATTGATGTTTTATATGGAAATCGATATTTCACCCACTTTCCAACGTTGAATTGAGCTGAAAGTTTTCACACAGACGTATTTTTAATGACAATACACGAATCAATTGTCATATTTACTAAATATTAAATAAATTCATCATAATTAATTAATGTTTTATATGGGAATCAATGTTTAACCCACTTCCGAACGTCGAATTGAGCTGAAAGTTTTCACACAGACGTATTCTTAATGACAATACACGTATCAATTGTCATATTTACTAAAAATAGTCAGTTAATTCATCATAATTAATTAATGTTTTATATGGGAATCGATATTTCACTCACTTCCCAACGTCGAATCGAGTTGAAAGTTTTCACACAGACGTATTCTTAATGACAATACATGAATCAATTGTCATATTTACTAAATAATCATTTTCAAGCCATCATAATTAATTAATTGATGTTTTATATGGGGATCGACAAAACACTCACTTTCGAACGTCGAATTGAGCTGAAAGTTTGCACACAGACGTATTCTTAATGACAATACATGAATCAATTGTCATATTTACTAAATAATCAATTAAACCATCATAATTAATTAATCAATCGATATTCGATATATATTCGATTGCAAGATTCTTTAAGACTAAAAAGTAAAAAATAATATTACATGAAAAAAATATATTTTTTTAAAAACAACGCTTATATTTAAATGCACTAAAAAGTAAAAAATAAATTTTCGCCCAACAAATTTTTGCCTCACTCGGAAAATAAAAGCGTTGGGCGCTTTCCCTGCATAAACAGCAGAATACTGCAATCTATGTCAATACCGAAAGCGCCCAACGCTTTTATTTTCCGAGTGAGGCAAAAATTTGTTGGGCGAAAATTTATTTTTTACTTTTTAGTGCATTTAAATATAAGCGTTGTTTTAAAAAAAATATATTTTTTTCATGTAATTTTACACGTATTTTTGACAATTCCAATTTCCATAACTGTATTGGATCAATGGAAGATACCATACAATAAACAATAAACAATAAGAGCGTTTGTTACCTGATCCACAGCCAGCATGGACATGTATGTGGCGAACCCTTCGTTTAGCCAGATGTCTACCCACCACGACATAGTGACCATATCTCCAAACCACTGATGAGCCATCTCGTGAGCAATCACTGAAGCTACACCGACCTTCTCAATCAGTGAAGACGACTTCGGTGTATACAACAGCATTGATTCTCTGTAAAAACATGCCAATAATGGACGTTCAGGATATACTGTTTGAATGCGTTATATAAAACCACTAAACGAATCACGTGCAATGGAACTGCTTGTAAATAAGATTGATTATAGTCATGCAAAAACATCATGGAAAGCAAAGTCACTGATAGACGTTATGTTACATATTAAGCTTTTGACTGTTGTTTGCGGTGATTGGACTGGACCAGGATTGGATTTTTTGTGTTGACCTTGAGACTTTGTTATTTATTTGGAGTTTCCATACTTGGCGACTAAGATTACCAGTGGCGAAGCGTGGCCTTGAAATTAGGGTAGACACAGATAATTTTGTAAGTGTAATATTTCGCAATTTAGAAAAAAAAAACAGTTGCTGATGGGAGGGGGAGGGGGGGGGGGGGACGCAAAACGCACATTCGTGAATCGAGGGCGAGAATCAACAATAATATCACTTTCGGTGGAGCACATCGTTAGTCACTAACAGTTTATACAATAATATTAACAAATAAGGATAGAAATCACACGCTTTTTGGACATTGTCTGCACTAGTGTACTGTGTTATACACAATCCACGACGCACGTGCACCTCGCATTGTCAAAGGATTGCCTTGAACTGGTTACTGAAGTATCCATCGTTTTACCCTCAAACATAAAAATGTGAAGACAAGACACATGGGGGTTGGGTTGGGTCATCAGATTTTACAAAAGCAGACCGTGAAATGTTTTCGTGTCATTATACCTAGAATAAGACCCTGACGATGTACTTATCAACAAGTAAATAAATTATATCTTATCTTAACTGAATGCTGTTACGGCCGTTCCCTCAAATGTTATGAAACGAGTGTCTGGCTGGCATGTGCCCGCGTTCACAGCTCTCAAATATTCTTGAAACACTGACGAAAATAGCGTTCTGATAGGTATAGTATTATCTTTGGTTCTGATAATGGTTCTGATCATGCGCGAAAGAGACCAAAAGACTGTTTGTCCCTCACGTTTAAATCATTCAACTTCAAGGGACAACGGTAGATGGCGAGAGAGTGTTGCCGAGTCCTTCGCCGTCAACTAAATTCAAACGTTCGCGGGAGCCACGGAAGACAAAAAAATGTAGGAAAGAAAGCATAAACTTGTGCACAAGTGTATTAATGGTATTAATTAAATTTGTATACAGGGTAGACAACGTTTCTTTGTTTCATCGGACGCTTCGCCACTGAAGATTACGTATTTAAGTTTACGGCAAGTTGATGTGAATGCCAACCCAGTTTTCCATATTATGCAAAACTTCATGTTGTAAGTTGTAAATCTGAGAGAGTGCAGAAATATAGGACCGATCAAACTATACTAGTCGCTCTTAAACACCGCCTCAGGTCCTTATCTACCGCACCTTTCATACACACTGATTCTACCAAAATCAACGGATTTCTGGCAAATTCTATCACACATGTAAAGGCGATGTAAAGGACATGTAGGCCTACTAGATCTCTGTCACGTCCGGTGTGTTTGCCTGTTTCAAGTAGATGGTACGAGCTAGAGAAGTAGGCACTATTGGACTCTTCTTATTCGAAAGCATTATACGATAGAAGTGACAATGGAAGTGGAACAACTAAATAGTAAATACTAAATAGTAACCTTGAAGTGATTGCAAAACAATGCATCGCTACGCGCACACCTGTCACACGTCAAAAAGTAATAATACAAATAAATGCACTAAGTAACTATTTGAAGTAAGGAAGCCCCCGTATACACAGAGACATGAATATACTGGTATGTACCTGAAAGTTATAAGGCCCCAGTTTTCCATAGCACCGGCATAGAAATCTGGTATTGCTACCATATCCAGTTTGGGCAGCAGATATGAGATCTCAAAGTAGTCCTCGAAATATTGCATAATCTTCGCACTGACTTGTTGCGCAAACTGAGTTTCGTAGAGCGCATCGGGTCGACACCAGATATTAAGCTCTGTGGAGTCACCCTTGGTCAAGTTCACTTGGCTGAACTCAGACAGGAAGAAGGCGACGAGGTAAGATGACATGGGAAGAGTATCGTTGTAGTACTCCCATATGAACGAAGGTTTATCTGGCCTGAAATTCAATAATGGTAGTTTCAAACAACCACAAATAAATGGGAACACTGAGTGATATTTTCGACAGGTTTATAGACTTAAGACTTTCTCCTTATACTTATGATTTAAAATATCTACAATGTCTATAAATGTATAATGTGCATGTATTGTTCGTTCTAGTTCTTGAAACAAGAGATAAGATGACATGGGAAGAGTATCGTTGTGGTACTCCCATATGAATGGAGAGGTTCAAAGGTTAATAATTTCCTGACATTCATAGTTTAGGGCTATGATGTTCAATAATGGGATGAGGTATTTTTTTGGTAGGATTTATTCTGGAAATACTGAGGTGTTCTACAATGTAGTGCATGATTATACTTACATAACTGAAGTGCCAATCACAGGCATGTTACTGAGGGCTTTGTACTTTTTGTGGTGTGCTAGACTAATTGTGAAAGTCGCTTTAAATGCAGGTTCGTCAAAGCACGGGAAAGCCCTCCTAGCATCAGTTGGCTCAAACTGCGTCACCGCACACCACTTAGTGGCCCTACAATGTAAAACAAAACATTAGTACAAGGCAATATTGAGTTGTTCAAATACCAGTGTTGTTCATGGCCAAATTAGAGCTGATATATTCTTCGCTTTTAATCCCACTGCAGAGTCTACCAGAGTATAAGGATAAGTGGCAGGACTCAACCCCAGCATTTGCCACATGCGTGAGGAAACCCTCGAAGTCAGGCTTGCTGGAAGCAGAGCTGGGCAAAATACTCAAATATTTGTATTTTAGATACAAAATACAAAATACTGAAATAAATGTATTTTAGATACAAAATACAAGATACTTTTAGAAACATGTATTTTCGATACTAATACATTTGTATTCTCAAAAATACTTAAAATAAAATACATTTTTCTATGCTACAACAGACAACTACCGGGAAATAAAGAACAACCAAAATTCTTTGCTTTTAAAATGTTGGATGTTGGTTAACAAAAGCAAGTGCTTAGTGTATGTCTAGAACATTAATTTATTCATCATCATGTAACGGACAGTACAATACAAACAATGATGGTAGCACTAGCTTGATTCAAATTACACTCATTGCTGCCCATTGGCCATTGGCTTTCAGAATTACAAGTTTTTGGAACAATCCGTCCGATAATGCATTTCTGCGTGGATTGTTTACAATATTGGCAAATGAAAACATCCTCTCCACGGCACTGGGGCACTTGACGTCAAGCTTGTATTGTACTGCAGAAACATTTGTTTTATGGCCGGATTTCTCTTAGCATTTGAATGTCTCTGCGTTAATATTTGGGGTATTGTAGTACTTTCAACTCTCCTTTAGTGTTATTTTTAAAACGAAGAGGGGTATCGACCATATTGTCTTCTTTTTCAAAAGCGAAAAAATCATCATCATCATCAGTAGTAGATGAATTCAATGTATTTTGTTGGGAGAAGTATTTTGTAAAATACAAAATACTTTGAAAAATGTATTTTCGATACAAAATACAAAATACAAATGTATTTCAAATACGTATTTCAAATACATGTATTTTCGATACTGCCCAGCTCTGGCTGGAAGCGAGGAAATATAGCCTCATCTGCTAGCGCTGAGTCAGGCATCTCTATCGGTAGGCTACCTACTATGGCTCAATGCGTGTTTGCTAAATTTACCATGAACTCCAAAACGTATCAGATACCTAAAATGTACGTATGTATCATCTTAATGTATGTGTAATCTTACAGACAGAATTTGTATTGGACTCTCTGTTCGCATATAACACGCATTTTTACAGTAATTAATAATTAGTATACATAAAGGAAGAAAAATGGTAAGTAATGAAAAAGGTGGGCCATGCACAGATGGGTCACATATAAGGCTAAAGAGAGCGCCCATCTACGCGTGCTTAAGGGGAACAAACACTCCCTGTCATATGTTCGGCGAATATTACGATGTGTCATTCACTTCAAATTTTAATCATTTTTGAAGTATATTAGGCCCTATAGTCTTTATAAAATTTCGAGGTGAAAAATCAAGATTTAGAAATAATCCATTTTGGAGGTATTTTCTTATTGGAATGGAGTCACGTAGTCAAAAATAATACAAATATACTATTTTATTAAAAATGCATACACCCAAAAGCTTACAAATCAATATAGTTAGAATGGCTGTGTCTGGCAGTAGACTGCTCGTACTTCCCCAATAACCAGATTACCTGTCATCATGTGTGCAACTTGACCTAAACCTTCACAGACCTACCTCCATTGGCCAATCACGTTAGGTATACAGGTGTCACTTGACCTAAACCTTCACAGACCTACCTCCATTGGCCAATCACGTTAGGTATACAGGTGTCACTTGACCTAAACCTTCACAGACCTACCTCCATTGGCCAATCACGTTAGGTATACAGGTGTCACTTGACCTAAACCTTCACAGACCTACCTCCATTGGCCAATCACGTTAGGTATACAGGTGTCACTTGACCTAAACCTTCACAGACCTACCTCCATTGGCCAATCACGTTAGGTATACAGGTGTCACTTGACCTAAACCTTCACAGACCTACCTCCATTGGCCAATCACGTTAGGTATACAGGTGTACCTTGACCTAAACCTTCACAGACCTACCTCCATTGGCCAATCACGTTAGGTATACAGGTGTACCTTGACCTAAACCTTCACAGACCTACCTCCATTGGCCAATCACGTTAGGTATACAGGTGTCACTTGACCTAAACCTTCACAGACCTACCTCCATTGGCCAATCACGTTAGGTATACAGGTGTCACTTGACCTAAACCTTCACAGACCTACCTCCATTGGCCAATCACGTTAGGTATACAGGTGTCACTTGACCTAAACCTTCACAGACCTACCTCCATTGGCCAATCACGTTAGGTATACAGGTGTACCTTGACCTAAACCTTCACCGACCTACCTCCATTGGCCAATCACGTTAGGTATACAGGTGTCACTTGACCTAAACCTTCACAGACCTACCTCCATTGGCCAATCACGTTAGGTATACAGGTGTACCTTGACCTAAACCTTCACAGACCTACCTCCATTGGCCAATCACGTTAGGTATACAGGTGTCACTTGACCTAAACCTTCACAGACCTACCTCCATTGGCCAATCACGTTAGGTATACAGGTGTCACTTGACCTAAACCTTCACAGACCTACCTCCATTGGCCAATCACGTTAGGTATACAGGTGTACCTTGACCTAAACCTTCACCGACCTACCTCCATTGGCCAATCACGTTAGGTATACAGGTGTACCTTGACCTAAACCTTCACAGACCTACCTCCATTGGCCAATCACGTTAGGTATACAGGTGTACCTTGACCTAAACCTTCACAGACCTACCTCCATTGGCCAATCACGTTAGGTATACAGGTGTCACTTGACCTAAACCTTCACAGACCTATCTCCATTGGCCAATCACGTTAGGTATACAGGTGTCACTTGACCTAAACCTTCACAGACCTACCTCCATTGGCCAATCACGTTAGGTATACAGGTGTACCTTGACCTAAACCTTCACAGACCTACCTTCATTGGCCAATCACGTTAGGTATACAGGTGTCACTTGACCTAAACCTTCACAGACCTACCTCCATTGGCCAATCACGTTAGGTATACAGGTGTACCTTGACCTAAACCTTCACCGACCTACCTCCATTGTGCAAACATTGCTTACCTGCGCTTTTTCTCCAGAGAAAAGTATTGACTGAAATAATAGCCAGCCAGCCTGTCATTCAAGTAGCCAGTGAAAGGTATGTAGAGAATGTATTCTTCGTCTGCATTTAGAAAATCCGTACGTAACACTAAAAAATCGAACTGCGGCGCCAGATATTTCTCGTAAATGGGCAGGTGGTAGTAATATATATCCGTCAATACAACTTGTCGCATGGCTATGCGGAGGTCCCGCGCATGTAAGATGATCTTATCGGTTCCCTCGAGGACACGAATCTGTGTGTGAGAAGGATTAGTCACTCCCTATCTGATAGTCACGAACACTGCATCCTATTACAGTATTTGCTGCATCAGTCTAGTTGAATCAAGGGCTGTAGTCATGAGGTCATGAGACACATAGAGACAAACTTTATGCGACCCTCTGGACCATTCCAGAAGCTTTTGGTTATGGTATTAATTAGATACAAAATTAATGGAATTAATGGAGGGGGGGGGGGGGGGCAAGTTGGTTCTGGGTAGGTGTGATATTGTGTACCTCTACATGTTATAGGTCGCTTACAATTTTCATTGGCCCCCCCATGGCCCAAATCCTGTGGGCGCTCATCCAATTTATCCTTCTAGTTCGTTTACTGACTTACTTGAATGGCGACATTCCCCTCAAAATGGAAGGGTGCTTCATCAATGTTCGTAATCACACGTAGGTTGTAGTGCAATGGGGCAATTGCTTTGGGTAAACGATAGTCTCCTGGTGTGCACGATCCATGTGCGACAATCAACGCCAACCAGAAAGTCAAGGAGGCAATCATTATAATATCACGCCTCCAAACTGAAATCACATTAGGCTAACGTTTTCATGAACTAATCTAGTTCTAGGCCTCTACAATAATGTTCTTTGTTTTGGGCCTAGCTGGGTAAAACGTAAAACAACAGTCAGGCTAGGTGTAGGCTTTATAGAATTTATTGCCCTAACGTTTATTTTGTGTTGGGATGTCTCGTCTACATAAGCCTAGGAGAACCAGCATCGGTATAGGTCTATCGGTGGCGGTAAAAAGTTGAATCTGACTCGTTAACTATAATATGCTTATCAGTTTTCCATTGCCAAACTAAACTGATTTGCAAAACTGCACCTGGGTGGGGCGTTTTCATCTAACAAGTACAACCTATGTAAATTACTGTGGTTAAACTTTATGTGTTTTATAGACTAGCCTAGGATGTAAAGTTGGACTGATCAAATCAAAATTTTACTTTTCCATTGTGTATTATCTTACTTCATCCGCCCATCACTTTAAAGGTTGACAAGGTCAAATAAATATGTAATCAAAAACAAAAATATGTACTATATAATAATAATTTTTGTAGGAATCCCTGTTATAGGGTGTACACCAGCTTTACCTGTTGTATCCCTCTTCAGGTGATTAACTAGGTATATTAGGGTGTTTGGATAGTTGGGAATGAATGTCCGAGGGCTGATAGTATGACCCAGTCCCAGCATTCGCCTTTACGACTGAGGAAAACCTCGGAAAAAACCTTAAGTCAGAACTGCCGGTGGCCGGAATCGAACCGGCGACCTCCCGAATTAGAGTCTCGCGTCTTACCACAGAGCCACCTCTATCGGTATATGTACTATGCAATCTTCGATGTAAATAATAATATAATTGGGTACAATATTTATTATATTAAAGACAAAAACTGCTAACTGTGGCTAAACGATCTAAAAACACAAGCCATATCCACAATTGTTGGTATTGAGATGACAGCAAACCGGAAATCGTGTAAGAGATAACTATAGGTCTAACTTGGTTCTTATGGCGCTCCTAGTTCATAATGTCTTAATTTCGCAACAGATTGTAATGGGGAAATGTGTTCATATTTCTACGGTTTGCGTTTCACGATTGCGATTATGTTGCCGATAATCATGTAAGGGCTTTAGCGTTTCAATAAGTTTAGGCCTAGGCCCAGCAATTTTTTCAAATACCTCATAGGCCTATAATGCTGCGTTCATTTCATATCAAACGCCATGGAGCCGAATTGTTGAGTAATGAATTTCGAATGAATCGGAAGTGGCAAGAAGTGGTATTGGAATTTGAAGCATCGGTAGGTCTAAGCCTATCGATATAGGTAAAAAGTTGAATCTTTAAACCACTATAGCAGTAAGCATACTCCTCAATTTTGCATTTGCAAACTAAACTGATCTGCAAAACTGCATTTGGGTGCCCCCATAATATAACAAAACTATGTAAATTACTGTGGTAAACTTTATTTGTTTTAGAGGCCTAGCCTAGCCTAGGATGTAAAATTATACTACCCAAAGCAATTTTACTTTTCCTGTTTGCATTAACTTACCTACCCGCCAATCACTTTAAAAGTTGACAAAGTCTATTGAATATGTACAAACTGCAATCTTCGATGTAAATAATACATTTCTGTGTACAATATTAAAATATATTAAAGATATAATTCCCTAAATATGGTTAAACGATCTTAAACACAAGTTCACTTAATGAAACAATAAAACAAAAGAAAGAGTTAAACCCACTGCCTTTGTAGGTAGTGAAACACCAAGCTCCTGAGCTTGTCTCCAATGCCGCTAGGCGCGCATCATGACAGGCCTTAGTAAATCACGGTCCGCTGGATCCCCGCCCACTAGCACACATATCGCGCAGCATTATGCTGGGTTTACACACCGGAATAAGGGTTAACATTTAATATTTTGTTCTAAGGAAAGTATTTTCCAAACTGATTTACTAGGATCGCTACCATTGGCCGGATTTATAATAGCTCGTCTCTCATTGGCTGGGCTAAGAATTTTTAGGATAAGAGCTAACAAGTTGGAATAGTTTCAACTTTCGTCCTAGCCCTTAAATCCTAGGAAGTTATGTGAACGCCATGATGCTACTAGCTTGATTCAACTTTGTTAAACCTTAGACCTTAAACCTTATTACGGTGTGTAAACGGGGCTTAATCTACCTTGGACAAGGGAGCAACTACGACGACGTGTTTCGTGCAGCGCAGCCGATTGTGCTAAAGAAGTGGTTACGTGAAACGTAGAAAAAATTGCTAGATTTTAAATAACCCACATTCTTCTTTAGAGTTTTAGTATAATGTAAGTTGGATAGCCTATAAGGAATTTGGGATGGTATTGGTAGCCATGAAACCATAGTTTTTTGGAAGTGTCAATTTTTTATAACACAATATACACATTCTAGTCGAATGACCAACCAATATATGACCGATAATTATCTCTAGACCAAGTTAAGTTTAAGTCCAAGTTAAGCTTGATTCCAATTTCCATAATATTATCGACCAAAAGACAGAAGACACTATTTAACTAAATCTATTCAAAATGAAATGTCTTACCTTGATCGCAGCCTCGCATCTCTCGACTTTGCACCATGATGCATTTTGTCGGTCGAAAACGTGCAAAGTTCCCGTATTGTGCTAATCACTTTTCTTCCCGATTAAAAAGACTGCCATAAAAGAGCAACGAGTGAGTAACAGCGATGCACTTTTTTCTACTCTAGCTACTGGGATCGGTGGATGTTTCCTCAACCAGCTTCGTGAATCGTGAACTATTTCCAAATTGTCTTGGAAACACAGGCTTGGCGGAAGCCTGCAAGCCTCGCATTAATGGAGGAATGGTCTGGTAGCCATCCCATCCTCTCCCCCACCACATCCAACATAGATAACCAGGCTTAAAGGCCAGACAGGCCAACGTGTATAATCGACTACACCCAAAATCGAAAATATTTCATTTTCAATAGTTTATTTGTTGGATTTTGAACAAAACCGAACTCATTTCTTTTTCTAACCTAAACCGCTAATATCTTAAAAACGGTTCAGGTTCAGGTTTTCTAAATGTACGTATTCCGGTTCAGGTTCGGGTTTTGGTTTTGGCGATTCGAGATAACGAAAAACCCTGTTTTTACGGTTTTGGGTTCAGGCTCGAGTCCCGGGTAAGCAGACAACCAATCTTTGAAAAGATGAGGAAGGAGATAAACATGACATAGATCAGAAGATGTTGACCGTGTAAGCAGATATACCAACCTTTGAAAGGATGAGGAAGGAGATAAACATGACATAGATCAGAAGATGTTGACCTTTTAGCAGATATACCAACCTTTGAAAGGATGAGGAAGGAGATAAACATGACATAGATCAGAAGATGTGGACCGTGTTAGCAGATATACCAACCTTTGAAAGGATGAGGAAGGAGATAAACATGACATAGATCAGAAGATGTGGACCGTGTAAGCAGATATACCAACCTTTGAAAGGATGAGGAAGGAGATAAACATGACATAGATCAGAAGATGTTGACCGTGTAAGCAGATATACCAACCTTTGAAAGGATGAGGAAGGAGATAAACATGACATAGATCAGAAGATGTTGACCTTTTAGCAGATATACCAACCTTTGAAAGGATGAGGAAGGAGATAAACATGACATAGATCAGAAGATGTGGACCGTGTAAGCAGATATACCAACCTTTGAAAGGATGAGGAAGGAGATAAACATGACATAGATCAGAAGATGTGGACCGTGTAAGCAGATATACCAACCTTTGAAAGGATGAGGAAGGAGATAAACATGACATAGATCAGAAGATGTGGACCGTGTAATCTTACATTGAAAATCATGTTCAGAAAAATATACAAGAAAATTATGTACAGCTAATATTTACAATCAATTCATAGATAAATACGTGAAAAAGATTTCTTGACAAACACAACCATTGCTAAAAAGTGCAGTTGATTTTAGTTATTTCCATTAACATTCGTAAGGTATATACCAGATATCGTTAGCATGCATTAAGTTTAACGTATATATCTTTAAATACAAAGCTATAGCATTAAAAAATGCGTTAAAAGACTTAAACTGTTTTATTATTATGAAAAACGAATTGTAATTTATAATTTCATAGATTATGCAATTAGACAATATAATGAACAACAATTTATATGTATGCAAAAATGTGTGTCTTAACAATAAGATTAAAAGTGCATAGTAAATGTATATATATGTATACATATATATAACATTATCTAAAATTTATTTGATGGATTTCTAACTGCACCTATTTGTTTTTATAAAGGCATTGGTTAAAAATACACGTATCAAGGTGAACTTACGATGTGTGGTACGCACGGGCACATGTCACAACAAGGCAATAACACACCTCGGTCTTCTAGTCAACAATAGTCTGAAGCTGCTATAGAAATATCTAAAAGAACAACATTGTTTTATCACTGGCACTAAAAAGCACAATAGTTCAAATACTTTGAATTTCACAGCTCTTATTGCCTAGAATTCCGCATTGATTGAGTGATATATTTATATTCGATAATCTTGGAAAAGTGATCATCCCTTTCAAATTGTTGAAGATTTGAGGTGGCCGCGTGAAAATGAGGTGCCTTAGGCTTAGGTATAACGTATGTTTCTTATTTCTAGGGCGGATCGGCGCATCCAGAGGAGCTCAGGTCCTCCTAATATTATCTTGTGTAATACGATGTCTTGGAAAAAAAAGCAGTAGTACAGAAAGCAGGAAAAGGCACAGTAATCTTAGAAGCTTGTTCATCCTAGTCTAGATCAGTTTGTTGTATACATTCGCTCAAACGCTCATTCCTTAAATAGTGTCTTTATAGTTGAGAATCGTGGTAAAAGTGACAAGAAGAAATTACAAGTAATACTGGACAACTAAACTGGTAGTTTAGAGATTATTCATAATCTTAAATTTAACTCAAATTTTGCTACCAACAAAATTATGAACTAATTTCACTAGACATTGTAAATATTTCAATGTATTTGCATAAACACAGCCGCATCTTGTGGTTTCTACTAGGATGTTTTCGTTACACAACCAATTATAACATTTTATTACTCAAATATTTCTTAAAACAATGTTTTTAGATTTGGCATTTCATTTAATGACACTGAAAGAATCGCCAGCGATTTTTAAAACCGAATATATATTATATGCTATTTAAAGTATGCAATTTATGTTCTGCGGGTCTACAACTTTTGATCACAAATCGAAACCATGCCCACAGACCTATTGAAATGCAATTCTAAGTGGAATACTCACTTATACTGGCTTTGCTTTTATAGGAGAGAGTTTACGCTTTGCCAAAATATGCTCTCCAATTCGTCTACTGTGAATATCTTGCATCATAACATACAAAATACCCAATGTATTAGATTCCATCCCATAAATAATTTTACATTTTATAAAATATGTTTAATATTAAATATGTTTAATAAAGTTTCCTCTAATTAACCTCACTATTCAACAGGAAGTATTAACACATGGGCTCATAGAACGTATAACTATACAACTGTTGTTTCGAAATAAAACAAGGAGCCGAGCGACGATCATATTTACCAATTTACCCTTGGAATACTGTTTTATATTACATTTAAATTATTTCCTGTACCTCTATTTTATTAAGTTGAAAGTACAAACCACATTGTTGCTTGTATTTTCATTATATAAGTAATAAATTATTTATTACCAACACAATACGTACTAACAGCGTCCGTGCGTTTTTCTTGAGGTCAACAACGTGTAAAATTTGAAAAATTACATGAATATTATTAGTGTTTTCATTGACATGGCTTTCCATATTTGTGTGTTTCCATATTTAGTCCAGTGACTGGTGACAATAATAACACAACAAGCCACACCTAAGTAATACGAAACATTGGTCCTGAGAACAATACATACAACAGCGGTAATATAATTAGAATTGCGTTGAGCAGCTTTGGCATCTGTGATGGTGGATTCTAACTAAAATGTTTGCATAACCAAGGACATTTCAGTATTACAGGTGCAAAATTTCACCAGTAAAACGGTGCCTTTTCATTACAATCAATCAGCTCAGATACTCTGACATTGAAAAAGGGATAAAGCATTGTTGACTAGAATAAGGTAGGTTTATTTAAAATGACTTAATTATTAGTAACTTATTACGAGGAAGATTTTATCTATGTGAGTTATCTAAATATAACCAGATAGAATTCATGTTTTCTTTCGTTTAAAATTTTATTGGAATGCTGAAAAACATGAAAAATGAGAATTGGAACAGTAGGAAATGAATGGACGTATCTGCGAGTTACGGGGACAACTGAGCCCGGACTTGTATCAAACTGTGTAGTTACTAGTTAGTATCTGCGTGATACGGGGACAACTGAGCCCGGACTTGTATCAAACTGTGTAGTTACTAGTTAGTATCTGCGTGTTACGGGGACAACTGAGCCCGGACTTGTATCAAACTGTGTAGTTACTAGTAAGTATCTGCGTGATACGGGGACAACTGAGCCCGGACTTGTATCAAACTGTGTAGTTACTAGTTAGTATCTGCGTGTTACGGGGACAACTGAGCCCGGACTTGTATCAAACTGTGTAGTTACTAGTTAGTATCTGCGTGTTACGGGGACAACTGAGCCCGGACTTGTATCAAACTGTGTAGTTACTAGTTAGTATCTGCGTGATACGGGGACAACTGAGCCCGGACTTGTATCAAACTGTGTAGTTACTAGTTAGTATCTGCGTGTTACGGGGACAACTGAGCCCGGACTTGTATCAAACTGTGTAGTTACTAGTTAGTATCTGCGTGATACGGGGACAACTGAGCCCGGACTTGTATCAAACTGTGTAGTTACTAGTTAGTATCTGCGTGTTACGGGGACAACTGAGCCCGGACTTGTATCAAACTGTGTAGTTACTAGTTAGTATCTGCGTGATACGGGGACAACTGAGCCCGGACTTGTATCAAACTGTGTAGTTACTAGTTAGTATCTGCGTGATACGGGGACAACTGAGCCCGGACTTGTATCAAACTGTGTAGTTACTAGTTAGTATCTGCGTGTTACGGGGACAACTGAGCCCGGACTTGTATCAAACTGTGTAGTTACTAGTTAGTATCTGCGTGTTACGGGGACAACTGAGCCCGGACTTGTATCAAACTGTGTAGTTACTGGTAAGTATCTGCGTGTTATCGGAAATGTGTACATCAAGTCTGGGTTCAGTTGTATCATCGGCACCCGATCGACTAAACAAGGTTTTCCCGAGGAGGAATTGCTACGTTTTATGTTCCTTCAAATGTCCTTGTTTAAAACACAATTTTTTGTATAATATGTTATTCTCCGTACATCTAAAGCTCTTCTAATTTTTCTCAAGCATTTGCAAAATCAATCTGGACCCAGTACACTTAAACCCATTTAGTTCCTGCGTTGACGAAGTGAGTTGCAACTCTCGCCGGTCTACGTGTGGCAACTCGATCACTCTGACTAGTTTTATCACATTCATCGGGTTTCGATATTGAAGCCAAAATCAGAACCGTAATAGCTCATTGGTTTCATTCACAACGAACTAAAAAATATCGTGCATAAGTAAAAACTTAAAGTCGTTTATACTGAATAATATAACTATTCATCAACATGGTATGTCCACTCACTTGACATTCACATTGAATTAAAAATCAGACTTTTGGCTGCAATTTCGAATCTATTAACTACCATAAACCCACAGCAGCCTGTGTCCCATGTATCCGCCGCGAAGCACTTAACTTGTGATCCACGCAGTTGAGAGAAATGTTTGGGATCGACGGTTCGTTCTCCACATCTATGAGAAGCCTTTATAGTGAATGAAGAAGAATATGAGAAACACGGCGTAGGCGCTGGGAAACGTTATCCGAGCTATTACGTCGATGGTCTTCGCTACTCGTATGGGGTGGGGAGGTTCTTTCTTGCGCACCTTCAAACACAAGCAAAACATTTACATCCACAGGACGGCATCGTCATCTACGAACAAAAGGTTTTCAACTTTTGCATACTTCCTAAGAAAGCATATAATGAATAAAGACTCCGATGCGTTCGTACATAACAAAATTATCTCAGCCCGAACTAGACGAAATAATTACGGATAGTTCGCTATATGAATTTTGTTTCAAATGCCAAAACACAGCATATTCATGATTTAAAAAAAAATATTTTCCACTACACGTATCGAAACCTTTGTTTATATTTCATCTAAAACCATGCAACGCTTTAGATCTGTCAAGTTATTCCCGAGAGCATAAAACATTTACTCTGAAGGTGAAACCCGTCCTGTGAAGTCTCCGCCACTCATTGATTGTGCTTCTTGAACATCATTGTGATCAAGTCTCCCTATTCTCCCTAGTTTACCTGTTCATCAGGTGTTTGTGCCTGAATTAAAATCTAATTGGTTTTCGTAGTTCACATCTATATACAATGTATAATGTAGTTTTTATTATTATTATTATTTATTTTATAAACACAACAGAATTGCACAATTCCACAAAGTGTGTTTTGATAAAACAAACAAAAACGAAAACAACAAAACATCCAACAAATATCACATCATGTAGTACATAAAAACAATGATGGTCGCATATACATGCCCCATATGTCATGTCACTGCATTAAAATGGCCTTTTTAAAAGTACGTATAGAGTCATTAAAAATATCAACACCCTCTTGCGCATTTATTAAAAATCTATTGTAGGTTGACATGATCCTATTTAAGCAAGAATATTTAAAAACATTAATGCGGCTTCTATAAGTTTGGAAAGGAATAGCACGTCTAGTTAATCGAGGCGGCACAAAGAAGTTAATGCGAGAGAGTAAAATAGGACAATTACAATTTTCTCCAGGTGTCTACAACAATATTATCACGTTAATTAGATTTGTACAAATATATCGAATTTCAAACCTGAAATTCCCAAGACAACGTTGATGTACAGCTAGTCCTATGGTGCTACAAAGCCTTACTAACTTTATTACTAATTGAAGAGCTCTCATTTGAACGAAACCGCGAATACTGATATGTTAGTATCTGGTATCTTGTAACAAGAATTCTTGTATGTAAAACGGTAGCTGGTTAATTTCTTTAATCTGAATTCTCAAGCTGCTCAATGGTGCTCACACTCTAGCCTACTAACTAACAAACACAGAAGAAAAGAAAACTCCTAATTCTTCGTGTTTCAAACAGTTCACTGATGAGCATTGAACATGAAATATAAAAACTGTTCAACGGAATGTTGCGATCCAATCCTTCATCTATACCACCTCAAGATTACAATTGTCAGTTGTCTCTGCTCTGTGACTGTCTGTCTATATCTGCTCTTACTACCATGGCCTCTGCTCTTACTACCATGGCCTCTGCTCTTACTATCACCGTCTCTGCTCTTACTATCACCGTCTCTGTTCTTACTATCACTGCCTCTGCTCTTACTATCACCGCCTCTGCTCTTACTACCATGGCCTCTGCTCTTACTATCACCGTCTCTGCTCTTACTATCACCGTCTCTGCTCTTACTATCACCGTCTCTGTTCTTACTATCACCGCCTCTGCTCTTACTATCACCGCCTCTGCTCTTACTACCATGGCCTCTGCTCTTACTATCACCGTCTCTGCTCTTACTATCACCGTCTCTGCTCTTACTATCACCGTCTCTGTTCTTACTATCACCGCCTCTGCTCTTACTATCACCGCCTCTGCTCTTACTACCATGGCCTCTGCTCTTACTATCACCGTCTCTGCTCTTACTATCACCGTCTCTGTTCTTACTATCACCGCCTCTGCTCTTACTATCACCGCCTCTGCTCTTACTACCATGGCCTCTGCTCTTACTATCACCGTCTCTGCTCTTACTATCACCGTCTCTGCTCTTACTATCACCGTCTCTGTTCTTACTATCACCGCCTCTGCTCTTACTATCACCGCCTCTGCTCTTACTACCATGGCCTCTGCTCTTACTACCACCACCTCTGCTCTTCCTACCACTGTCTCTGCTCTGTGACTGCCTGTCTTAGTCTGCTCTTACTACCATAGCCTCTGCTCTTACTATCACCGACTCTGCTCTAACTATCACCGCCTCTGCTCTTACTTCCACTGTCTCTGCTCTGTGACTGTCTGTCTCTGTCTGCTCTTACTACCATGGCCTCTGCTCTTACTACCACCACCTCTGCTCTTACTACCACTTTCTCTGCTCTGTGACTGCCTGTCTTAGTCTGCTCTTACTACCATGGCCTCTGCTCTTACTTCCACTGTCTCTGCTCTGTGACTGTCTGTCTATGTCTGCTCTTACTACCATGGTCTCTGCTCTTACTACCATGGCCTCTGCTCTTACTACCACTGTCTCTGCTCTGTGACTGTCTGTCTATATCTGCTCTTACTACCATGGCCTCTGCTCTTACTATCACCTCCTCTGCTCTTACTACCACTGTCTCTGCTCTGTGACTGTCTGTCTCTGTCTGCTCTTACTACCATGGCCTCTGCTCTTACTACCACCACCTCTGCTCTTACTACCACTGTCTCTGCTCTGTGACTGCCTGTCTTTGTCTGCTCTTACTACCATGGCCTCTGCTCTTACTTCCACTGTCTCTGCTCTGTGACTGTCTGTCTATGTCTGCTCTTACTACCATGGTCTCTGCTCTTACTACCATGGCCTCTGCTCTTACTACCACTGTCTCTGCTCTGTGACTGTCTGTCTATATCTGCTCTTACTACCATGGCCTCTGCTCTTACTATCACCTCCTCTGCTCTTACTACCACTGTCTCTGCTCTGTGACTGTCTGTCTATGTCTGCTCTTACTACCATGGCCTCTGCTCTTACTACCACTGTCTCTGCTCTGTGACTGTCTATCTATGTCTGCTCTTACTACCATGGCCTCTGCTCTAACTACCATTGCCTCTGCTCTTAATATCATCGTCTCTGCTCTTACTATCACCGTCTCTGCTCTTACTATCACCGTCTTTGCTCTTACTATCACCGTCTCTGTTCTTGCTATCAGCGCCTCTGCTCTTACTACCATGGCCTCTGCTCTATCTATCACCGCCTCTGCTCTTACTACCACTGTCTCTGCTCTGTGACTGTCTGTCTCTGTCTGCTCTTACTACCACCACCTCTGCTCTTACTACCACTGTCTCTGCTCTGTGACTGTCTGTCAATGTCTGCTCTTACTACCCCTGTCTCTGCTCTGTGACTGTCTGTCAATGTCTGCTCTTACTACCACTGTCTCTGCTCTGTGGCTGTCTGTCTATGTCTGCTCTTACTACCATGGCCTCTGCTCTTACTATCACCGCCTCTGCTCTTACTACCACTGTCTCTGCTCTGTGACTGTCTGTCTTTGTCTGCTCTTACTACCATGGCCGCTGCTCTTACTATCACCGCCTCTGCTCTTACTACCATGGCCTCTGCTCTTACTACCATGGCCTCTGCTCTTACTACCACTGTGTCTGCTCTGTGACTGTCTGTCTATATCTGCTCTTACTACCACTGTGTCTGCTCTGTGACTGTCTGTCTATATCTGCTCTTACTACCATGGCCTCTGCTCTTACTATCACCATCTCTGCTCTTACTATCACCGCCTCTGCTCTTACTGTCACCACCTCTGCTCTTACTACCATGGCCTCTGCTCTTACTATCACCACCTCTGCTTTTACTACCACTGTGTCTGCTCTGTGACTGTCTGTCTATATCTGCTCTTACTACCACTGTGTCTGCTCTGTGACTGTCTGTCTATATCTGCTCTTACTACCACTGTGTCTGCTCTGTGACTGTCTGTCTATATCTGCTATTACTACCATGGCCTCTGCTCTTTCTATCACCATCTCTGCTCTTATTATCACCGTCTCTGCTCTTAAAACCATGGCCTCTGCTCTTACTACCATGGCCTTTGCTCTTAGTATCACCGCCTCTGCTCTTACTACCATGGCCTCTGCTCTTACTATCACCACCTCTGCTCTTACTACCACTGTCTCTGCTCTGGGACTGTCTGTCTATATCTGCTCTTACTACCATTGCCTCTGCTCTGACTATCACCGCCTCTGCTCTTACTATCACCGTCTCTGCCCTTATACTACCATTGCCTTTGCTCTTACTATCACCGTCTCTGCTCTTATTGTCTCTGCTCTTACGTTCACCGTCTTTGCTCTTACTACCATTGCTTCTGCTCTTTCTTTCACCGCCTCTGCTCTTACTTTACCGTCTTTGCTCTTACTATCACCGTCTCTGCTCTTATACCATCATGGCCTCTGCTCTTACTACCATTGCCTCTGCTCTTACTATCACCGTCTTTGCTCTTACTATCACCGTCTCTGCTCTTATACCATCATGGCCTCTGCTCTTACTACCATGGCCTCTGCTCTTACTATCACCGTCTCTGCTCATACTATCATGGCCTCTGCTCTTACTACCATTGCCTCTGCTCTTACTATCACCGTCTCTGCTCTTATACTATCATAGCCTCAGCTCTTACTATCACTGTCTTTGCTCTAACTACCATTGCCTCTGCTCTTACGTTCACCGTCTCTGCTCTTATTGTCTCTGCTCTTACGTTCACCGTCTTTGCTCTTACTACCATTGCTTCTGCTCTTACTTTCAACGCCTCTGCTCTTACTTTACCGTCTTTGCTCTTACTATCACCGTCTCTGCTCTTATACCATCATGGCCTCTGCTCTTACTACCATTGCCTCTGCTCTTACTATCACCGTCTTTGCTCTTACTATCACCGTCTCTGCTCTTATACCATCATGGCCTCTGCTCTTACTACCATTGCCTCTGCTCTTACTATCACCGTCTCTGCTCTTATACTATCATGGCCTCTGCTCTTACTATCACCGTCTCTGCTCTTACTATCACCGTCTCTGCTCTTTTACTATCACCGTCTTTGCTCTTACTATCACCGTCACTGCTCTTACTATCACCGTCTCTGCTCTTACTATCACCGTCTTTGCTCTTACTATCACCGTCTTTGCTCTTACTATCACCGTCTCTGCTCTTATACCATCATGGCCTCTGCTCTTACTTTTACCGTCTTTGCTCTTACTATCACCGTACTATCACCGTCTCTGCTCTTACTACCATGGCCTCTGCTCTTACTATCACCGTCTCTGCTCTTACTATCACCGCCTCTGCTCTTACTTTCACCGTCTTTGCTCTTACTATCACCGTCTCTGCTCTTATACTATCATGGCCTCTGCTCTTACTATCACCGTCTTTGCTCTTACTACCATTGCCTCTGCTCTTACTATCACCGTCTTTGCTCTTACTATCAGCGTCTTTGCTCTTACTATCACCGTCTCTGCTCTTATACTATCATGGCCTCTGCTCTCACTATAACCGTCTTTGCTCATACTATCACCTTACTATCACCGTCTCTGCTCTTACTATCCCCGCTCTGCTCTTACTACCATTGCCTCTGCTCTTACTATCACCGTCTTTGCTCTTACTACCATTGCCTCTGCTCTTACTATCACCGTCTTTGCTCTTACTACCATTGCCTCTGCTCTTACTATCACCGTCTTTGCTCTTACTATCAGCGTCTTTGCTCTTACTATCACCGTCTCTGCTCTTATACTATCATGGCCTCTGCTCTCACTATAACCGTCTTTGCTCATACTATCACCTTACTATCACCGTCTCTGCTCTTACTATCCCCGCTCTGCTCTTACTACCATTGCCTCTGCTCTTACTATCACCGTCTTTGCTCTTACTATTACCGTACTATCACCGTCCCTGCTCTTCTATCACCGTTTCTGGTCTTACTACCATTGCCTCTGCTCTTACCATCACCGTCTTTGCTCTTACTATCACCGTCTCTGCTCTTATACTATCATGGCCTCTGCTCTTACTATCACCGTCTCTGCTCTTACTACCATGGCCTCTGCTCTTACTATCACCGTCTCTGCTCTTACTATCACCGCTCTGCTTTTACTTCCATTGCCTCTGCTCTTACCATCACCGTCTTTGCTCTTACTATCACCGTCTCTGCTCTTATACTATCATGGCCTCTGCTCTTACTATCACCGTCTTTGCTCTTACTATCACCGTCCCTGCTCTTATTACCATGGCCTCTGCTCTTACTACCATGGCCTCTGCTCTTACTATCACCGCTCTGCTCTTACTACCATTGCCTCTGCTCTTACTACAATGGCCTCTGCTCTTACTCTCCTTATGGCTTTGAGCCTGTATTACACAGGCTCAACACTGATAGGAGATATAGTTACTCACTCATGGAAGAATTGTGCATTTCGGATCAAGCATTGTATTATCGGGGAGATGTTATTCAATTTACATTCCACTTTGCTTACAGCATACATCAGCACACACACACCTCATGCCTTGCTACATATTTCTTGTTTGCCATACTCTCTTATTTTTGCTTGAAATTTTAATTTTTTCTAAAATATTATATTTGTAATTTGTATGTGTGTCACTTGACAATTTTTTAAAATTGAAAATGTATGTTTAAAAGAAATTTTAATTTTTAATCAAAAGAAATCTTAATTTTTAAATTAATCTATTTTTCAAAGCTTAGGCTTGATAGGAGATACCGGTAGTGTTATTAATTTTTCCCAATTTCTCTGTCGGAGATATCTTAAAAGCTGTACGTATAACAATTTGATGACACCACTAGGAATAATTCATTAAATATATAATTTTTTAATTTTGAGTCTTAAAAAAAAAAATGTAATACGCGATTTACCTGAAAATTTAAATTATTTTACGAAATTGAATTTTGTTTTATTACTTAGTTCTTTTGAAGCCTTGGCGAAGCCAGTATTGAATAAGAATTAGTAAATAATTGAGTCTTTCTTGTTAACTGTTAACATCAGTCTCTATAACTGAGTAGGATGGAGATGAAATACATAAGTATGGTAGTTTTCGTTGTTGTCAACAGGTCGTTGACAAGACGCTGCAATGGACATAAACACACATAAGTACCTCTGTCGCACAGCCATTGTTGGCCGAGTGAGAACACGGGTTTGGACCACAATTGGTGCAACTTACTATCTCGTTGGGCCCTGAGGAGTCCCGCTTGGCTTTATCGCCCTGTAACAAAAACAATCGTGTCACTCATTCACTAACGGTCAACTAGCCAACTAGCACATTTAACGTGGCCTATTTGAAAGAAGATGCATTTGTTAGTGATGATGCTATTGGAACATAATTCAAAACAATGTTATGTTCACATTCGAAAATGAAGGTTTCAATATTATTAAGATGAGTTTAACATTATTTTTTCAAGAAAAATCAATAACCACAAAATCAATTATTGTTAAACATTTCAGTCCATGCACAGTTATAAGAGTAATGAAGAAATTGTATAATTTTATTCATTAAAAGTATGAGAGTAAATTAGTTAAATAACCATATCGACTCAAGCAGTATGATAGATAATATTGATACATATTCTAAATAGATCTTGAGTTTATACAACAGCCAAAGCGTTATCATTGCGAGCCATATTCAAGCGTTTACTTTTGCCAATTTCAGTACAATAAATAATGATATGGACGTGCAAATATAGACGATATCACTGCATAAACTAAAGTAACTATACTACCATTTGTTTTCAATATTGTTTTGCAAAATATATAACAGTCATTTAAGTTGTTCTTTGCAAAAATTTCAGCCAAAAATAATGTATAAGCGTAAACTGTTGATGTGAATAAAATATCTTCAAGTTAATTGTAGTGTGTTGCACGTGTTGCAAGATCTACAAGTTAATTGTAGTGTGTTGCAAGATCTGCAAGTTAATTGTAGTGTGTTGCAAGATCTACAAGTTAATTGTAGTGTGTTGCACGTGTTGCAAGATCTACAAGTTAATTGTAGTGTGTTGCAAGATCTACAAGTTAATTGTAGTGTGTTGCACGTGTTGCAAGATCTACAAGTTAATTGTAGTGTGTTGCAAGATCTACAAGTTAATTGTAGTGTGTTGCAAGATCTACAAGTTAATTGTAGTGTGTTGCAAGATCTACAAGTTAATTGTAGTGTGTTGCACGTGTTGCAAGATCTACAAGTTAATTGTAGTGTGTTGCAAGATCTACAAGTTAATTGTAGTGTGTTGCACGTGTTGCAAGATCTACAAGTTAATTGTAGTGTGTTGGTCGTGTTGCAAGATCTACAAGTTAATTGTAGTGTGTTGCAAGATCTACAAGTTAATTGTAGTGTGTTGCAATAATTCATTCCCGGAAAGTTTCACGTAGTCAATGATATCACACTGTTGTCACTACGCCGGTTTATTGTTATACCCAAGACCGAACAAGTGTATTATACTACTAATCAAAACTCATTCAAATTATAAGTAGAAATTCTAGAATCTTGGGGGGAGGGGTCAGGCATTTGATTATTAGTTCTACCAGTATTACAAAGAAAACGTACTTTTATTACAGCATAAACATAAAATTTAAGCGAAATAATAAAATGTCTTTCGTATTATCACAATCCCAAACAATGGAAGGGTGGTTGCCAGATTGTTTGGTGAGTTCCTATTGGCTCTTGCTCGCTATGGTGCACCATCCATAAACCTCATCTGCATAGACCTACAAGCTAATTTTCTCTTCTTCATCAGTTCATTTTTATCTTTGTCGTCTACTTGGTCCGTTTCCAGGCTCACGTTTTTCCTACATCCAATAACATTAGTGCTCACTCTAGTCTGTAACCGTTCAATGTATGCTCAGTGTTGAATTCAGCTATGATCCCGAGGGGGCGCCCCCTCGGGAATTGTCATTCGCCCCCCCCCCCCCCCGGAATGAATTGGCTACAAGCTCTATATATTACTTAATTTTGAAATGGCACGGAAATATTGCTTCGAAGGTTTAATAAGTAAAGACATTTTTCTGTGTGTCACAAAAGTATGTGACAAGAGAGCTGAAACAAGCATAAAAAAGCAAAGAAGGGCCATGGATTATCTAAACTCCGTCTCAAATTCAACTGGGCATCAAGTGGTTTGTTGGACATATATTTTTGTTTCAATAGTGGTTAAAGTAGTGTTTTTGTATCAGAACACTTGGACAGTTTATTAGTAAAAGTGATGTGGAAGCAGCAGTGGCTTTGAAAATATATCCCCTCCCCCGCTCATTCGATGTCTACACCCCCGGGATTTGAAATAGTGGTAACCAAACTCTGAATTCAACACTGTGTATGCTTGGTGCCTGGATAAGATCTGTGCACCAAGATCAAGATGAGTTGCAAACATGTAGAGAAATAGCGACTAACTGACCTGCTGTCTGATTCTATTATGTATCTAGCTGCCGTTTCAATTATTGGTATTGTTTTTTGTTTTTTTAAGAAATATTTTCAAAGCTAAACCACCAATATGTACGATTGTATATAAAGAAAATGGCAAAAGGTTAAACAAATTACTGAAATCAATGTATTCATAAAATGGAGAAGTTTGCTGATCATTTACTAGATTTTTTTTAAATCTATTTTGTAGTTTCTAGAACTACCTTATAATTTTTCAGGACAATCATGATGGTTTGTATTTGTGTTCGCTTTGCTCTGGTTTCCACCACAACTAATAATATTTATTATTTAGTTGAGTGATCAGTGACCAATATTTGTGGTTATTCTAATTATCATGAAACTGATTTACTGCTACAAAACCAACTAAATCTATTTAAACTATTCAAATCGATCCAGAAACGTATTTTTACTGGAGAGCTACTGATTTAGTACACTAGTGCCACAATGGCAGGTCATAAACGTCCTTTCAACAAAGAAAAAAAAATCATTGTTATTTATTTTTAATATTTCATAATTTTCATAAAATTAATTAATATTTCCCATGTGGTTTTAAAATTTTGTGTTGGAAACTTACAAAGGGACAATTGTACTTCTTTACTAACTAGATGTATTATGGTATAGGATAGTTAGGAGGGAAGATCCTTTGAGCCAAGGGCTATTTTATAGGACTCAATCCCAGCGTTTGCTTTCTGACTGATGAAAACCTTGGACAAATCTTCAGTCAGAATTGTCAGTGGCTGGTATCAAACCGATGAACTAGCGAACATAATAATAACGAGCATGTATTGATAGATTATTACTTTCCCCGGCATCATTGATGTTAAATTTGAAACTTCTGTCATAATTACCTTCGTTGAGCAAATCGTTCCCATAAAAAAAGTTTCACTTTTTTGACTAATGAAAGGCATAACACCTGATCAATGCCATGGAATGTCCAAGGCAAGTATGTCTGTGTGAACGTTCCATTGAACCTGAACCAGTTTCATACAAACTCTGCTTAGACAATGAGGTGGGGGTGTCGAAACACAGTAATATCACAACAGTTCTTGCGAATTGTCTTTCCGTGAATGAACTACTAGAAAAAAACTAAAAGTTTATGTATAAGCCTAGACTACTGAATATCATTCTCTTCATTTCTGCACAAAAAATAGCAGAACAATGTATACGGCCAAGTCTAAAAAGTAACGTACACAAAATATCGGGAGACCTTCTATAGTAACTTTCTAGAAAAATGAATGCAATGTATGTAGGTAATGCATTTAATACCAATAATAATTGTCGCAGTTCACTCTGTGAGCCCATTTCCCTGTGGAAAACCTGTGTTAACAATCAAAACATTGGAATCAGATCAACTTTCTCAACCTGAAAATTGTATTAGCAATAACACATGGAAATACGATAGCTATTGAAAAAAAACAAAAAAAAAACATGAAGACCAATGAGCACTTGGTCTTAGTAGCAAACCTTAAAAAACTATTCTTCCGAGTTAATTTAAAACCGTGAGACGTATTTGTGGAGTATTTTTACGGACGGTATGTGATACGAAACACAAGATATTTAGGTTTTGCTTCAACAAAATGGTTTAAAATTCTAAAAACATGTTTGCCAACACCATTTAAAAGTTGATGCTAAAACAAAACCCAACACAAATCTTGTATTCCGATTTACAGTTTTCAGACAGCTTAATTAGAATAAGAACCCAGGGTTTCGGTCGATACTTGAGAAATGCTGGTAATGGTCGTCAAACTTCGCTCGATAATGTCGTTGAACGTCGTTGTTGCTAACCTGTGACACTATTGCAATACGTATTCGCCTGAACCGGAGATGCGTCAGAAGAGCTACTTCACCCAAGAGTAATTATGAATTTACGCGACCTACAATTGTAATTTATGTCATCTATCTTGTGTGTTTTTGGCTCCTATACAAAACGTATATATAAATTAAATTACATCTTATGATGGTGAAGATTTGTTTGGTGTTTGAAGTAAGGAATATTGTTGAATTATTTTAATGTGAATTGCTAACACTATTATAAAGATGTAAATGTGGCCATTTGGATTTTGCCATTGACCTCTGAAATCTGAATGAATAGATGGTACGTATGTACCAACCAATGAACCATATTGTATCTGTTTGAGAAGAAAATGATCTGAATCTATGTCGTTATGTCGTTGATAACACTATCTGCTCAAAGAGATGCCAACATTACACACAGGAGAACCTACAATAATCCACTAGTTGTTACCAGAGAGTTAACTAATAATATGGAACTCAATTATTACAAATATATATATATATATAATTATATAGCTTATCCAATTACGCTACTTTGTCATGGAGATAAATTACTTTCGAAATTTCTGTAGCTGGTTGGCCGTGGTTACTAAACGCTTCATGTATATTCGACACCGTTTACCAAAACGTGTGGGGGGCTTTTTGGGTCACTTTGGGGAAAAACAATTGGAACTGGTTTTTTGAGAATATTGGGCCTAATGTCGTAGGTTGATTTGCCTAATTTTCACTAATAAATATGTTATTATAATATATTATTATTGTCTTTACGCAATTGTTTTACTTTTATCTTCCGTAATAAAATCCAGAAATTATTTAGTTTTTCTATTGTGAAGTTTAACGGTGTTTATGATCATTCCACATATGTCATTACTCATTCTTGAATTCAAGTCACTTTACTTTAGGAGATAATTAGTGCCTAGGTAAGACCCACGATGCGCTATTGTGCTGTCTGCTTAGTTGCGGGATTTACTCACTAATGTGAACCTTGAGTTTGATTGGATTGTGTTGCTAAGAAGGTTGATATCCTAGTGACTTGTCTGCACACACATCCCTAGATTGGACGTAATGAGAATGGATTGTGTTGCTAAGAAGGTTGATATCCTAGTGACTTGTCTGCACACACATCCCTAGAAAACATTGCCGTGAGTCACCACCGCACGATCACAAATACAAACCTAGGAAAAGAATTAGAGTTAAAAATAATTCACGATGCATCCATGCATGTTCTAAATCAACTGATTATTATTACTGCCATGCAAGTTGCATATTATTATGCAATAGGGACTAGTGTGTTGAGATCGTCTAGTGCGTCTGGTGACTCTCACTAGACGATGCCCGTCACATTCAAGTCTCCATCTCTAGATCAAGGCACAATAAGCTACTGCAGTCAATCTTGGGTCGGTCAGTCAGTTAGGTGAGGATTTATGGTACCGGTCTTACCAGGGGACTTGCCATTATAATGCCTATCCGGCTTAGAACAGCTGGCAGCCGCTGCAACACACCAACCACACAACCAAACAACTTAGAGAGATACTTCCCTTCCCATGCGCCCCACCCCCTACATTGCATGGTTACAACGGTTTGGATTTCATTCACACGGGAATCGAACCCGTCTTGAGTAGAACCACACTCTAATGGTAACCCTATTAATAAGCGTACGTTATCTGCGTTCTGTGTAACGCTAACATTGAAACTGTGCCCAAGGAGTTCAACAAAATAATAGAAAGTAGACAATCTGTTTGCCAAGGTTGATGTAAAAATAATTTCAGAGAGATTGACTTTATCCATGCAGTTGAAAAAGTCAGAAATATCATTCAGTTTGTAATCATTTGATACAAGGCAGTCAAAATGCAAACCACATTTACATACGTTGCTAAAAATTATGATTAACAAAGAATGCGTAATTTGAAAATCGGTTTACTTGATCAATACATTAAGAACACTAGTCAACAGCGTAAAATCAAGGCGCTGAAACGTAAATATTGTTCTGAACTACTAATTGTGCCCCATTACAGCATGCGTAAATTTCACTCTTGAAAAGTCATTCAAATACTTGACTAGATCAGAGATAAACACGATAATAGAAACCTACAGCAACTGGCACTATTTTGTATTGATTATAATAGATCTACATAATTAAAAACATGCTGCATAATTGCAATCAAACTATTCTCCGGTACTAGTCGGAAGATGGGGATCCATTTTGAAGCCGGATATAGCGAGATACCTACTTAAACAGAGTGAAAGCTATAACAATATTGAGAAAAGTACAAAAATGAAATAATAAATATACGAATAATATATTTTAATTATGTGGTATATTAAGTAAACAATCAAAAACAGATATCATTCAACGTTTGCGTCAACTGAAAGTAAGTCAGTTCATAGTTATCACATATCGCCATATAAGCAATCGATGTGGCGGTAACTTTTGCGTGCAGACAATTATTAATATTATTCGGTGAATTTTCACCATCAAATACGTAATTTTATACAGCTTCGTTTTACTGAAATGTTGGAATTCACAAAACACCTTTGAAAATATCGTTATTTGTGTCACTTAAACCCGGCGCCTCCACCAATGCAGTAACTATTACAAAACACCTTTGAAATTACCATCCTTCGACCATTTACACCCGCTATCCCCACAAATGTAGTAACTATTATTGAATTTATTGAAACTATCGTAATTCGTGTCATTTAAATTTTGTACATCTACGAATGTACATCTTAATATGTTAACAATGCGTTGGATAGGACTAACACGTTTATATTTCCTTAAAGTAAATCGAAACTAATTCGTTGTGTCTATGATATCAAGAGAGATTGCGGTGCTATGACCAACACACAGGTGATAATACTCCGTCCGCTTATCAGAGATTGATTATTAGATACATGAGACCTGCCAAGACTGGGTCTGAGTAGAATAGCTCTAGAGTAGCTCTGCTTGCCGTACGAGGCGAACGAAAGAGTAAATATCTTCATAGTTGTGTCGTTAATATTGTGAAGTACTGGGATTATTTATTTAAAAATTACAATATGTTCTTCGCATAGCTCACACACACGGCTCCAACATCAAAACCGTCACTAACCAAACAAAACCTTCCATTTCTTCAACATTTGAAATCACTTGTTGCCCCCACCGCCAACGCGATGTGACATGTCCCCCTCCCGGACAAGAATCGTCCTCGATTTGATGGAAAATTCGCCATTTTCAGCCACAAATACATTTACAAACAGTTAGTGACTGAAATTGTTGTAGATAATCACAACGGTGCCTACAATGTTAATATCGGAACATCTTGTACCAAAAGTATTTTCTTCTCCTCGTTTTCCCAATCCTTCGTCTCAAGCAGCCACTTCTCCTTCCCCCTCCCCACGGGGCAAGGGGCTCCCCACGTCCGTCGGTTCTTCCGTAGAAACTTCTGATTTCGTTTCTTCTACATCAGCTTCTTCTTCTTTCGCTTCTTCAGCCTCACAATAGTTCATAAATCCCTCACAACCTCAACACGTTGCCCCAAAGCAATATCTAACCATGACGACTAAGTCAACACGAACACTCTACACACTCCGAAAACAACGGCACACGACCACTAAATCGAGACGAAGAATGAGAACAAATCGACCAATAATCCAAATGCTAATCCTGCCAAGGAAGAAGCCAGGCCTGGGGGTCAAACCACGGTTTGAGCCGAGAAAAATGAACTGTATCAATTATCCACTTATTATTTAACTTCATTTTAACGTTATAGTTAAGGTCCGATAATTTTTCTGTAATTTTAAATGGGCCCATCCAGCGATGCATGAACTTCTCAATTTTACCCACTTTACGTAAGGGAAAGAACACCTTCACATACTGGCCAACGTCGTATGACACGTGACGATGACTCTGGTCATACCGAGCCTTCTGATTAGCCTGTTCGTTCTTGATCACCTCTAAAACCTGTTGCCGTGCTTCCCGTAATGCTTCAATCCTCGCCGCGCTATCAACCCCTAACTGCAAATCAGGCTGCATCCCCGCATCCATGGGAAGAGTAGGCTCACGTCCGTAAACCAAATAAAACGGAGTATACTTGGTCGTCGTGTTGAAACGTTATAAGAAAAAGTACATAACGACACATACTCACACCAGTTATCATGTTTAGAATTAACATAAAACGATAACATGGTACCGAGTGTACCATTAAACCTCTCACAAAGCCCATTCGTGCTAGGTTTGTAAGCCGTCGTATACAGCGAACGCACCTCTAAGCCCACCAAAATCTCCGATACTAGCACGCTACGAAACACAGTCCCCCGGTCGCTAAAAATTAAGCGGGGACAGGCATGCACACAGATAACATGATCTATAAGAAAAGTAGCCACATCAGTCGCACCACCAGATGGAATAGGCCGTGCTTTAGCCCATTTAGTAGCATAATCAGTAGCTGTCACAATGAACCGATGACCATTAATGCTACGCTTAAGGGGGCCCAATAGATCGATACCGATCATATCAAATGGTTCCCCTACCGGAGTAGGTTGTAACAAACCGGCAGGTAACAAATAAGGCATCTTCTTCGCCTGGCAATCACCGCAACTTTTAACATAGGCTTCAACCTGGCGAGCCATACCGTCCCAGTAAAAACGCTGACGTAATTTGCCTAGGGTTTTGATGTAGCCTAAATGTGAGCCGCCTGCCGGACAATCATGCGCATTATACATAATCTGCACTTTCAGATGTTCAGAAATTACCAACAATTTAGTAGGCCCATTGACTGCAAAGTTCTTTTTATACAGCACCCCATTCTCTAACACATAGCTCCTAGTTTGCCGACGAATCTGGGAAGTAGCCTTGTCAGGCTCAGACATTGCCTCAACCAACTCAACCAACGTAGGGTCTGCCGCCTGCTCTCGTTCCATGGCGTCCACCGTAACTGGGAGTGTCATAATCTCCATTTCGCTCTCGACATCATCAGGCTCAAAACAACCCTGGCAACATACGACTCAAACAATCAGCATCTAAAGTATTTTCCAGTATAAGAAACGTAGCGGACCTCAAGCGCATTCAAAGACCGAGAGTTGACATGTAATTAGCCTCGTCTTTGTGGACACGCCAATCACTGATGCATCCACTGTCACAACACAGCCAATTTGTCTCAGCAACTTGGGCTCAGTTCGCTGCTGTATTTACGACAGACAGGAGCTACCGTGCGATACGGGTTGTGTACGCTTTTGGTTACCTTGTTGTGTTCTGTGTAATGCTGTATTTTGTATAATAATCTGTAAATTACTCATGTAAGCCCATCCATAGTTATATATTATTGTTATCATATAGTCATTAGTGATAAGTGCTTATAATAATCGTGGTGTTGCGCACAACACTGCAAGTATTAGCAAAACATGTCGTTATTTTCGCACACCCTATACAATATGTTGCAAATTTAAGCTATTAGAAAATGATGTCGCGCCCGTCGGGGATGGGTCGACGTACTTGTAAGCCATCTACCTCATGTGGCTATGACTGACGCGTGGCCAACCCCCACAGACCATCAATGGCTTTGAAATCTGTATTTGCCGCTACGTTTCTTATACTGGAAAATAGTTTAGGTGTTTCTTCCCTGACTTATACACGATCTCAATCTGATGATCCAAGAGACAAATGCTCCATCGGGCTAGACGACCACCTCTCTCACTATTCTTTCGAAGGAAACACAAGGCACAGTGATCAGTAACCACTTGAAATGGCCTCCCCCAGAGGAAATGACGAAAGTATTTGACACTCCAGACTATAGCGAGACATTCCAGCTCGGTAATCCCATAATTCTTCTCTGCCTTGGACAAACGACGTGACGCTTAACCAATTGGATGCCACTCAGAATCAAATTGTTGCAAAATTATTGCTCCCAACCCCTCCCTTTGAGGCATCAGTACGTAGCTGCGTAGGCGCACTATGTGAAAAATGTTTCAGAATTGGAGTTGAAAGAAGTTTAGCTTGTAAAGTACGAAAAGCAGATTCCTGTTCTGGCCCTCAAGTGAACTTAACCTGTTTCTTTGTCAGATCCGTTAGGGGTGCACAAATTCTACTAAAGTTTTCAATGAACTTTCGATAATAAGAAGTGAGCCCAATGAATGATCGAACTTGCTTAATTTTCCGAGGAACTGGAAAATTTAGCACTGCTATCGCCCCCGACTCGCTTGAATCGTTTCAGGATTGGGAGAAACCCCCTCAGCACTGACAATGTGACCTAACATCTTAATTTGGCCATAACCAAACGAACATTTTTCTGGGTTAAGAGTAAGCCGAGCGGCACGAAAACGTTGTAACACGATCTCCAACCATAACAGATATTCGATAAAATCCTTCCCCATGCCCAGCACATCATCAAGATAGCTAACACAAGCTGACCACTTTAACCCTGCTAGCACTTTATCCATGGTAGCTTGAAACAAGGCCGGAGCAGTTGAAATACCAAACGGCAACACTTCAAATTTGAACAGTCCCATACAACACGCAAAGCTACAGATTTCCTTCGCCTTAGACGTTAAAGGAAGCTGCCAAAATCCCGAAGCCAGATCAAGGGATGAAAACACAGTACACCCATTCAAACACGCTAACAAGTCCTCCGCATTCGCAGAAGGATAACTAAAAGTCTTCAACTGGACGTTAAGACGACGAAAGTCAACAACCACTCTGATCTTGCCATTCTTCTTCTTAACCAACACAATTGGACTTGCCCACTCAGATGTAGAGGGAGTTATCACCCCTGCATTCAACATATCCTCTATGTGCGTCCGTATGACATCACGCTCCCCTGGACTCACCCGATAGGGTTGCATATGAACAGGGGTGGGATCCTCAAGCTCAACATCCTCTAACTCTGTGAGGAGATCCAACAACTCATCGACAGTTGGAAACGACACTCCTACCAGCCCGCGAGCCATACCGGCCCTTAGACCCCCTTTTACCCAATCCACTCGATCCGCGTTGGACATGCGGGCATTAACGCGGTCGCACAGGGCAACCTTCGCAAAAACATAGGTCGAGACAGCCTCCCCGACTCGTTGTTTACGAACAGCAAGTTTCTGCATCCACTGATGTCGAGACTGCGACCGAGAACCCCAGGTTTTGATAAATAAATCCCGTAAGGAATTCCAAAGAAGGGGTTCCGATACAGGAGGATCGCCAGCCGTCGTTTCCAAACGTCGTCGTTCAAGGGCGTTAAACCAATCAAGCTGAGAACCCCTCAAAAAGCAAGAAAAACCCAACACTTTCCTCACGTCCGTCCAACCATTGGCTCCAGCTCCACGCTCGTACCGTAACACCCAGTCCTCTGCCCGCTCAACCTGCGAGTTAAAAATCGTAAGCTGAACCGCCATTGTCGTCTCAGTCTGATCTCCTGTCTGATTTCCTGTCTGGTCTCCGGTCTCTCCGTCTGGGGTTGCTACTGGCCTAGGACGACACGGTTCAGGTAGAATATCGTCTGTGAGTTTACTTACAGTCTTAATTGGCGTTGTAATCTGCTTCGTGTACCCGGCGACTCCACCATGTGAAGTACTGGGATTATTTATTTAAAAATTACAATATGTTCTTCGCATAGCTCACACACACGGCTACAACATCAAAACCGTCACTAACCAAACAAAACCTTCCATTTCTTCAACATTTGAAATCAATGTTGCCCCCACCGCCAACGCGATGTGACAATATCAGGATTCAACAAAACATGTGTGGTAGAATGAAAACTTTACATAGGTGTATAGGCTACTGTATGTGCTTATCTCGCAATTTGCAAGTGCAAGTGAGCGTATTCGATACAGTATACGTTAAGACACAATGCCACAGGAGATAACATCATTGACTCCAGTGTAGACGGCTAACATAGATGTTGCTCAACGTTTACCACTGACATTTCATTTGAGAATTTATTTAGTAACACATAGTTTATCAAAATCTAAATGAATGAATGAATGAATGAATAAATAACTGACTTCCTGTTACAAATACCAATTAATGTGTAAATACATTCGGTCTGAACTGCAGATGTGAAACAAGATCCACCTAAACATTGGTAAAGTTACACATATGTATGCATATTTCACTGAAGAGGAGGCAAATATCTCAAGTAACTTTGTAACTGTTGTGGACAGTGCTGCCACCTAAGTTGTGAATAATATTGACCAAAGATTGCTAAAATAGGTTCGTTTGATTGTATCTCCCTTCATTCGAGATCGCTTACACATACATATTATCAAACCCAAGTAAAATGTGTAGAGTTAGAAACTATAGGAATGAGTTAAGCCTAATGGTTTCGTTTTATTAGCCGCGCAACAGTTAGTAAAATTAATACTTTACGTTTATTGTTTAATTTTTCGTTGATTATTGCAGACATTTTATTTACTTATGTTTGTTTTAGGTCCAGTTCACATTGCATGTAGGACTACATTAATAATTAGCCAAGTAACACTTGCGTTGAAATACAATACATGCATTTCATATAATGGTTCATGCACAATCATGGCACAATATATTTGTATGGTTAACATAAACTATTTTTAATTATGCAGTTACCTTATGTGTTTAGTTTTATATTAGTGTTTTCCACTTTTCTTGTAGTAATGTTAACATTAAGTGCGACGTAATTTGCTGGAAACTTTAATCGTTGTGTTTTATTGTTTAAAATATAAAAGGAGAATAGTATCCATGATTATTGATTATCGAGAATGTCCGACGTTTGACGCACGTGCGATGCGTTAGTTTCAAAGAGGGATAACACAGAGAAATAGAGTTAAAACCCATGCAGACCCATGCAGGATAATCTTGTTCATATGACATTACGAGATAGGCAGTGCTCGGTATGTAATGGTTATGTGTGTGCAGAGAAATATGTTTTTGGGAAAAGTTAAAATTACATATACAAATAATACGAATCCACTATCATTCATATAAGTCAAGAAGAAATAAGCATGCTTCTGAACAGGTGTATTCTCCCATGAAATGTTTCAGAAAGAATACTCTATAATACGTTTAATATGATGAACATACGCGATAGGCTTCTGTACATTGGAAATAATATTTTATAACTTTCCTCTAAAGAAATGTTGTTTTCGTAATTATGTTAGAACTTGAAAAACACATTTCGTATAGTAAGTAATAAACTGTTTTGAAAGTTCTGTCATGGCTGTGCTAACTAAAAATAATCAAACACAATCCACAATGAATAATGTAATCGACATATTTAAAGGTGATCTATAATAACAACCTATGTATACACATCACAAAATGATTATATAGTAATGCAATGCATTCATATTTTCTACCGTAGAATTAGCTATCTCCTTACGTACTTTTATATACAGCATACTAATATTTTATAATTCGTTTTTTAAATTGTGTGGTAGAAATTTCATGTTACTTTAGGTAACAAATAACTAGATTCTGTTTAAATTTGTATTGTCGAATTGTGTAAAAGTCTAAACAACAATTGGTTGCCGGTTGGCGCTCTCATGGAAATTGAATAATGCATTAAAACAGTACTTGGGGTGTGGGGTACAACCCAAGCTATATTCTAAAGCGATGTACTAAGCACATTCTTGCCTTCAGACTCGAGACAATTACACGGAAATGGAAAATAAAACAAGTGCAAAAAGTAGACGACTGATGTCAAATGCTTATTTTTGCAGGGGGCGTAAGGACATAAACTTTTTACACAGAAACCTTCTGGCAATTTTTGAACATAAATTACGGTTTTTATTATCCATTTCTAATATTTCCATGTAAATAATTCGTTTCTGTAATAGCCCAGAGTTGTGGGCGCTCTTCAGTTGGTTGGGGCTAGATATAAACCCACCTGCAACGAGTGAAAGCACAGTAAGCAAGACAATAAGGTGCATGGCTGGCCTACCTGGGTAACAGGGTTCTCCCCTGGTCTGTAGACCACATTGTGCAGCGGTCTCTTCCGACCAACGTAATTGACGCACACGAACTCCAGAAGACTCGCGTAAATGAAGCACATACAGACTCCGTCCCAAACGTTCATAGCAGTGAGGTTGGACACCACTGGGAGAGTTGACCGGAAGCCATTCGACGTTGTGAAGAAATTCAGCATTGTAGTTACACCTGCATTCAGAGCATTCGTGCTTGGTACCGTCAATCATTACTAGTATCTAATGGCACCGCTAATCGAGCCTATTGGTACTGCCAGTACAGTAGCCTAGTGGCATCTATTGGTACTGCCAGTATAGTAGCCTAGAGGCATCTATTGGTACTGCCAGTATAGTAGCCTAGAGGCACCTATTGGTACTGCCAGTTTAGTAGCCTAGAGGCACCTATTGGTACTGCCAGTATAGTAGCCTAGTGGCATCTATTGGTACTGCCAGTATAGTAGCCTAGTGGCATCTATTGGTACTGCCAGTATAGTAGCCTAGAGGCACCTATTGGTACTGCCAGTATAGTAGCCTAGTGGCATCTATTGGTACTGCCAGTATAGTAGCCTAGAGGCACCTATTGGTACTGCCAGTATAGTAGCCTAGTGGCACCTATTGGTACTGCCAGTAAAGTAGCCTAGAGGCACCTATTGGTACTGCCAGTATAGTAGCCTAGTGGCACCTATTGGTACTGCCAGTATAGTAGCCTAGAGGCACCTATTGGTACTGCCAGTATAGAAGCCTAGAGGCATCTATTGGTACTGCCAGTATAGTAGCCTAGAGGCACCTATTGGTACTGCCAGTATAGTAGCCTAGTGGCACCTATTGGTACTGCCAGTATAGTAGCCTAGTGGCACCTATTGGTACTGCCAGTATAGAAGCCTAGTGGCACCTATTGGTACTGCCAGTATAGTAGCCTAGTGGCACCTATTGGTACTGCCAGTATAGTAGCCTAGTGGCACCTATTAATACTGCCAGTATAGTAGCCTAGTGGCACCTATTGGTACTGCCAATATAGTAGCCTAGATGCATCTATTGGTACTGCCAGTATAGTTGCCTAGAGGCACCTTTTGGTACTGCCAGTATAGTAGCCTAGAGGCACCTATTGGTACTGCCAGTACAGTAGCCTAGAGGCATCTATTGGTACTGCCAGTTTAGTAGCCTAGAGGCACCTTTCAGTACTGCCAGTATAGAAGCCTAGTGGCACCTATTGGTACTGCCAGTAAAGTAGCCTAGAGGCACCTATTGGTACTGCCAGTATAGTAGCCTAGTGGCACCTATTGGTACTGCCAGTAAAGTAGCCTAGAGGCACCTATTGGTACTGCCAGTATAGTAGCCTAGTGGCACCTATTGGTACTGCCAGTAGAGTAGCCTAGTGGCACCTATTGGTACTGCCAGTATAGTAGCCTAGTGGCACCTATTGGTACTGCCAGTATAGTAGCCTAGTGGCATCTATTGGTACTGCCAGTATAGTAGCCTAGATGCATCTATTGGTACTGCCAGTATAGTTGCCTAGAGGCACCTTTTGGTACTGCCAGTATAGTAGCCTAGAGGCACCTATTGGTACTGCCAGTACAGTAGCCTAGAGGCATCTATTGTTACTGCCAGTTTAGTAGCCTAGAGGCACCTTTTAGTACTGCCAGTATAGTAGCCTAGAGGCACCTATTGGTACTGCCAGTATAGTAGCCTAGAGGCACCTATTGGTACTGCCAGTATAGTAGCCTAGAGGCACCTATTGGTACTGCCAGTATAGTAGCCTAGAGGCACCTATTGGTACTGCCAGTATAGTAGCCTAGAGGCACCTATTGGTACTGCCAGTATAGTAGCCTAGAGGCATCTATTGGTACTGCCAGTATAGTAGCCTAGAGGCACTTATTGGTACTGCCAGTATAGTAGCCTAGAGGCACCTATTGGTTGTGCCAGTATAGTAGCCTAGAGGCATCTATTGGGTCTGCCAGTATAGTTGCCTAGAGGCATCTATTGGTACTGCCAGTATAGTAGCCTAGAGGCACCTATTGGTACTGCCAGTATAGTAGCCTAGAGGCATCTATTGGGTCTGCCAGTATAGTTGCCTAGAGGCATCTATTGGTACTGCCAGTATAGTAGCCTAGTGGCATCTATTGGTACTGCCAGTATAGTAGCCTAGTGGCATCTATTGGTACTGCCAGTATAGTTGCCTAGAGGCATCTATTGGTACTGCCAGTATAGTAGCCTAGTGGCATCTATTGGTACTGCCAGTATAGTTGCCTAGAGGCATCTATTGGTACTGCCAGTATAGTAGCCTAGAGGCACTTATTGGTACTGCCAGTATAGTAGCCTAGTGGCATCTATTGGTACTGCCAGTATAGTAGCCTAGTGGCATCTATTGGTACTGCCAGTATAGTTGCCTAGAGGCATCTATTGGTACTGCCAGTATAGTAGCCTAGAGGCACCTATTGGTACTGCCAGTATAGTAGCCTAGTGGCATCTATTGGTACTGCCAGTATAGTAGCCTAGTGGCATCTATTGGTACTGCCAGTATAGTTGCCTAGAGGCACAGCGAGCTTACCTATCATCACTCGAGCAGGGACGGCGTTCCACTCCAGCCAGAAGGTGATGAACGAAGATGTAACTAGTATTATCCCGGGTATGAAGACAGTCGTAAAGTAGAATGCCCTGTCTCTTGTAAACGTCAAGTCCACACTTAAGCAACTGTAGTTACCTAGAAAGAGAGACTCACTTAAGAGCATCATTATTGCTTTGGTCTTGACTTTTGATGGTGACTAATAATCGTTTGATTACAGTACACCTCCCTACATCTCGCAAATCTGTGTTCAAGCAAGTGCAAAGATATGTGTAACTAACTACATGCAACACTGTTTTTACAATATTATTATAGTATGCTATTATTTTATTTTTACAGCAGAGTGATAATAATAGGGTAATTTAAAGGAATCAAATTAACTGTAATGTTGTTATTGTGTGATGATGGTGTGTTCGATGAACATGGTCGAGGTTTAATCGCGGTGTTATCGTGAATGTTTGAAAGCAACATCCACTGACCTCAGATGAGCGGAACATCGAAAGCACTTCTATGGACTAGGGAACTAATATATGTACGTAATCATTGCTGAAGCTATATACAAAACAATAAAAGTATTATTTCGTCTACAGTTGTATTTTGTGTCAAATGAAAAGTAGGAAGGAAGGGGACTACATTATATACATGTAACAATTCTCAGCCTACAACATTTTAGAGAAATTACGTCGGTCGTGATATAATGGTTAATAAAGAAATGAAAGATTACGAAAGTTTATCAGTCATACTTCTCAGACAACAATGTTATACACTTATGCTCATTCATTTTCTAGCCAACGCTTCATTGTTAAAACTTCTTCTGACAGCGTTAGTTATAACTAAGTTATAACTCGTGTTTGCAACGACATGGCGGAGTACAATAGAGTCACAGTGGGATGCTAGAATACTAACTTATCACATAGACTATGTAACCACAGAATAATCAAATGCTTAAAATTGGTCCTATTCTAAAATGTTGCAAGGAAGAAAAATATGTCATCCCTAAGACAATTTAGTGGTCTGTAAATTAATATGGCCTTAATTCTTTCAATAATAAGTTTCGCTCTTTAAAATTGTCAATTCAACTTTTGTAAGGTATTTGTGAAACACAAACACAATTAAAATTAGCATTACAAAAATTGTTATTGAAACATATTTCAAAGAACGAGCTAAAACTTGTAGGTGGAACACACCCTAACATCCCCCCCCCCCCTCCCATGTCGGTGACAAATATTGTGTATTTGAGTCTCAATCTCCACAACCCCCACCCTTCGTTTCCTGACACTATATTTTAACGAGCCCCTTCACTTTCTCATCACAATGAAAGTTTTCGATACCAATAACATATTTTGCGCTCATAGACATGTTATGCTATTCTGGGAAGATGATAAAAGTACGTCCCCTCATAACCGTTTGATTGATAATAACATATGCGCTCATAGACATGTTATGCTATTCTGGGAAGATGATAAAAGTACGTCCCCTCATAACCGTTTGATTGATAATGACATATGCGCTCATAGACATGTTATGCTATTCTGGGAAGATGATAAAAGTACGTCCCCTCATAACCGTTTGATTGATAATAACATATGCGCTCATAGACATGTTATGCTATTCTGGGAAGATGATAAAAGTACGTCCCCTCATAACCGTTTGATTGATAATAACATATGCGCTCATAGACATGTTATGCTATTCTGGGAAGATGATAAAAGTACGTCCCATCATAACCGTTTGATTGATAATAACATATGCGCTCATAGACATGTTATGCTATTCTGGGAAGATGATACAAGTACGTCCCCTCATAACCGTTTGATTGATAATGACATATGCGCTCATAGACATGTTATGCTATTCTGGGAAGATGATAAAAGTACGTCCCCTCATAACCGTTTGATTGATAATAACATATGCGCTCATAGACATGTTATGCTATTCTGGGAAGATGATAAAAGTACGTCCCCTCATAACCGTTTGATTGATAATAACATATGCGCTCATAGACATGTTATGCTATTCTGGGAAGATGATAAAAGTACGTCCCCTCATAACCGTTTGATTGATAATAACATATGCGCTCATAGACATGTTATGCTATTCTGGGAAGATGATAAAAGTACGTCCCCTCATAACCGTTTGATTGATAATAACATATGCGCTCATAGACATGTTATGCTATTCTGGGAAGATGATAAAAGTACGTCCCCTCATAACCGTTTGATTGATAATGACATATGCGCTCATAGACATGTTATGCTATTCTGGGAAGATGATAAAAGTACGTCCCCTCATAACCGTTTGATTGATAATAACATATGCGCTCATAGACATGTAATGCTATTCTGGGAAGATGATAAAAGTACGTCCCCTCATAACCGTTTGATTGATAATAACATATGCGCTCATAGACATGTTATGCTATTCTGGGAAGATGATAAAAGTACGTCCCCTCATAACCGTTTGATTGATAATAACATATGCGCTCATAGACATGTTATGCTATTCTGGGAAGATGATAAAAGTACGTCCTCTCATAACCGTTTGATTGATAATAACATATGCGCTCATAGACATGTTATGCTATTCTGGGAAGATGATAAAAGTACGTCCCCTCATAACCGTTTGATTGATAATAACATATGCGCTCATAGACATGTTATGCTACTCTCATAACCGTTTGATTGATAGTGACATGAGCTACGAATATGAGCGCGATAGAGCATGATTATGAGTCTCGTGACTGTTACCTTGTTCTTCGAAGCGTCTCTGGCATAAAGCGCATTTGCAATCTTCGGAATCCTCTTCTTGCTCAGATTCGTCAAAGTCGACTGCAAGAGAACGTGGGTCTAGCTCCCGTTTTAAAGATCCTTAATCATTTACATTCACTAGAACTTAGAAACTTGAAACGCTACATCAGTAAAACACGGACCGATGGGAATAAGGGACCATAATAAGAACAAGTCGGATGCAGGATCGAGATTAGTGTACTGCATTTCATGTTAGCTTTCATGTTTCTAAGTGAATACGCTTGTTATGGTATGAAAAAGAGATCTTTCGCTCGCGATTTAGGGAATCTACTTGGAATGCCAAACATGCCACGTATGCCACATATGGCATATGTTAGTAATTTTTAACATAATATTTTAAAACCTTGTATAATTATTGTTGGATTCAAAAGAATTTGTAACAAATATTTTTAAACACCCTATATTGGAATATTTTATATAAGATGAAAACAATCTGGGTATATTATAGTTATGTTTGGGTCTTACTTATTGTTAACAATCACCGATTTCTAATTATTCAGTATTAGTTTAGATTTAATGAATAAAAACTATAAGATAATGATAATCACAACAACTGCGGAGGAAAGGTTAAACATCGAGATGCAGGCAACATCGATTTAAACAAAAGCACATTAATCAGTGGGCTGGTGTGAAGTGAGAATACCGAAGCTTGGAGGGTAGTTATGGGCGATACAGGATACATGATACAGGATCATGCCAGGCCAAACAAGGGGTTTACGTGTGAGTAAAGAAACTATTAGATCATTTTTCTACGAGAATATTACGTTTGTTCAAGATACATTGTAGACATTGTTGGTTCATTGGTTTCTTGTCCGTATCATCTGCAGCCAATGATGAAGCGCTCTAACGAACATTCAATGCAGCCTTAGATATTATCTACTCCTTGAGTACATACTTGCCTTATGGTTTGAGCAGTTAGTACTTCATGCAAACGCGTTTCTACGTTTAAAATAACATAGTATGTTACTCTTCAACTTTCGGTAATGTTTTATAACATTTTCATATATTTTGTTTGTATTTATCTTTCAATAGGGACACAATATTGATCTACGTCAACAGTGAATCTATCTTCACCATGTGTCTATGTTATGAAGAATGTTTTAGTGGACGTATTGGATTGAGCCACAGTCTAGGCCTCCAACAAGAGGTACAATAGTTTAACAGTCATAGGCGTGCGCGGCCCCCCCATTAGGATAGGTGAGCTTTTTTTTTTAAATAGAATTTGGCCCAGGGTATACCGTATACGCTTGTCGATCGTAAAAGACGAGAAGAGGACCTATAGCACCTTCCTCATATTAAATATATTCCTTAATCAGTCACTGTTGCTCCAACTGCCTTGCCCGTTTGACTCGGGAAAGAATAGATCCAGAAATGTGCCTGTCGTAATGGGCGACAAAATGCTTACGCCTGCCTGACGTAATGGTTCTAATCTTACCTGAAGTCCTAGATTAGAATGAAGTTGGAATCAGCTGACCGGCCTCAACATCAACTGTTGCCTTACCGCCAAGATTTTGGCTGTGGGATTGACCACTTCCTTCACTTTGTATCAATGATATCACTGATATCCACAAATAATTGTGTGAAATTAACCCATTGAATAGACAACCTGTAATCCTTCTAATATACGCTTAAAAACACGTTTAAAAATGCAAGTCTTTAAAAAATCTCCTGCGGAGCTTTTTGTGGGGGGCTTCCCCCCACACCCCCCATTGGCGCCGCCGTGAAGTACTTTCATTGGAAATGTATTGTGCCCCCCCATTGATCAACCTCTGCGCACGCCTATGTTAACAGTTTAACACTTCCACAAATATATTAGTTAAAATATCATTTAGATTTCAAGTACGGCCGAAACTTCAGCAAGAATTGTTACGATTGTGTCAACAAAACAATAATAACCGAATAGTCATAGAAAAACAAAACAAAACAAAACAAACTCAACGAATGTACGACCTCGCTATTATCCCGTGTAATGAAGCTGCGCTAAAACTGTCCGTGCGTGGTT
Organism: Isoperla grammatica; assembly: GCA_945910005.1. NCBI lineage: Eukaryota > Metazoa > Arthropoda > Insecta > Plecoptera > Perlodidae > Isoperla > Isoperla grammatica. The sequence goes on along the minus strand of OX246746.1, from coordinate 3,377,391 downwards.
CAGTGTAAGGCGGTTTAGAAAATAGTGGGCATAGAATAGAAGGTCACATTTTATGGCTAGAAATATATGATTTATCTGTTGTGAGCCCCCCGGAGACCTAAGGGGGAAAACGACCCAGGGCGCATTGGAAAATAAATACTATCTGAGTTGTATTACTTCTCGACCATACTGAATAAAACATTCATTTTTCATTGAAAGTTGTAATGTATAAGGGAGTTTTACACACGTATTTATTAGCATTGCAATAATTCATTTCTTGATCAGCTCTTGGCTTAGTTAAACAGTACTGTATATAATAAATAACTTACTCGTACAGCACTAATAACAACCATGGAAAAGGATAAACATGTGTTTTTATTTCATTCTCAGCAACAACTTTCTGTTGGGAACGAGTTTTGATTGATATTTATTTTCTGCTTCTTGAAACCTTAGATTAAACATTGGTAATAGTGGGAGTTAAGTGGAAGTTAAGTGTAGCAAAGTGCAAACGTGAACATCCACAGAGATAGTAGCATATAACCTACACTAGGTGCAGATATTGCCTATGCTATGTCACACCAATCACGCACTACGCTACGCGCTATGTCGCACTCACGCTATAGTAGCAGACATTGCCTATGCTATGTCACACCAATCACGCACTACGCTACGCGCTATGTCGCACTCACGCTATAGTAGCAGACATTGCCTATGCTATGTCACACCAATCACGCACTACGCTACGCGCTATGTCGCACTCACGCTATAGTAGCAGACATTGCCTATGCTATGTCACACCAATCACGCACTACGCTACGCGCTATGTCGCACTCACGCTATAGTAGCAGATATTGCCTATGCTATGTCACACCAATCACGCACTACGCTACGCGCTATGTCGCACTCACGCTATAGTAGCAGATATTGCCTATGCTATGTCACACCAATCACGCACTACGCTACGCGCTATGTCGCACTCACGCTATAGTAGCATATATTGCCTATGCTATGTCACACCAATCACGCACTACGCTACGCGCTATGTCGCACTCACGCTATAGTAGCAGATATTGCCTATGCTATGTCACACCAATCACGCACTACGCTACGCGCTATGTCGCACTCACGCTATAGTAGCATATATTGCCTATGCTATGTCACACCAATCACGCACTACGCTACGCGCTATGTCGCACTCACGCTATAGTAGCAGATATTGCCTATGCTATGTCACACCAATCACGCACTACGCTACGCGCTATGTCGCACTCACGCTATAGTAGCAGATATTGCCTATGCTATGTCACACCAATCACGCACTACGCTACGCGCTATGTCGCACTCACGCTATAGTAGCAGATATTGCCTATGCTATGTCACACCAATCACGCACTACGCTACGCGCTATGTCGCACTCACGCTATAGTAGCAGATATTGCCTATGCTATGTCACACCAATCACGCACTACGCTACGCGCTATGTCGCACTCACGCTATAGTAGCAGATATTGCCTATGCTATGTCACACCAATCACGCACTACGCTACGCGCTATGTCGCACTCACGCTATAGTAGCAGATATTGCCTATGCTATGTCACACCAATCACGCACTACGCTACGCGCTATGTCGCACTCACGCTACGCGCTATGTTGGCCGATCATACCTCATTCGTGGGACTATTAATGTTCTTCTAGTTTAGAATTTGATTATAGGAATATAGAAGAATATAAAATTTAAGAAACTAATGACAGATTTGTGTCGTTGACACTAAAAATAAAACAATCCATTTTACATGAGTTTAAATCTTTATTAATTTAGAGTTTTTTATATACACGTACTGTCAAGGTTTCACTGTGCTTTCTATGGTCTCTGAAGTTGTGATCCTAAGTAGTGATCTGTTCCGGCGAGTTAGGTAGATTAAGCAGTTTGTCGGAACATACGCGGCAATATGGTTGATGGAAAGTACTTTAGCAATAATTGCTCAAGAGGCTACAATTAACGAAGATTTATTTTATCAATGTTCATTAAAAGTTAATGTCATTATTTATCAATGAACAACAAACTACGCGGTCTTAACCTCTGGTTGAATCTACTATAATCCAAGAGGCATTAATATCACGTGACTTGACTAATCTAACGGAATACTTGTGTTTGTTGATCGGCGGACTCCCAGCTGTACATGTACACTTATACACTAATACACTAATACACTAATGCACTAATACACTTATACCGGTACACCAATACACTAATACACTAATACACTTATACACTAATACACAAATACACTTATACACTAATATACTAATACACGAATACACTAATACACGTATACACTAATACACTTATACACTAATACACTTAAACACTAATACACAAATACACTAATACACTAATACACTAATACACTTGACTAGCCGACATGCAGGTGCGGATGCAACTACGTGAATACGAGTTCCGAGTTTTGTTCTACAAATTGTTTCTCCGCATTTCGTTTCAAATATAGTTACGTAACTCCCTTTAAAAGGAAGTAACGACAAACGCAAATGGTTTATCTAATGTTTATCCCCCTCATAGTAAAGTATAGATAGCATAGATATCAAAGAAGTATAGATAAGCCTCATAGATATGGGTTCAATTTCGTTTTACACAGTTATGAGATCTAGTACATTTGTCGGTACTGTCTATATATTTTAGTTAAAAACTCGACAACATGATTGGATAAATTAATTTATTATATTAACACCTCAATAGACAATACTTGGACTTATTGACTCCCCCCCTGAATCAAATATGAATGTGGGTTGAAAGAACCTAAAGAAAACAGCAACGTTCGTTAGTATGATGCCTTCGTTAGCCACAATGCAATCAGTTGTAGACTTACCTCTCCAAATAGCCTTCGTAGCTGGACACTTATAGGTGTTGTTCTTAATGAGGTATGCATTCAGGGTAGTAAGACTAGGTGACTTCCGAAGCATGTTCTCCCCGTTCTTCCACACATACGTAATGGCTGTCTGCTCATACGATACTGAAACAGATGACCGATACATAATACACCCCAAGGTTGTGCACGGTCCACTATCTACACTGTTTTTAGTCAGAAGCTTAATTGCGTTGAGCATTACTACAACCAAATACTCTTCTTGTATACAACCTGTAAAAAACTGACGACTTGACTTACACGTGAATTATTACTTTTCGCACGAATGACTTGGAAAAACATGGGTATAAGAGTCGATTGCAAGATATTGCGATGCCTGACGTTCCCTCTCTGTCTATCACCGTAGCAAACATGGGTATAAGAGTTGATTGCAAGATTTTGCGATGCCTGACGTTCCTTATCTGTCTATCACCATAGCAAACATGGGTATAAGAGTCGATTGCAAGATATTGTGATGCCTGACGTTCCCTCTCTGTCTATCACCATAGCAAACATGGGTATAAGAGTCGATTGCAAGATATTGCGATGCCTGACGTTCCCTCTCTGTCTATCACCATAGCAAACATTGGTATAAGAGTCGATTGCAAGATATGTGATGCCTGACGTTCCCTCTCTGTCTATCACCATAGCAAACATGGGTATAAGAGTCGATTGCAAGATATTGCGATGCCTGACGTTCCCTCTCTGTCTATCACCATAGCAAACATTGGTATAAGAGTCGATTGCAAGATATTGTGATGCCTGACGTTCCCTCTCTGTCTATCACCATAGCAAACATGGGTATAAGAGTCGATTGCAAGATATTGTGATGCCTGACGTTCCCTCTCTGTCTATCACCATAGCAAACATGGGTATAAGAATCGATTGCAAGATATTGTGATGCCTGACGTTCCCTCTTTGTCTATCACCATAGCAAACATGGGTATAAGAATCGATTGCAAGATATTGTGATGCCTGACGTTCCCTCTCTGTCTATCACCATAGCAAACATGGGTATAAGAGTCGATTGCAAGATATGTGATGCCTGACGTTCCCTCTCTGTCTATCACCATAGCAAACATGGGTATAAGAGTCGATTGCAAGATATTGCGATGCCTGACGTTCCCTCTCTGTCTATCACCATAGCAAACATGGGTATAAGAGTCGATTGCAAGATATGTGATGCCTGACGTTCCCTCTCTGTCTATCACCATAGCAAACATGGGTAAAAGAATCGATTGCAAGATATTGTGATGCCTGACGTTCCCTCTCTGTCTATCACCATAGCAAACATGGGTATAAGAGTCGATTGCAAGATATTGTGATGCCTGACGTTCCCTCTCTGTCTATCACCATAGCAAACATGGGCATAAGAGTCGATTGCAAGATATTGCGATGCCTGACGTTCCCTCTCTGTCTATCACCATAGCAAACATGGGTATAAGAGTCGATTGCAAGATATTGTGATGCCTGACGTTCCCTCTCTGTCTATCACCATAGCAAACATGGGTATAAGAGTCGATTGCAAGATATTGCGATGCCTGACGTTCCCTCTCTGTCTATCACCATAGCAAACATGGGTATAAGAGTCGATTGCAAGATATTGTGATGCCTGACGTTCCCTCTCTGTCTATCACCATAGCAAACATGGGTATAAGAGTCGATTGCAAGATATGTGATGCCTGACGTTCCCTCTCTGTCTATCACCATAGCAAACATGGGTATAAGAGTCGATTGCAAGATATTGTGATGCCTGACGTTCCCTCTCTGTCTATCACCATAGCAAACATGGGTATAAGAGTCGATTGCAAGATATTGTGATGCCTGACGTTCCCTCTCTGTCTATCACCATAGCAAACATGGGTATAAGAGTCGATTGCAAGATATTGTGATGCCTGACGTTCCCTCTCTGTCTATCACCATAGCAAACATGGGTATAAGAGTCGATTGCAAGATATGTGATGCCTGACGTTCCCTCTCTGTCTATCACCATAGCAAACATGGGTATAAGAGTCGATTGCAAGATATTGTGATGCCTGACGTTCCCTCTCTGTCTATCACCGTAGCAAACATGGGTATAAGAGTCGATTGCAAGATATTGCGATGCCTGACGTTCCCTCTCTGTCTATCACCATAGCAAACATGGGTATAAGAGTCGATTGCAAGATATTGTGATGCCTGACGTTCCCTCTCTGTCTATCACCATAGCAAACATGGGTATAAGAATCGATTTTAAGACAAACCACACTTTTATTCTATGTTTGTACAAAAACACATTTTTCTTTGTTTACACCAGTGACGTTGAGGCCCGACCCTAGAGTGTGGGTGTGCTAGGGTGATTTACTAGGGCCACACGTCACTTTTATTAACAAGTCAAACAATGAGCCAAAATGAAGCAGGACGGCCGGAAACGTTGAAACGTTCTTTTCAATGTGATGTGACAGCAAGGATGAGTTCGTTTGTGTTGTTTTACGTTCACTTTATTGTTCTGTTATATTATGTGGTTTTATTTTTAGGGTCATTTTTTTTTTGTAACGTGTAGTGGTCGTAAAAGTGCACTCGAAGGCGTGGACTAAGGACTAACTCATGTAATGATAAACTACAAAGCAAATCACATTATAGTGTCAGACAATAGTCTACATATAATCATGAGGGGTAGTAAAGGTATCTTATTTGTCAACACTTCATCGGATTGGCCAATTATCCATTATCCATTATCAACCATTATCTCCGTTATCCATTTCGGCCATAGTTAAAGATTGGAAAATGAAAACAACACAGTAGATACGCCCCACGTACGTGTTTATACCTAGACATAGTTATACAATTATCAACATCATTCCAAGTTCAACTAACATATCGTGCAAGCAAGCAAGACAAATGATGGATACAAAAAAATTAATTTGATGAGCTTTTATGATTAGCTTAACGCGTTTCATAAAAAAAATGGTGTATCCATTTTTCAAACATAGGAGTTTGGAGAAGGGGAACACTTATATCTACTAAACTGATTTGAACATAAAAAATATGGCTACTGTACAACAAGCATAGAATAATAAAGATAGATAAGTTGTTAATAGCTCTGCATTTTGGCTCATGTCCTGTTTCATTGGGCATTGGGAGTGGGGAGTGGGGAGTGGGGAGTGGGGAGTTTATATTTTCAACAGTGTACTTCACTTACTGCTTTCCATTGCAAACGAGCAGACAGGGTCGTCGAAAGGGAATATGTTAAGACTTCCTTGGCACGACAATATCAGATGGCGCCTGGGGAAACAAGAACACACACATAACATGGATCTAAGACACGTGTTATTGTCAGGGTAGCCTCGCTAGAAAAAAAGTGCAGTCATATTTTCAGCACTATACATTTGCATGATGGGGTTTAGTAAGAGTTAAAAACTGGATTAAAAAAGTAAGAAATATGTTTATCTTTACGGGCAAAATCAGTAATGAATTGTGGTTGATTTACGTTACCAATAACGACCGTTGTGATTTAAATATTTAAAACATTTCTAATACAGATTTAGTTGTTACGAAACCACTTCATGCTACTTTATCACCTTTTCAATATTGAGTAGGCCCCACCGTTCTCCAGATCTACTCAAGGTTGCGGGACTACCCTTTTCGGTAAAGCGCAGAAATAGCAATTAATTGTAAAATTATTGGAATAAATAGCATTTGCTACACAGCAGCAGGTCACGAAATCTCCTCACATCAGTGTTCAAACAAAATTCACAAGTTGTTCATTTATAAACGAAGGGGTCTGTGTCAGGGTTATGACAAATTTTTCATTAGAACTGAACTTTTTGAACTTTTTTGGGAAACTTGTAGGGTTACCACCCCTCCTCCTCTATGTCAGGTTGGGGTGGGCGGACCGAAGAGGGCCCTTGGTCAAGGCCTGGGAGAGTGTGAGGGGCAGTGTGGAACGTAAGAGCCTAGTGACCGGACACGGTGCTGGGTGATTGTGTGTTCCATGTATTCACTGTAATTTGTAGTATTTAAATATTCGTAGTACTAATAAATAATCATCGTTTCTTATGCATCCGTGTAATTAGTGACATAACTCATCATTGACTATCCTAAATCATCCTTGGAGATGTAACAACTGGCGCCCAACGTACTAGACCTAAACATTTTTTAAACGTGCGTGTACGCAAGTGCGTGTTTTCCTAACGTTATTTGGCAAACAATTTTTCTGTGACGCGCGTGTACGCAAGTGCGTGGGTTATTATCATTATTTGGCGAAATTTTTTCTGTGTCGCGCGTGTACGCAAGTGCGTGGGTTATTATCATTATTTGGCGAAATTTGTTTTTTTGTGTGTCGCGCGTGAACGCAAGTGCGTGGGTTATTATCATTATTTGGCGAACTTTTTTCTGTGACGCGCGTGTACGCAAGTGCGTGGGTTATTGTCATTATTTGGCGAACTTTTTTCGGTGACGCGCGTGTACGCAAGTGCGTGGTTTATCTATATAATTTCAAAGACATTTTTTTTTTCTCTTTCGACATGGTTCTAACGCGTGGAGGAGAGACACATAGTGAAGCAAGTTCGGCTGCCGCACCTGACGGCATGGAGGCGGTAAATGCAGTGCTGACTGCGATAACTACGCAGTTGTCAGCAGTTCTCGACCGCATTGGCGCGTTAGAGGTTTCGCGGGAGCAAACGCCACCCCCTCAACAACCGTCTGGACGTGGGTTAGGCGCTGACGCGGTGTTTACCGGGATGGGTCCCGTGCCTATGGCATCTTTTCCGCGGTTCGAAAATGACGGGAAAATTCACCCGGTAACTTTTCTTGAGGAGATGGAAGAACAGTTTGTTCAATATAACGTCCCAGAAGGACAGAAGTTACTGTTAGCTCTCCGACAACTGGAGGGTGTTGCAAAGGACTGGGGGGCGGCATTTCGCCAGACTTGGCGTTCGTGGGAAGAGTTTAAGGTTGCCTTCCGTGAGATGTTTTGGTCGGCGAACGCACAGGATGCTGTGCTCATCAAGTTCCACCAGGACTACTATGATAAGAAGACGCACGGTACGATGACCGAGTTTTTTCTTTCATGGAAGAGCCGCTTACAGCACGTGTCATCATACATGTCCGACGACGCGTTTGTTCGGCAGATTTCGCATTTGTTCCCATCGAATGTGGAGCACGCGATCCTGTCAGCGAATGTGAAAACACCCCACGCGCTGCTGCATCTACTCCGCGGGTTTGATGACGCGGCGACGCGACGCCGAGAACGTGAAGTAATGTTGCGTCAAGGAAATGCTCCAGACGGATTTCGACGGCCTACAGGTGGCTCGCAGTCACCGCAGATGATGGGATCGACGCAACAACGTCTACACCCTCAACAGCCGTATACGGACAACTGGAGGGAGCAACGACATGGGACGCCGCGTCGCGACGCTGGGCCGCCGAGGAACCAGGCGCCACGAGTGAACGCGGTGACGGTGACACAGGACCTAGACGTCGTCGCCAGGGAAGAGCAGGACATACCAACTGAGTCGGCGGGAAACGAGCTGTAACGGGACAGGACACTCCGCTGTCTCCAGTTCGACACCAGGTCAGGAGTGACGATATTCGACACGTGAATACCATCAATGTTTTCGATCAAGATGCAACGCAACGCGACCTCAATCACGAAGAATCTTCAGGGGCCTACGCAGAGACACCGACTACGCATGCGCCTGAGATAGATGTAAGTGTTTGTAATCTTCATGTAGATAAGGGCATTTTCAATGTGATTAATTTAAAAAAATATAACCAACCACTCAAAGTGTAAGAGTTTTCAAAAGGTGTTTTGGTTGGAATGTATTGTATTGTGTTGTTTTCATTTGTCTCCCTTTTTTTTATTACTAGAAGATTGTTTTGTATTAGTTTTAAGTAGTTTCGTATGGACTCAGTACTTGGTTTGTAATTTGTACTCGTACCTATTTAAAAAAAAAAAAAAAAAATTGTGACCATTGTTGCTTCACTTAAAGATTTTATTACTCCTTGTGTTATAAAATCTGGGGGGAGAATGTAGGGTTACCACCCCTCCTCCTCTATGTCAGGTTGGGGTGGGCGGACCGAAGAGGGCCCTTGGTCAAGGCCTGGGAGAGTGTGAGGGGCAGTGTGGAACGTAAGAGCCTAGTGACCGGACACGGTGCTGGGTGATTGTGTGTTCCATGTATTCACTGTAATTTGTAGTATTTAAATATTCGTAGTACTAATAAATAATCATCGTTTCTTATGCATCCGTGTAATTAGTGACATAACTCATCATTGACTATCCTAAATCATCCTTGGAGATGTAACAAACTTAAGTTATTTTTTGGGTTGTGATGTTTTATCTTATGGGTTGATCCTATTAAGATTTTGAATTTGTGTATTGATAATTACAGCAAGAGAGTCAGTTTATCGATTTAGGAATTATGAGTTTTTTTTTATTTTAATGATTGTTGTTCTTTTAGTTTTATTATTTTGTACATTTAGTTGCATAAATTAATTTATATTTTATTTATTTTTTGAAAGAAGTTTAATTCCGACATTATTTCTAATTTTAGGTTGAGGGTACCAACCTGAACGTTTACAGGCTGGGGTTTATTTATTATTTTATACTTTATTAGCTTCTTTACCTCTCTTAGTAGTATTTTTTTATCTAGGGGGGTTACATCAATCTTTATATTTCCCTATATTAAGAGGTCTACATATTTCAAATGTTTTATTGTACTTAAGTCTTATTTTAGCCTTTTTTAGTTAAAATGACCAAACTATTAATGTGAGTTAAACGGACCAAACTATTTACATTTGGATTTCAATAAAGAACGCTTAAAAATGCAAATAAATACGAACATCTGTTACTTAACAACGTTATTCAAGTTTATTTCAATATTCATGGGGCACAACGTGAAATTTTTGCTCAATTGACAATTCAATTTGTATATACTTGCCCCAACGTCAGTCTCACACCGACCGCAGACGCTAATTAACACATTCCTGCATGGCGTTATTTCACACTTTCATATAGGCAGTCTTCCTCTTAGTAGAGTGAACAAGAGACCCCCGTTATGATATGTGTCCAATCAATGGTCGTAAATTATCCCTAATTAACCCGTTTCAAATAGATGATAGGAACTAGAGAATTATAGGAAATTGAGTTGGTACTATTGGATTCGGCTGTCGTAAGCATGAGCCCCGTTTCGATAGATACGCAGCGCAAAGTGGACCGGAATGAGGGGGGGGGGGTCTTACCGCATGAGATAGTCAACTGTCCCGTTTCGATAGATACGCAGCGCAAAGTGGACCGGAATGAGGGGGGGGGGGGGTCTTACCGCATGAGATAGTCAACTGTCCCGTTTCGATAGATACGCAGCGCAAAGTGGACCGGAATGAGGGGGGGGGGGGTCTTACCGCATGAGATAGTCAACTGTCCCGTTTCGATAGATACGCAGCGCAAAGTGGACCGGAATGAGGGGGGGGGGGGTCTTACCGCATGAGATAGTCAACTGTCCCGTTTCGATAGATACGCAGCGCAAAGTGGACCGGAATGAGGGGGAGGGGGGACCGCATGAGATAGTCAACTGTCCCGTTTCGATAGATACGCAGCGCAAAGTGGACCGGAATGAGGGGTGGGGGGGGGGGGGGGGCGCATGAGATAGTCAACTGTCCCGTTTCGATAGATACGCAGCGCAAAGTGGACCGGAATGAGGGGGGGGGGACCGCATGAGATAGTCAACTGCTCCGTTTCGATAGATACGCAGCGCAAGGTGGACCGGAATGAGGGAAGGGGGACCGCATGAGATAGTCAACTGCCCCGTTTCGATAGATACGCAGCGCAAAGTGGACCGGAATGAGGGAAGGGGACCGCATGAGATAGTCAACTGTTCCGTTTCGATAGATACGCAGCGCAAAGTGGACCGCAATGAGGGGGGGGGGACCGCATGAGATAGTCAACTGTCCCGTTTCGATAGATACGCAGCGCAAAGTGGACCGCAATGAGGGGGGGGGGACCGCATGAGATAGTCAACTGTCCCGTTTCGATAGATACGCAGCGCAAAGTGGACCGGAATGAGGGGGAGGGGGGACCGCATGAGATAGTTAACTTTCCCGTTTCGATAGATACGCAGCGCAAAGTGGACCGGAATGAGTGGGGGGGTACCCGCATGAGATAGTCAACTGTCCCGTTTCGATAGATACGCCGCGCAAAGTGGACCGGAATGAGGGGGGGGGGACCGCATGAGATAGTCAACTCTCCCGTTTCGATAGGTGGACCGGAATGAGGGGAGGGGGGACCGCATGAGATAGTAAACTGTCCCGTTTCGATAGATACGCAGCGCAAAGTGGACCGGAATGAGGGGGGGGTCTTACCGCATGAGATAATCAACTGTCCCGTTTCGATAGATACGCAGCGCAAAGTGGACCGGAATGAGGGGGGGGGGTCTTACCGCAAAGATAGTCAACTGTCCCGTTTCGATAGATACGCAGCGCAAAGTGGACCGAAATGAGGGGGGGGGGGGGAGTCTTACCGCAAAGATAGTCAACTGTCCCGTTTCGATAGATACGCAGCGCAAAGTGGACCGGAATGAGGGGAGGGGGGACCACATGAGATAGTCAACTGTCCCGTTTCGATAGATACGCAGCGCAAAGTGGACCGGAATGAGGGGGGGGGGGGGGGGCGCATGAGATAGTCAACTGTCCCGTTTCGATAGATACGCAGCGCAAAGTGGACCGGAATGAGGGGAGGGGGGACCGCATGAGATAGTCAACTGCCCCGTTTCGATAGATACGCAGCGCAAAGTGGACCGGAATGAGGGAGCGGGGGGACCGCATGAGATAGTCAACTGTCCCGTTTCGATAGCTACGCAGCGCAAAGTGGACCGTAATGAGGGGGGGGGGTCTTACCGCAAGAGATAGTCAACTGTCCCGTTTCGATAGATACGCAGCGCCAAGTGGACCGTAATGAGGGGGGGGGTCTTACCGCATGAGATAGTCAACTGTCCCGTTTCGATAGATACGCAGCGCAAAGTGGACCGGAATGAGGGGGGGGGGGGGGGTCTTACCGCATGAGATGGTCAACTGTCCCGTTTCGATAGATACGCAGCGCAAAGTGGACCGGAATGAGGGGGGGGGGGGGGGTCTTACCGCATGAGATGGTCAACTGTCCCGTTTCGATAGATACGCAGCGCAAAGTGGACCGGAATGAGGGGGGGGGGGGGGACCGCATGAGATAGTCAACTGTCCCGTTTCGATAGGTGGACCGGAATGAGGGGAGGGGTGACCGCAAGAGATAGTCAACTGTCCCGTTTCGATAGATACGCAGCGCAAAGTGGACCGGAATGAGGGGGGGGGGGGGACCGCATGAGATAGTCAACTGTCCCGTTTCGATAGATACGCAGCGCAAAGTGGACCGGAATGAGGGGAGGGGGGACCGCATGAGATAGTCAACTGCCCCGTTTCGATAGATACGCAGCGCAAAGTGGACCGGAATGAGGGAGCGGGGGGACCGCATGAGATAGTCAACTGTCCCGTTTCGATAGATACGCAGCGCAAAGTGGACCGGAATGAGGGGAGAAGGGACCGCATGAGATAGTCAACTGTCCCGTTTCGATAGATACGCAGCGCAAAGTGGACCGGAATGAGGGGGGGGGGGACCGCATGAGATAGTCAACTGTCCCGTTTCGATAGCTACGCAGCGCCAAGTGGACCGTAATGAGGGGGGGGGGTCTTACCGCATGAGATAGTCAACTGTCCCGTTTCGATAGATACGCAGCGCAAAGTGGACCGGAATGAGGGGGGGGGGGGGGTCTTACCGCATGAGATGGTCAACTGTCCCGTTTCGATAGATACGCAGCGCAAAGTGGACCGGAATGAGGGGGGGGGGGGGACCGCATGAGATAGTCAACTGTCCCGTTTCGATAGGTGGACCGGAATGAGGGGAGGGGTGACCGCAAGAGATAGTCAACTGTCCCGTTTCGATAGATACGCAGCGCAAAGTGGACCGGAATGAGGGGGGGGGGGGGACCGCATGAGATAGTCAACTGTCCCGTTTCGATAGATACGCAGCGCAAAGTGGACCGGAATGAGGGGGGGGGGGGGGTCTTACCGCATGAGATAGTCAACTGTCCCGTTTCGATAGATACGCAGCGCAAAGTGGACCGGAATGAGGGGGTCCTTGAAGTCTCCGTGCATGATGAAGTAGGTGTCTGGCAACCACATGTCGTTGTGGTGATGAATGGCGTTCAGGAACGGGAACTGGCTCTGGTTATAATACTGCAGGCGGGGGTCATACCACTGTTGTTGGAGGAGGAATTCAACCTCGTATTTCTGAAAGCACAGAACAATTCATGATTATTAATGGAATCCTCTAATCGGTTTTGTTTAGTAGACATTCCACACGTTTGTCAATGCTTTGAAGCTGAGGTGGGGATTTGTCTTGCGTGGAGTTTGTCTAACGACAGACAGTCAACTACCAAGGATCCGATCTAGAAAACAAACCCTTGTTTAACTGGGTTTGTAAGAACTGTTTATGTCCATACGGTGAAGATACTTGTATCTTGTACATTACGAACACATCGAACTATCACCGGTTTGATCTACGCTGACCTTGGAAAGCTTGCCTGACATACTCGAAACAGAATTTTTGGTATATTAGTGCTATTTAAAAATAAATGGGTTGCGAATCCAAAGTTATTTCACTTGGTTAAGTTTGTAAAAAAAATCTAAACTTCTCTACAACTCACGTTAGGTTGTGAGTTTGGCCCAAAGTGTTACTCCAAACGATAAGGCTGATGATACTCATCATACCCACTTCAGAGTTTAGTACAGCAAATTATTAGGTTAACCCTTTTGTCCACTCCAGACAACGAGTTGACCTATAGGAGTCCTAGCAGGAGTTAATGATATCCTTAGTCTTGTGATGTGAAAGGTGGAGTTTTTAATATATGAACGACTTACAAATATTAAACTTTAAAATTGAAACGTGCCTTGTGAAAGTACACACATAATAATTTTCTTAATTTTTCAGCGGCTTGGTCTTGCCAATATTGTCACTTTCATCCGCTTGCATGCAACGTTTCTCAAGAAATAAGTGAAGGCTATAAAAAAATTGTCTATTGGATATTTTGGGCTACGTCTCATAGTAAATGCTATTAAAGATAATGTTCTGGAAATAGTTTACGACGAAGCTTGACGCTTTGTTGCGAAACATCGCATTTCGTGACAATATTGAAGGCACTATGAACAACCTGCTGAGAAATTAATAAAGAGAAACATAATTTTGGTAGGTACTTCAACAAGTCAAATTTTGTTTTAAGGAAATGTGTATGTTTTGCGTATTATAAAAAACGGTTAACAGGAAACCCCCAGCCTTGAGCTAACATGTGCGCCCAGCCCTAAATCAGATATTGAAGAACTTTGCTCAGCGCTGTTGCCCGGACGATCGTTAGCTATTGAGCTCTAAACATACTTCAATCACTGTGGGATAACTCTGTACCTGGCCCAGTCAGTAATACTTCATCGCTAAGGGACATCATCTCTACCCGGCCCAGTCAGTAATACTTCATCGCTAAGGGACATCATCTCTACCCGGCCCAGTCAGTAATACTTCATCGCTAAGGGACCTAATCTCTACCCGGCCCAGTCAGTAATACTTCATCGCTAAGGGACATCATCTCTACCCGGCCCAGTCAGTAATACTTCATCGCTAAGGGACATCATCTCTACCCGGCCCAGTCAGTAATACTTCATCGCTAAGGGACATCATCTCTACCCGGCCCAGTCAGTAATACTTCATCGCTAAGGGACATCATCTCTACCCGGCCCAGTCAGTAATACTTCATCGCTAAGGGACATCATCTCTACCCGGCCCAGTCAGTCATACTTCATTGCTAAGGGACAACTCTGTACCTGGCCCAGTCAGTAATACTTCATCGCTAAGGGACATCATCTCTACCCGGCCCAGTCAGTAATACTTCATCGCTAAGGGACATCATCTCTACCCGGCCCAGTCAGTAATACTTCATCGCTAAGGGACATCATCTCTACCCGGCCCAGTCAGTAATACTTCATTGCTAAGGGACAACATCTCTACCCGGCCCAGTCAGTCATACTTCATCGCTAAGGGATAACTCTGTACCTGGCCCAGTCGGTCATACTTCATCGCTAAGGGACAACATCTCTACCCGGCCCAGTCAGTCATACTTCATCGCTAAGGGATAACTCTGTACCTGGCCCAGTCGGTCATACTTCATCGCTAAGGGATAACTCTGTACCTGGCCCAGTCGGTCATACTTCATCGCTAAGGGACAACATCTCTACCCGGCCCAGTCAGTAATACTTCATCGCTAAGGGACATCATCTCTACCCGGCCCAGTCAGTAATACTTCATCGCTAAGGGACAACATCTCACCCGGCCCAGTCAGTCATACTTCATCGCTAAGGGATAACTCTGTACCTGGCCCAGTCGGTCATACTTCATCGCTAAGGGATAACTCTGTACCTGGCCCAGTCGGTCATACTTCATCGCTAAGGGACAACATCTCTACCCGGCCCAGTCAGTCATACTTCATTGCTAAGGGACAACTCTGTACCTGGCCCAGTCAGTAATACTTCATCGCTAAGGGACATCATCTCTACCCGGCCCAGTCAGTAATACTTCATTGCTAAGGGACAACATCTCTACCCGGCCCAGTCAGTCATACTTCATCGCTAAGGGACAACTCTGTACCTGGCCCAGTCGGTCATACTTCATCGCTAAGGGACAACATCTCTACCCGGCCCAGTCAGTAATACTTCATCGCTAAGGGACATCATCTCTACCCGGCCCAGTCAGTAATACTTCATTGCTAAGGGACATCATCTCTACCCGGCCCAGTCAGTAATACTTCATTGCTAAGGGACAACATCTCTACCCGGCCCAGTCAGTAATACTTCATCGCTAAGGGACAACTCTGTACCTGGCCCAGTCAGTAATACTTCATCGCTAAGGGACATCATCTCTACCCGGCCCAGTCAGTAATACTTCATCGCTAAGGGACAACTCTGTACCCGGCCCAGTCAGTCATACTTCATCGCTAAGGGACAACTCTGTACCCGGCCCAATCAGCCATACTTCATCGCTAAGGGACAACTCTGTACCTGGCCCAATCAGTCATACTTCATCGCTAAGGGACAACACTGTACTCTACCCGGCTAGTCAAACTTCATCGCTAAGGGACAACCCTGTACTCTACCCGGCTAGTCAAACTTCATCGCTAAGGGACAACGTTGTACTCTACCTGGCTGGTCATACTTCATCGCTAAAAGACAACTCTGTACTCTACCCGGCTAGTCATACTTCATCGCTAAGGGACAACTCTGTAGTCCACCCGGCTAGTCATACTTCATCGCTAAGGGACAACTCTGTAGTCCACCCGGCTAGTCAAACTTCATCGCTAAAGGACAACTCTGTACTCTACCCGGCTAGTCATACTTCATCGCTAAGGGACAACTCTGTACTCTACCCGGCTAGTCATACTTCATCGCTAAGGGACAACTCTGTACTCTACCCGGCTAGTCATACTTCATCGCTAAAGGACAACTCTGTACTCTACCCGGCTAGTCATACTTCATCGCTAAGGGACAACTCTGTACTCTACCCGGCTGGTCATACTTCATCGCTAAGGGACAACTCTGTACTCTACCCGGCAAGTCATTCTTCATCTCTAAGGGACAACTCTGTACTATACCCGGCTAGTCGAACTTCATCGCTAAGAGACAACTCTGTACTCTACCCGGCTAGTCAAACTTCATCGCTAAGGGACAACTATGTACTCTACCCGGCTAGTCAAACTTCGTCGCTAAGGGACAACTCTGTACTCTACCCGGCTAGTCAAACTTCGTCGCTAAGGGACAACTCTGTACTCTACCCGGCTAGTCAAACTTCATCGCTAAGGGACAACGCTGTACTCTACCCGGCTGGTCATACTTCATCGCTAAGGGACAACTCTGTACTCTACCCGGCTAGTCGTACTTCATCGCTAAGGGACAACTCTGTACTCTACCCGGCTAGTCATTCTTCATCGCTAAGGGACAACTCTGTACTCTACCTGGCTAGTCAAACTTCATCGCTAAGGGACAACTTTCTACTCTACGTGGCTAGTCATACTTCATCGCTAAGGGACAACTCTGTACTCTACCCGGCTAGTCATTCTTCATCGCTAAGGGACAACTCTGTACTCTACCTGGCTAGTCAAACTTCATCGCTAAGGGACAACTTTCTACTCTACGTGGCTAGTCATACTTCATCGCTATGGGACAACTCTGTGCTCTACCCGGCTAGTCAAACTTCATCCCTAAGGGACAACATCTCTACCCGGCCCAATCAGTCTTACTTCAAATCTATCCGAATCTTAAATTCATAAAATATTAACAAATTAATTGCCAACAATATTGCTGATGGTGATACACTTATTTACGTGTCACTGATTACAAACGAATGACGATTGAAAGTATCCCCGTTGGCATCTGAAGAGGGGCACACCAGGTAAAGCTGGCGTGAACCGTACAACAGGTAACCTAAAGTGTCTGAAAGAGCAAAAGAAAAAATATGCAGAAGTTTAATAAAACGGAAGGATTGTTATTTGGAAAATATTTTGAGGGACGAAGGAATAACAAGGTCGAGGAAGGGTAAAGAAAAGAAGAATAAGGAAGGAGATAAAGTCACGGCCACATGAACGAACGACTGAGCGTGGCTCCGGACAAGTTTCGCGCCCCCAATAAATGTTCTCCAATAAATGATTGTGGGCTGTCGCACTTTGATGGCGATAAAACGATCGGATTGCTCTCGCTTTGTGCGTGTGCGTGTGCGTGTGCGTGTGCGTGTGCGTGTGCGTGTGCGTGTGCGTGTGCGTGTGCGTGTGCGTGTGCGTGTGCGTGTGCGTGTGCGTGTGCGTGTGCGTGTGCGTGTGCGCGCTTTTCGAAGATTCCGACCATCACAAGACAATCAAATATACCACTTACGTTCACCGTTAAACGAACATTTCTCAAACAATTACATCGTTAATTTATTTTAAAATTAAAATCAAGTTCTTGCAAGATTGTAAGCTGGACGTGAAGTGTTCCATACTTACAAGCGTTAAAACCAACCACATTTTATCCCCGTATCGTTTGTCGTAATCATTTCGTTTAAATAAGGGTCGATTTAATTTTTAAAGAATAGTTCATAAATAAGTATATTTAGTGGTTGTTTTCATAGATATGGTAAGATAGCGGTAAACAGTCACGAAAATTGTTGATGAACATGATACACATATATGTGTAAACTGGTGAATGTATTAATGTTAATGTCGTATTCGCAGACATTAGTGAATCAAGAATAGGACAGAACATGTGTTGATTCTAACAACTCTCGTGCATTTATCCTACCATTCTTTTGCTACACCTAATTCACAAATCAATGAGAAATATTGATCAGCAACTGTATCGGATAGACAAGAGTAACTCGTGTTACGTCCTAATTAAGTCGCATACCGTGAATCTGTATAGAAACAAGAACAAGTGTTGTCAACTTACCAAGCTTGACTCATCCGGAGACGCCAGACTTAGCAGCAGTACACTCACATTCACTGTTAGGGTATCTGAAACAAAGCAGCATTGCAGGTGAAGAGGCCTATGTGACAGGTCGGTTGGGTTCTAAAACAATAGAGGAAACACCAATTCGCCGAAGATATTTTATATGTTGAACTGCGCCATTCAAATACATTCTATTCGTAGAAGTGACAGGGTAGTGAGAGCCAGCTGACTACGCTACGCGTGTAGTAGCCTACTCCATTGGACGATTGAGAAGGTAGCAATGTGCTTCACAATTGGAATTGGAATTTGAATGTCGCACTTTATTCCATTTTGATGTTATTTAAAATGAGACGGCAAAATTAAAATAAAATTGTGTTTCATATTTAGAAAATAACTGTACACCCCAATACCACATCAAGTGCAGTAGAAAGTAAGAGTAAAGAAGAGTGACTTGAGAAATACGCGAGGGGTTTTGCTTCCCAAGTGTGTCCGTGTGTGTAAATAATATGGCAACATTTAGATGTTAAAAATTAAATTATAATATGTGACACAAATTTGTGTGGATAAGTTATTTATCTTATTTTTTGAATTATAACAATTTTGGGGTGAGGACACGACTTGACGAAGCTATAGTATACTTTCTTTGCTAACTCTTTCTAATAATTTAGTGAACGGCGAGTTTGTGTGACTTCCAGTCAACTAATAACCAAGAGAGTTTATCACAGTGGCAAGATGTTATACTAAATCTTTTATTAGCATTCATTGAAACTTAGCTCAAGGGAATCAAATGTGTTTCAATTAATGTCTTTGTAAAGCACACAGGCCACATTATATTAAGATCAAGTCAATTCTCATCTTCTATGTTTTGCTAATCTCTAGGGCTAGTTCCCTAGTTGTTTGTTACAAGTAGTTTCTAAAGTAGTTAGTGACAGATTGAATGTGTTCCGCCTGTCTATAGTTGTGCTGGATTACATATTATATTACACGTGTGAATTGCTTCGAACAATGATCAACCGTGCATGACAAGGATATATGAAAGAAATTTTAAACTTGTTGCAGTTGCGTTGCTCCTGTTTCACCTACTCCTAATACTTGTCCATTATCTTGTAACACTAGGCCTATATCATCTTATCTCTTGGGTTCGAGGATTTTATTAATTTGATTCCCATGTAAGCTACTAAAGATTGATTCCAACACTAAGTAAAAAATGATTTAACTACAACATTTTGCATTTCTACCTAAATATTATCCTAATGGACAACTACATAAAACGAATCTTAAATGACACAGCTAAAAGCAGACAATATTTTGCTTTTGCCATGGACGTTACAGTACACTAACAATAAAGACTTGGTAGTGGAATATTATCCCTAGTTTATTACGAGTACGACTAGATTTACCTTTGCGTGCAAACATATATGACTTCATTGCTGTTTTAGATCTTGCATTTACATTTCCAAATTCAATTTTGTCAAACTTATCCAAAGTAATTTTTAAGTATTTGGAATAAGCTATTAATTGCTTTTGAGTTTTTGAATTTTGGATTGACGTGCATATTACAAGACGTGCGTATCATAAAAGCAAATACAAGAGTATCTCGGCTTGTATAAGCGCTCACTGCAACACGGCTTGCCTGAGCTGAGCTCTGCCTCTGTCACTGAGGACAGAGGGGAGCGAGAGATTTAGAGCCAAACGCAGAAACATTCAAATAAAGGTAAATCTAATTGGATATGTATGAAATAAATATGGTGCAAACCATTCACTATAGATCAAACAACACGATAGAAGTATTGAAATCCAACATTCATAGCTGCAATCTTTGCGTAGAACACGTGGACACGACACATTTCAGGCTTACACGTTGTAAACATCAGCAATCCTTAGATGCAACCATAGACCGAACAAGAAACGAAAAAGCAACATAAAATGTACAACCTAAAATAAAATAAAAGGAAGTTTATGTAATAAAATATAGAGCTCAACCATAACTTCAAAAGCCGAACACATTCAGTTCAGAAAGCTAGTGACTTTCCCAATAATTACGCTATTAAAAGCAGCCAAAAACAATCTTAAAGAAAATCAAATAGTAGTTACATTAATTAGCACATAGATAAATCTAAGTACACGCTTGCACGCTAACATCAAGGGAGGAGACTAACCCGGTGCGAGGGTGCGCCCTGTGATATATAGGGGCCCTCGCACTGCGTTAGTATGTTATGTTAGTTAGTGCATGGCGGACACGGACCCCTCAATTGTCTCCGGTCTGGGCCTGGGTCTGGTAGGTCAGATGGAGTTCTGAGGCCACAGCAGAAGTCCGCATCTGTAACATATTAAGCATGCCCGCTGCAGCAGAAGGGGTCATGCACCACACGTGTTAGTTGCATGCCTATTAGCTCATTGCAACATCGGCCCATGTCTGTTAGTAAAGTCCAAACCATAGCAAGGTATATTCACCACAACTAGAAGGCTTCTATGGTTTAATTTGTATTAATGGAAATACTTACATTAGTATAATTAAAACTTAAAGAGGCCTGACAAAACTAGCTGGTTGATGCAAAAAATGAAATTGTAAATTTTATCGACGCTTTGGGATTCCAAAATGTTCTGCATCTTACCCTGATTTCGTAAGTGAGCAGAGAGGGGCCCTAGAATAAAAACGGACTCGAAAGTTAAAAGTATATGCCTAGCTTTATATTCATAGGACGATCATTATTCCCAAAAGGACCGAAGCCCACAGGATTAATACAGTGTAAGAAAATACATATACAAGAAAATCATAAATATTTATGAGTACAACATTCAGCAAGTAAATCATTTTAAGATGTAATAAAGAGCAAATTCTATTTTGACATGTAATCTATTAATAATTAAGTGTGCGTGTGTGTATTAGTGTAACTGTTTGTGTTTGTTTATGGTGTCCTCCGATATTGCGCCAGCGACTTCATTCTTTATCGATTACGCCAACTTTTACATGTGAAAAGATTGATAGCAAATTATGTAGTTTTGACATATTTATTTTCTTTGCATTAGCCAACATGATACCTGCCAGACTTGCAACGGTCAAAGCTGCACCAGAGGTTCGAAAATGTTAAAATTATGTTATCAACTAGTTTACAGTAGCGCCAACAATATTTGAATATCTCGTAAGGAACTTCAAACTATTTCAAGCATGCGCACCTCTTGACACAATGGGAATTATTTCCTCAATGCGCCAAAACTTTTCTAACATGTATACAAATTGGCGTAATTGAAAAAATGTTCGTGTGCGCATAGGGAATTGACGCCATTACTCGGCTCCGTTTGAGTGCATATGTTTACATGAGTCTTGCTTGCATATGTATACATGAGTCTTGCTTGCATATGTTTACATGAGTCTGCTTGCATATGTTTACATGAGTCTTGCTTGCATATGTTTACATGAGTCTTGCTTGCATATGTATACATGAGTCTTGCTTGCATATGTTTACATGAGTCTTGCTTGCATATGTATACATGAGTCTTGCTTGCATATGTATACATGAGTCTTGCTTGCATATGTATACATGAGTCTTGCTTGCATATGTTTACATGAGTCTGCTTGCATATGTTTACATGAGTCTGCTTGCATATGTATACATGAGTCTTGCTTGCATATGTTTACATGAGTCTGCTTGCATATGTTTACATGAGTCTTGCTTGCATATGTTTACATGAGTCTTGCTTGCATATGTTTACATGAGTCTGCTTGCATATGTATACATGAGTAAGCTTACATATGTTTACATGAGTCTGCTTGCATATGTATACATGAGTATGCTTACATATGTTTACATGAGTCTGCCTGCATATGTTTACATGAGTCTGCTTGCATATGTTTACATAAGTCTGCTTGCATATGTATACATGAGTCTGCTTGCATATGTTCACATGAGTCTGATTGCATATGTATACATGAGTCTTGCTTGCATATGTTTACATGAGTCTGCTTGCATATGTATACATGAGTCTTGCTTGCATATGTTTACATGAGTCTTGCTTGCATATGTTTACATGAGTCTGCTTGCATATGTATACATGAGTAAGCTTACATATGTTTACATGAGTCTGCCTGCATATGTTTACATGAGTCTGCTTGCATATGTTTACATAAGTCTTGATTGCATATGTTTACATTAGTCTTGCTTGCATATGTTTACATAAGTCTGCTTGCATATGTTTACATGAGTCTGCTTGCATATGTTTACATGAGTCTTGCTTGCATATGTATACATGAGTCTTGCTTGCATATGTTTACATGAGTCTGCTTGCATATGTTTACATGAGTCTTGCTTGCATATGTTTACATGAGTCTTGCTTGCATATTTTTACATGAGTCTTGCTTGCATATGTTTACATGAGTCTGCTTGCATATGTTTACAAGAGTCTGCTTGCATATGTATACAAGAGTCTGCTTGCATATGTATACATGAGTCTTGCTTGCATATGTTTACATGAGTCTGCTGGCATATGTTTACATGAGTCTGCTTGCATTTGTTTACATGAGTCTGCTTGCATATGTTTTCATGTGTCTGCTTGCATATGTTTACATGAGTATGCTTACATATGTTTACATGAGTCTGCCTATATGTTTACATGAGTCTGCTTGCATATGTTTACATGAGTCTGCTTGCATATGTTTACATGAGTCTGTTTGCATATGTTTACTTGAGTCTGCTTGCATATGTTTACATGAGTCTGCTTACATATGTTTTCATGGGTCTGTTTGCATATGTTTACATGAGTATGTGTACATATGTTTACATGAGTCTGCTTGCATATGTTTACATGAGTCTGCTTGCATATGTTTATATGGGTCTGCTTGCATATGTTTTCGTGAGTATGCTTACATATGTTTACATGAGTCTGCTTGCATATGTTTACATGTTTACATGAGTCTGCTTGCATATGTTTACATGAGTCTGCTTGCATATGTTTACATGAGTCTGCTTGCATATGTTTACATGAGTCTGTTTGCATATGTTTTCATGGGTCTGCTTGCATATGTTTACATGAGTATGCTTACATATGTTTACATGAGTCTGCTTGCACATGTTTTCATGGGCAGGCCCGGCTTAAGGGTAAAATCTCGTGTACGCGGGAAGTGAAAATGCCGCCGATAATATGTTACATTTCCTCTTACAATAGCATGTTGATAATCACCTTTTTTAAAGATGAGTTGACAAGAAAGTTAAAAAGGCTTTTGTATTATTTTGCTAAGGAAAACTGCTCGGGGATTATTCATGACCTTATTGTGAGGAATAACTAGATAGAATGGACACGGGAAGTTTGAGCGGACTCATCCCTTAGCATCCATCCTTACGATGGTAGAAAATATTGGCTAAACTTGATTATGATTCCCAGTGGTGGGTATTGAACCAGCGATCTCCTGAACCAGAGTCTCGCGCGTTACACATTGATGTATGAAAAATTGGTGCGAAGGAAGCAACAACTATGCATGTGCAACTATTTATGTGTCATCAGCGAGTTATTTTATGAACTACTTAAAGGGGTTGGTCTGCTTTTTCAACTGGTTGTGTTATTTTAATATTTTACTTGGCAAGCACAATTATTAGTATTATGCTCCTTTAGAAGAAGTTATTGAATTCTGTGTAATACTTTAAAAAAAAAAATAACAAATATAATACGTAATAATAATATTTAACACATAATTATGCCAGGCTATAGTTTGGATTGATATACACGTTACATAATTTGTATTTGTATATGCCTACAAAACACCTCTAAAACATAATTATACTGTCTAAAATTACCTAATGCAGCTTGTACAACTTTACACGAAAAAATGTGATTTTCCGATAAATGTTCTGAAAGTTACTAAGGCGTGCCCTGCTTTCTAAAAGACGTAGCAAGGCAAAAGGCACCATCCTGGCCCACCCCTCACCTATATCATGAACGAGTATTCAGGAGGCCGTCATCCCGAATGTCTGCCATCTCCGTCCCGTCATCCTCGCCCTCGAGATCGTGCTCCGCGTCGGCGTCAACGTGAGACTCATGTATGTCGGCGCCCCCTCCCCCCCACACCCCCCCACCAACGATCAAACAATTTGACATTGCGTACTTTTTGAAATAAGAGCTTCTTCTGCCCGAGCTTTTTGTTTTTTGCCGTCTCCCATCCAGAAGGTTATTTACGTTTTCTATCCATGTATGCACTTCTTAAATTGAAGAAACACACATCCTACTCGAGCAAAGAAACAACATAATGCAATAGTGAAGAGTGATAACTGACTAGCACAGGTTGCGGGTCTTGGAAACACCTGTATAACGCCTATTTAGGTACAAATTTGCCGCCTGTTAGTTTCGGAATATTTCGCACCTGCACCTCATGGAACATATCAACCCTTCAATAAAGCGAAGGATGAATGGAGAATGAGTGTTGGGTAAAGCCGTCGTATTTGAAAAAAATCACGTACTTCGTTGATAGCCTCATTGGACCAAACCACAGGCTCCAAGCCTCCAAGGTGTATATAAGGGATGTTGTACAATAAAACTTGTAATAAGTTATAGGCACGCTCTTTGCTAAAACCCGTCATGTACAATGTGTTATTACCTTATAACTTTAAAATGTTCTATTCAATCATTGTCTTAAATTATATTTTAAATAGGCGGCACTTCTCCGAAGTGCCGCCTATGCAATTGTGCCGCCTTACGCGCTCGCGTACGTCGCTTACGCCTTAAGCCGGCCCTGTTCATGGGCCTGCTTGCATATGTTTACATGAGTATGCTTACATATGTTTACATGAGTCTGCTTGCATATGTTTACATGAGTCTGCTCCTGGATCACAACACAAATAAAATATGCAAATTTCTAGCAATCTTGTTCAAAGCTAAAATAATGTTATCTAGATGCAATTATTGTAGAGGGGGTTAATGGAAAACTTGGTGCAATGTTTCTCTAGACACAGTAGCGCCTACCCATCCTATCAACGGATTGGTTGACTACATATTATGTATTTCTTTCCGGCGAGGTTGAGAACAATCGCTCACAACTGAGTATAATACTGCATGACTCAAGATTTGACACAGTAGAATTTAGCTAACGATTTTATGTCACTATTCACACTACACAGGCCATTACTGGAATAACATAAGCATTATAACAAAAACCATTAAAAGATTGCATTACTAGGGTCGTTCAAAGTAATTGCGGTGTCAGACCTGCCAAGGATAACGAGACCTACGCAACTTAGTTTATTGAAGCTATTTTCACTTATCACGATCATGAATGGCTTGCACCAAAATATCAATATCTTTAGAATGTTACTAGTGGTGAAGTACTAACCTCGAACTGGTGGCCGCAACCTCTTGTCATATCGTGTTGGACTTAATAGGTCATCCAGGATTTCTTTGTCTGATTTGCCGTTGTCAGAACTGTAAACAAGCAACAATATCACAGCTGTAGCCTGTGTGTGGAACACAAATACCGTGACCATCACTTCTGTCAATATTCTATGATCTTCTTCGGCTGGTAAAACGATAAACACGCGTTCTCTTGTTTATCCCCCTACGGTACGTGTTGCAATCAAAGCCTAGGATCAAGAATGGGTTCTTCAGTGGACTGATTTGGAGTTACCCTAGATTCTAGTTTCTGTTTTGCATCGTTCTTATTGATTTGGGTCGTTTTGCCTTTTATCGACTTGAGTGCTTCTCAAGCAAACCTCTTGAACCCCTCGAGTCTCAACTCAGCGGGCATTGTTCCTGAGATGGACGCTTCACCAGGGGCTGTTCTCTTGGCTATTGCATGCACTCCATGGATCCCAATATACCAGGGGCTGTTCTCTTGGCTATTGCACACTCCATGGATCCCAACATACCAGGGGCTGTTCTCTTGGCTATTGCATGCACTCCATGGATCCCAACATACCAGGGGCTGTTCTCTTTGCTATTGCATGCACTCCATGGATATGTTGGTACTTGTTACCGATACTTCACAATGCACACGACGTGGAAACACTCACGGAATGTGCATGTGTGTATTGGTGGAGGTAAAAAGTACTCACTGTGAAGAAGTTGAGACTCAATAGCTATTTCTCTGTTGATTTTTTGTTTTAACACATTTCAGCGTTTGTATCATGTGACTTTGTGTTGCATACCACAGGTCTACTATTCTTAATTTTACTGCATTCATTTTAATATCAAGGAATTAGAACTAGGTATGTCAATGCTATTTTTTCTTTCAATTCAAAAGTCTTGAACGGAACATTGAACCGTCTACATTATTGCGCTTAACAGGTAACATGTATGACAAGTTATTTAATGCAACTGAATTACAAGATAAGGGCGTAGTTTTGACTAGTGTGCGAAACAGTGAAGAATATAGTACGTTAACTCACAATTCCGTGGCGACGACTTGCCATAGAAGCAAAAGAACTGTGGCCGCTCGAAGCAGCTCGACATAGGGACCCATGTTAGGACATCTGCAACATACACAACTCTGATCAAGACACATTCAATTGTATAGATTTATTGTGGTACCTAAAAATGGTTGCCAATGCCAATGTTCATACTAATGTTCATATTCCCCCAGGGTTCAAGGCTGCCTAAAATAACTTAGGGTTGTGGTTTCATTGGCGGTCTTCAATTTCTTAAAGATATGAACAAAATTCATGTGTTTGTGTGTGTGTTTAAAATAAAATAATGTTTAAATAAAAATAAAATAAATAAATTCACATTTAGAGTCTACCCACTCAGTAATTACTAGGATGGCTCCGAGAAATCGGCCACGACCGTACACACAGTAACACCAAAGATTACAAACTAGTTTGTAATCTTTGGTAACACGACGCAAAGAAGACACACACGAAGACAACGCAAATAAGATCATATCATTATGCATTGTATACTATGAACAAGTACTAATAAGACAGTAACGACTGAAGTTGAACAAGGTACCTCATGGAAATACTTGACATTACATCTGTATTGTCCGTATAACATGTAAACACCGGCTTTGACCGAGATTG
Organism: Isoperla grammatica; assembly: GCA_945910005.1. Classification (NCBI taxonomy): domain Eukaryota; kingdom Metazoa; phylum Arthropoda; class Insecta; order Plecoptera; family Perlodidae; genus Isoperla; species Isoperla grammatica. The sequence continues at coordinate 3,349,969 of OX246746.1, read as the reverse complement.
ATGACTGTTTAAACTAGTAACATGTGATTAGTGAAGTAAAATAAGGTAGACACATGGAAATACTTGACATTACGTCCGTATAACATGTTAACGCCGGTTTTGACCGAAATTGTATGATTGTGATACATTCAATAAAATAATAATAAAATAATAAAAAAAAAATTAATAATAATAATAATAATAATAATAATAATAATAATAATAATAATAATAATAATAATAATAATAATAATAATAATAACACACACAACCTTGCTTGTGCATGCTGTATGTTTCGCCGATAGCCCTGCGGCGCGGTCCTAGCAACCGATAGTTGGGGGAGGATGCATGCGGCTGCACTTCGGGATGTGCCTAAAGTCCACCTTGTCGTGGTGTGGGGGCTACCCTGTACTGCCTTTTGACTCGTCACGGGGCGGTGGAGTGGTTCCAACGGACTGGGCTTCACGGGCACCCAAGTGCTCCACCATGCGTGGGACACTCGCGAGTGTGAACCGCGCCCTGGGTTCACCTGGAAAGGGGAGATATCCGGCTTCTTCCCAGTACTAGCTCGGGCTAGAGGAGATACAATGAGTAATGAGTACCAATAATGGCCTCGGAAACCGCGACCGGCTGCAAGGCCGCGCAGGATGTTCTGGTACCGGGCGTCCTGTGTCAAATATGCTACCTGTACCAGTGGACAGCGGTGGACTTGCCTCACAGCATCGAGGTAGGCGCGGCGCCGCTCCACTCATGGCTACCGCACGAGCAGCTGCCACAGCTGCACCACCTAGCAGTGGTTTAGGGGAGCCAAGAGTCCCCCTCACCGCCGCTGGGCCTGAACGCCAACGCATGAAGTGGACTAAAGAGCTGAATATAACACTAATGCGTGCGTATTACAAAAGCACCAACGTGGAGACTGCAATGGAAGGGTTCAGGGCGAGGTTCTTCCAGGAGTGGAAGAAGATGTTCCCGGACACGACTTTGGATGAGCAGCGCATCTGCAGCCAGCGGCGATCCATCGCGTCCAGGGGAGGCCACTCCACAGCTGAACTCGACCGCCTCAAGCGAGAAGTAAGACAGGAGTTGCAACAACTCCAGCACCATCATCAGCAACAGCAGGACCAAGAGAATATCATCCAGGAGGAATTCGAAGATGGTAATTCCGAAAATGAGGAGGCAGAACAACAGCCAGAACCCCAGGAAGCAGAGCCAAGCAAGCCGGCATGGGACAACATTGATCTTGGCCTCTTGAGAGAGTCGTACGAGACTCTCAAGTTGCAGTACCAGGGAATGCCCTTGGGGAATCGACCCCGAATCCCTAAGTTACAGTGAAGTGCAGAAGTGTACAGGATCACTGCAGCGGTCGACGAGCGGGTGAAGGGCGACATCAACGGAACTGCATCCCTTGAAGAAGTGGCAGGACTTGTCCACTGTGCCGCGTTAGCAATGGGTGAGAGGTTCGTGCAGAATGCCCGCAAGTCAGAGCTGAGAACCTCAAACCCCAGATGCCAACAGAAGCCACGCAAGGTCGAAACACCTGCCTGGATCAAGAGGATTGAGGGCAAGATTACCAATGCCAGGAGGGACATCGGGCACCTTGTAGCATATCTGCAATGTCCACATGACTGCAGCATCAAGGTGTGGAAGGGTGTCAGAAGCGTCGCCAGGAGGATGAAGTTGAGGAAGACAGATAAGGAGTTTGAGAAGAAGCTTCGCGAGAAAGAAGAGGGACTGAAGCAGCGAATTGCAGCACTTGGAGCTCGCATCAGGCGTTACAACGAAGCAGCCAAGCGAAGACAACAAGACCGTCTTTTTGCAGCTGACCAGAAACTCTTCTATCGCAAGTTGGAGACCGAGGGTAAGGAAGAACAACCACAGCAACTGCCCAACGCAGCATCGATGACTGATTTCTGGTCTGACCCGAAACGTCACAATGAAGGAGCGTACTGGCTGCAAGAAGAAGAAGCGGATTGCGAACCGTTACCACAAATGCGTGACGTCACTATCTCTGTAGAGGACGTACGAACTGCTGTTAAGAAGACGCAGAATTGGAAGGCACCAGGTATCGACGGCATCCACAACTTCTGGTGGAAGTACTTCAAGAGTACGCACACTGTTTTGGCCGCACGGTTCCAGGAAGCGCTCGACGATCCATCCGTTATCCCAAAGTTCTTCACGCTAGGCATCACTTACATGAAGGTAAAGTCAGGGGATCCTTTGGACCCTAAGAACTACAGGCCCATCACATGTCTGCCGACGTTATACAAGATCTTCACTTCCATTCTCGCGGCGAAATTATCTACTCACCTAACCACAAACAACGTTCTCGCGGACGAGCAAAACGGCTGCAAGAAGGGTACCCGAGGATGCGCAGAGCTGCTGGTGATGGACACCGTAGCATCGCGACAAGCTCGCCACAAGATACGCAACCTTTCCACATGTTGGGTAGATTACAGGAAGGCGTTTGACCCCGTTCCACACTCATGGCTACTGCGCGTCTTGCGACTGTACAAGACCGACCCTAGTCTCATCCGGCTTTTGGAGTATTGTATGGCTACCTGGAGAACTACTCTGCATGTGGGACAAGGTGGCAACAAGGTCGCGACGGAGGAAATCCGCATTAAAAGGGGAATTTTCCAGGGAGACAGTCTCAGCCCGCTGTGGTTCTGCCTCGCGCTGAACCCACTCAGCAAAATGCTGAGGAAAGCCGGGTACGGTTACCAACTTCAGAAAACCCCCAAGGTCAAGATCACGCACTTGTTCTATATGGATGACCTCAAGATGTACGTGTCCAGCCCTGATGAACTTCAGAGCATGTTCGAACTTGTCAAGAGCTTCAGCGACGCAATCTGTATGGAAATTGGACTCGACAAAGGTGCCGTCTTACACGTGAAGAAAGGCAAGGTTCAAGAACCTCAGGGAGGCCTGCAACTCATGGAAGGAGATGTGATTCAAGATCTGGGCGTTGAAGATAGCTACAAGTATTTGGGTCTTCAACAGCTGCTGGGCATCAGCGACACCGATGCCAGGAAACAGGTTGAGAAGAAGGTCCTCGCCAGGGTGAACAAGATCTGCAGGTCATACTTGAGTTCCAGAAATAAAATCACGGCGATAAACACGTGGGCTCTGCCCGTGGCTTCGTACACATTCGGATCGGTGAAGTGGTCCGACACAGCCCTGCAGGCGTTCGACAGAAAAATCCGAACCATCCTCACAAAGCACAGGATGCAACATCCGAGGAGCTCCGTGGAGCGACTGTACCTGTCGCGCAACACTGGCGGACGAGGGCTGCTCAGCGTCGAGATGCTGTGCCACAGCAAGGAGAAGCGGCTTCGAGCTTACTTTTTAACTCGAGAGAGTCAGCTGCACCATGCCATCTGCACGCAGGACCAAGGTTATACGCCACTTCATCTGTGCGCCGAAGAAGTACACCTCAGCATTAAGACGCCGGCAGAGAGAATGCAACAGTGGAGGGAGAAGCCCCTTCACGGCAGGTTTGCAGCCGAGCTCACTGGGGAGCAAACCGACTTGAAAAGTTGAAAGCCTCGACGGAATGGCTCCGAACTGCGGACCTCTTCGCTGAAACGGAGGGGTTCGTCTTTGCCATTCAGGATCAAGTGGTGCGCACCAAGAACTATGAGCGATACATCCTCAAAGCCGACGTCCAAGATCGCTGTCGTCTCTGCAAGAAAGCTGGCGAGACCATCCAGCACATCGCAGGTGGATGCCCGGTGTTAGCTCCCAGAGAGTATTTGGAGCGTCACAACGCAGTAGCGAAAGTGGTCCACCAAGCGCTGGCCAAGGAGTACAGCCTGGTAGAGGTAGAAACACCGTACTTCAAGTGCAAGCCCGAGCAAGTCCTGCGTAACCAATGTGCCAAGCTGCTGTGGGACTCACCCATTGTCACGGACAGAGCGGTCGAGGCAAATCGGCCAGACTTGGTTTTGTTTGACAAGAAGGCTAAAACAGCAACCATTATCGACATCGCCGTCCCGCTAGACAACCATGTGATCAACACAGTAGCTGAGAAGAGGCGTAAATACCAACCACTCGCCGTCGAACTCAAGGACATATACAAGCTGAGGTCCGTTGAGATAGTTCCTGTCGTCGTCTCCGTCAACGGTCTGGTCACCGAAGAGTGGTCAGCTGCGAAAGAGAAGCTCCACCTGAAGGACAAGCACGTGCGTGTCATGCAGAAGGCTGCAATCCTCGGCACAACTAATATCGTGCGGAAGGTCCTCAGCCTATGAGCTACATTGTCACCACAATCTTTCGGCCGCCACCCTAGGGTGCACTCTCGCATCGTCTTGGCTCAAGAGGAGCCCGATGGTGCAAATGAGAGAAGAGAAGAAGGGAAATAACATAATAATAATAATAATAATAATAATAATAATAATAATAATAATAATAATAATAATAATAATAATAATAATAATAATAATAATAATAATAATAATAGTAATAATAATAATAATAATAATAATAATAATAATAATCTGTGAAATTTGAAACTGTCATTCAACTCCAACTCAGCGCCTTGTAATTGCGTGTGTTATTTATTGACGGGGCACGGCCAAGTTGAAAAACAATATTAACTTTCTGTGACAAAGAACTTAGTTTGACAGGACAATGAACTTTGACATTTAGTAAATAAACAAACAGATTATGGATGCTTCTGATGTATTATCGCAACAGACCACCAAATCTGGAAGAGTGAGGCAGCGTATCAAATGGACAGATAATATGAACATTTGTGTGATGCGCAACTACTTTAGAATTACGTTATTAGAAACTAGATTAGTTGGATATCGACAAGAACTGCACCGAGCGTTTACACGTGAATACCCATTAGTAGATGTAACCGAACAAAGAGTAGCAGACCAAAGGAGAATAATTGTAAGTAATGGTATGCTACCATTTAATCTATTGAACGTAATAAGACATGAAGTAGAGGAAGAACTACAAATAGATCAAGAAAATGAAGAGGATTTGGCGAACGAGGAGCACATCATGGAAGCATCAAGAAACGATGACCATCTACGACAAGAATTAATGGAACAAGTAGATCTACCAGAAGGCCAGAACACACAAGAGGTACATCACCAACATCCACCTATTAATAACATTGAACAAGAAGAGAATACAAGAGGGAACACACAAGAAATAGACGAGTTAAAGAACATATTACATTTAGCTTTTGAAAATGCTTTGACAGAATTTGCACTTATAGAACCGAACAAGAGACCTAGAATTCCTAAACCTAAACAGTCTAAGCAAATGGACATAGTAATGCACGTAATGAACGCACATATATTGTTAGATTACGCGAAGAAAGAATTGTCGTTTGAGGAAGTGCATGCAGCAATATATTGTGGAGCCGTAGCAGTGGTCAGACAATTAGGATTAAAAATAAAGTTGGTACATTCTCAGAACATAAAAACAAATAAGACTCCAAAATGGGAACGAAGATTAGTCAAACGCATCAACGAGTCAAGGAGAGATATTGGGAGATTAGAACAATTCAGGATGGGTAATAGATCTAAAAAGATATTACAATATTGCCAACACATATTTGAAAGGTTTAAAATCCATACTATACATGAACCACCGAACGAGGCTACAAACGAATATTTGGATACTCTAAAGCAAAAAGTAAGTGCATTAGCCAAAAGACTACGAAGATATAAAGAGTGTAGTGATAGAAAAGAACAAAACGAAATGTTTAAAGAAAAAGAAAAAGAATTCTATCAGCAAATTAACAATAAAGAAGAAATAGTAGGCAATGGTATACCATCGAAGACAGAGATTGAGCAGTTTTGGGGTGGGATATGGAGTAACCCATTAATGCACAATCACAATGCAACATGGATTCAAGATGAAATTGAGGCAATGAGTGATATCGAAGAAATGACATTTGATGGCATCAGTGTAAATGATATAAAATCAACGATACGAAATACTCATAATTGGAAAGCACCCGGTAACGATAACATTCAAAATTTTTGGTACAAGAAGTTTTCAAACATGCACACCCAGATTGCTAAATGTCTTAATGAATTTATATTAGGAGACAAGGGTTTACCAGATTTCTTTACTGAAGGAATAACATTTCTTAAACCTAATGACACCAAAAATCCAAGTAAATATAGACCAATTACATGCTTACCTACTATTTACAAAATCTTGACATCGTGCATAACAAATAAAATATATAGTCACTGCGAAGAACACAATATATTAGCTGAAGAACAAAAGGGATGTCGTAAATTGTCGCAAGGGTGTAAGGAACAATTAATTATCGATTCTGTTGTAATGAACCAAGCTTTCAACAAGAAGAGAAACATTCACGTTAGCTATATTGATTACAAGAAAGCGTATGATTCGTCACCACATTCGTGGCTAATACAGATACTGGAAATTTATAAAGTAAACCCATTGATAGTAAACTTTTTGCGGACAGCGATGACGAGTTGGAAAACAACATGAAAGTTAAACGTAGGCAAAGAGAAGATATGTACTGACCCAGTTAACATCCGACGAGGTATTTTTCAAGGTGACTCGTTTAGTGCGTTATGGTTTTGTCTTTCATTAAATCCATTATCTCATATACTAAACAAATCTACACATGGTTTCAAGATAAAGGACGGTAATACGGTTTGCCACACACTTTCACATCTATTCTACATGGACGATCTCAAGTTATATGCTTTAAATGCGACACACATGACGAATCTTCTTAACTCAACGTTAGAATTCAGTAGAGATATATGTATGGATTTTGGAATTGATAAATGTAAGTCACTTCATGTCATCAAAGGAAAGATTACGAAATTAGAAGAGTTTGAAATTGACGAAGACAACCGGATTGGAGTAATGAACGAAGAAGATATATACAAATATCTAGGATTTGCGCAGGCTAAACGAATTGATCATAAACTGATGAAAAGTAAACTAATTTCTGCATACAAGAAACGTATAGGATCCATTTTAAAAACACAATTGAATGGTAAAAACAAGATCAAAGCAATTAACACTTATGCTATACCGGTACTAACATATTCATTTGGAATTATTAACTGGACACAGACAGAACTTCATGCCCTAGAAATTCTCACCCGCACAACATTCACCAAATACAGAAGTCATCACCCTAAGTCAGCAATAGAATGAGTGACTCTACCTAGAGAAAAAGGGGGAAGAGGCTTGATTGATTTAAACAATTTATATTATAAACAAATTGAAATTCTGAGAAAGTACTTTTATACAAAATGCCCACATTCACAACTTCATAGAGCTATAGTATCGGCAGACAAGTCGTTTTCTCCCCTCAATTTAAATGACGGAAATTTAAACTTGCTTCAAAAACTAAATTCTGACACAGAAAAAGAGATCAGAATATCAGAAAAGACGTTACATAGCAGACATTATAAAGAACTTCTTAAGGATAGCGTCGATAGGGTAGCATCGAACAAATGGTTAACGTCCGGGGACATTTTCAGCGAAACAGAGGGATTTATGATCGCTAATCAAGATAAAGTAATCAAGACTAACAATTACAAAAAATACATACTGAAAGACGTCACAGTGGAAGATAAATGTAGAAAATGTAATTTGAACGGCGAAACAATTGAACATATCGTATCTGGGTGCAAAATGCTTTGTCAAACAGATTATCTTCATAGGCATAACCAAGTTGCAAACATTGTACATCAAAAATTAGCCATGAAGTATAAACTCATAAACACAACCACTGCATATTACAAATACAAGCCTGAAAAGGTATTAGATAGTAAAGACTACAAATTATATTACGACCGGGTAGTTATTACAGACCAAACCATACATCACAATAGACCGGATATTATATTTATTGACAAGAAGAAACAAGAAACGATTTTAATTGATGTTGCCGTCCCTTTATGCCACAATGTAGAGACAACTTGGCGGGAAAAGATAAACAGATATAAGGAATTATCTATTGAAATAAAAAGGTTGTGGAAGCAGAATAATGTAACTGTTATACCGTTAATTATATCAGCAAATGGCATTGTTCCACGTAAACTCCATGACAGTATTAAACTAATTGGTCTCCAACCGAACATATACATCGAGATGCAAAAAGCAATTATTTTGAACACGTGTAGGATAGTGCGAACATTTTTGAACTAAGAAGAATGGAGACTTCAAGAAGTTCTCCATCCCGATGGTGGTTTTCGTGGTTTCCACCGTACAAAGAGCGAATGCTGGGATGAGTACAAATCGGCCACGACCGTACATAGCATCCTCAGTTCGGTTTGGAAGAAATAATGTGGACAATGATATATTAAGTAGTATAGCCAAATGTGGGCATTTGAGAAGCAGAAGAAGAAGAAGAAGAAGAAGATATATTAAGTAGTTCTAAGTAGATTTTAATAAGGTAAACACATGGAAATACTTGACATTTGTGTCCGTACAACATGTTTATGCCGGTTTTGACCGAGTTTGTATGTATTGCAACAATAAAATAATAATAATAATAATAATAATAATAATAATAATAATAATAATAATAATAATAATAATAATAATAATAATAATAATAATAATAATAATAATAATAATAATAATAATAATAATAATAATAATAATAATAATAATAATAATAATAATAACTTGGTTTTGTTTGACAAGAAGGCTAAAACAGCAACCATTATCGACATCGCCGTCCCGCTAGACAACCATGTGATCAACACAGTAGCTGAGAAGAGGCGTAAATACCAACCACTCGCCGTCGAACTCAATGACATATACAAGCTGAGGTCCGTTGAGATAGTTCCTGTCGTCGTCTCCGTCAACGGTCTGGTCACCGAAGAGTGGTCAGCTGCGAAAGAGAAGCTCCACCTGAAGGACAAGCACGTGCGTGTCATGCAGAAGGCTGCAATCCTCGGCACAACTAATATCGTGCGGAAGGTCCTCAGCCTATGAGCTACATTGTCACCACCATCTTTCGGCCGCCACCCTAGGGTGCACTCTCGCATCGTCTTGGCTCAAGAGGAGCCCGATGGTGCAAATGAGAGAAGAGAAGAAAGGAAATAACAATAATAATAATACCTGTTATAGGGTGCACACCAGCTTTATCTGATGTGCCCCTCTTCAGATGACGAAATAGGTTTATTAGAGTATTTGGATAGCTGGAAAGGACTGTCCGAGGGCTGTTAAGAGCAATCAATCTCATTATTCACCCTTACGACTGAGGAAAACCTTTAGTCAGGATTACCGGTGGCCAGGATTGAACCATGAACCTCTCGAATTAGAGCCTCGTGTGTTGCCGCTGGGCGAGCCACCTATTGGTATAGGACTTAGATTTCGCCTTATCACTGGGGAAACCCTCTAAAAAAAATCAGAATTCAAATCCTCTCGTCGGCTATTATATTATTTATCCGCTATGTTGGCTCCACATTAGTATTTACAACCTCAAAGTATACAGTAACGACCAACACCGAGGTTAACAAAGGTAGTCCTGACTTCTGAGTGAACATCTAATATTTACAATAAAACACATTTCAAATTTTGCCGTTAGAACATCTTTCTGTAGACTTCATATAACACCATTGGCTGTATCCAATCACATTGGCAAATTAAAACTTGTGTCTGTCAAAGTAGACATAATGATACACATTTAAAGAATGTGGCCACTAGACGATTGCGTGTGGCAGTATGTTGATCCACATACCGTAACGTTCAAGACTCTTGTTAAACCAATCGAAATACCTTAAAATTAATGACTTCCAACCAAAACACTATTTTAATGACACAAAAAATAAATTATAAAAAAAAACATGCCTTCAAATTCTGTATACTTTAAACTGAACGCTATTTTTAATCCGTCAAATTTGTGTGGGTTCCTTTTGGTAAAATGAATAGACATGTGGCATAAGCTAAGAAGTGAGGAATCAGTGGTATTCGAACGGAGCAGCCTAATCAATAGCCCGTTGCGGTACACGGTAGCCTGGCATCACGTGTCATGCGCACACCACAACAAACCCACATTGCCCGCTCATATTTATTTTAACCAATCAATCACTTCTGTTATATTAAAATGTTTCAATCAAGCTTGAATCGTAAACCCAGCGAACGTTGTTCTAGAAGTGAGCCACGGTTCAAAAAGCATACATTACAGGTACAGTACTAGTGCGAAGCTTGTGACAGGTGTAGGACGAATAACTGTCGTCATGTGTTTTATTAGACTAGTAAACTTTTTATGCGGCAACGGCAAACGAACAGACTAATGTTCTACTCAATCTGATTACTTATCGTGTGACCCACATATACCTTGTCGACGCTTTTAGGTATGTTGTGAGGGGAGGTGATAACATTCGCAACATTTCACAATCTTAACAACTTTTTGATTCTGTTTACACCAAAAAACAAAAAATGTTTCATCAAAATTACATTATCGCATTAATACATTTTACAAAAATTAGCAAAATACATGACGCATTGTTTCAGAAGTGTTATTACGTCATAATTGCACAATTTACCTCTTTACCCCATTAGTTTAGACAACGCAAATACCAACACATATTTCAAATATAATAAGTCAAAATGTTCTATAGTTTATTTTATCGTGTTGTGGATTCAAGAGCGATGGTATTAGAAGCCCCTCCCAAATGCCACTCAAGCTCACCCCCCCCCCCCCCCCCACTTCACACCGAGACCACTGTCGTTTGTGAACTCGATCGTTGAGATCGTAGACACGAGTATTACAACCCACGTGTTCTCATTCTCCGTATTAAAATAATCCCTCCTTTGTGTGGGAACATCCCGCTCGATTTATAAGAATACAAGTCATTCTCTCCAATAATCCCTCCTTTGTGTGGGAACATCCCGCTCGATTTATAAGAATACAAGTCATTCTCTCTAATAATCCCTCCTTTGTGTGGGAACATCCCGCTCGATTTATAAGAATACAAGTCATTCTCTCCAATAATCCCTCCTTTGTGTGGGAACATACCGCTCGATTTATAAGAATACAAGTCATTCTCTCCAATAATCCCTCCTTTGTGTGGGAACATCCCGCTCGATTTATAAGAATACAAGTCATTCTCTCCAATAATCCCTCCTTTGTGTGGGAACATACCGCTCGATTTATAAGAATACAAGTCATTCTCTCCAATAATCCCTCCTTTGTGTGGGAACATCCCGCTCGATTTATAAGAATACAAGTCATTCTCTCCAATAATCCCTCCTTTGTGTGGGAACATCCCGCTCGATTTATAAGAATACAAGTCATTCTCTCCAATAATCCCTCCTTTGTGTGGGAACATCCCGCTCGATTTATAAGAATACAAGTCATTCTCTCTAATAATCCCTCCTTTGTGTGGGAACATCCCGCTCGATTTATAAGAATACAAGTCATTCTCTCCAATAATCCCTCCTTTGTGTGGGAACATCCCGCTCGATTTATAAGAATACAAGTCATTCTCTCTAATAATCCCTCCTTTGTGTGGGAACATCCCGCTCGATTTATAAGAATACAAGTCATTCTCTCCAATAATCCCTCCTTTGTGTGGGAACATACCGCTCGATTTATAAGAATACAAGTCATTCTCTCCAATAATCCCTCCTTTGTGTGGGAACATCCCGCTCGATTTATAAGAATACAAGTCATTCTCTCCAATAATCCCTCCTTTGTGTGGGAACATCCCGCTCGATTTATAAGAATACAAGTCATTCTCTCCAATAATCCCTCCTTTGTGTGGGAACATCCCGCTCGATTTATAAGAATACAAGTCATTCTCTCTAATAATCCCTTCTTTGTGTGGGAACATCCCGCTCGATTTATAAGAATACAAGTCATTCTCTCCAATAATCCCTCCTTTGTGTGGGAACATCCCGCTCGATTTATAAGAATACAAGTCATTCTCTCTAATAATCCCTCCTTTGTGTGGGAACATCCCGCTCGATTTATAAGAATACAAGTCATTCTCTCCAATAATCCCTCCTTTGTGTGGGAACATCCCGCTCGATTTATAAGAATACAAGTCATTCTCTCTAATAATCCCTTCTTTGTGTGGGAACATCCCGCTCGATTTATAAGAATACAAGTCATTCTCTCCAATAATCCCTCCTTTGTGTGGGAACATCCCGCTCGATTTATAAGAATACAAGTCATTCTCTCTAATAATCCCTCCTTTGTGTGGGAACATCCCGCTCGATTTATAAGAATACAAGTCATTCTCTCCAATAATCCCTCCTTTGTGTGGGAACATCCCGCTCGATTTATAAGAATACAAGTCATTCTCTCCAATAATCCCTCCTTTGTGTGGGAACATCCCGCTCGATTTATAAGAATACAAGTCATTCTCTGTAATAATCCCTCCTTTGTGTGGGAACATCCCGCTCGATTTATAAGAACACAAGTCATTCTCTCTAATAATCCCTCCTTTGTGTGGGAACATCCCGCTCGATTTATAAGAATACAAGTCATTCTCTCCAATAATCCCTCCTTTGTGTGGGAACATCCCGCTCGATTTATAAGAATACAAGTCATTCCCTCTAATAATCCCTCCTTTGTGTGGGAACATCCCGCTCGATTTATAAGAATACAAGTCATTCTCTCCAATAATCCCTCCTTTGTGTGGGAACATCCCGCTCGATTTATAAGAATACAAGTCATTCTCTCCAATAATCCCTCCTTTGTGTGGGAACATCCCGCTCGATTTATAAGAATACAAGTCATTCTCTCCAATAATCCCTCCTTTGTGTGGGAACATCCCGCTCGATTTATAAGAATACAAGTCATTCTCTCCAATAATCCCTCCTTTGTGTGGGAACATCCCGCTCGATTTATAAGAATACAAGTCATTCTCTCCAATAATCCCTCCTTTGTGTGGGAACATCCCGCTCGATTTATAAGAATACAAGTCATTCTCTCCAATAATCCCTCCTTTGTGTGGGAACATCCCGCTCGATTTATAAGAATACAAGTCATTCTCTCCAATAATCCCTCCTTTGTGTGGGAACATCCCGCTCGATTTATAAGAATACAAGTCATTCTCTCCAATAATCCCTCCTTTGTGTGGGAACATCCCGCTCGATTTATAAGAATACAAGTCATTCTCACCAATAATCCCTCCTTTGTGTGGGAACATCCCGCTCGATTTATAAGAATACAAGTCATTCTCTCTAATAATCCCTCCTTTGTGTGGGAACATCCCGCTCGATTTATAAGAATACAAGTCATTCTCTCCAATAATCCCTCCTTTGTGTGGGAACATCCCGCTCGATTTATAAGAAAACAAGTCATTCTCTCCAATAATCCCTCCTTTGTGTGGGAACATACCGCTCGATTTATAAGAATACAAGTCATTCTCTCCAATAATCCCTCCTTTGTGTGGGAACATCCCGCTCGATTTATAAGAATACAAGTCATTCTCTCCAATAATCCCTCCTTTGTGTGGGAACATCCCGCTCGATTTATAAGAATACAAGTCATTCTCTCCAATAATCCCTCCTTTGTGTGGGAACATCCCGCTCGATTTATAAGAATACAAGTCATTCTCTCCAATAATCCCTCCTTTGTGTGGGAACATCCCGCTCGATTTATAAGAATACAAGTCATTCTCACCAATAATCCCTCCTTTGTGTGGGAACATCCCGCTCGATTTATAAGAATACAAGTCATTCTCTCTAATAATCCCTCCTTTGTGTGGGAACATCCCGCTCGATTTATAAGAATACAAGTCATTCTCTCCAATAATCCCTCCTTTGTGTGGGAACATCCCGCTCGATTTATAAGAAAACAAGTCATTCTCTCCAATAATCCCTCCTTTGTGTGGGAACATACCGCTCGATTTATAAGAATACAAGTCATTCTCTCCAATAATCCCTCCTTTGTGTGGGAACATCCCGCTCGATTTATAAGAATACAAGTCATTCTCTCCAATAATCCCTCCTTTGTGTGGGAACATCCCGCTCGATTTATAAGAATACAAGTCATTCTCTCCAATAATCCCTCCTTTGTGTGGGAACATCCCGCTCGATTTATAAGAATACAAGTCATTCTCTCCAATAATCCCTCCTTTGTGTGGGAACATCCCGCTCGATTTATGAGAATACAAGTCATTCTCTCCAATAATCCCTCCTTTGTGTGGGAACATACCGCTCGATTTATAAGAATACAAGTCATTCTCTCCAATAATCCCTCCTTTGTGTGGGAACATCCCGCTCGATTTATAAGAATACAAGTCATTCTCTCCAATAATCCCTCCTTTGTGTGGGAACATCCCGCTCGATTTATAAGAATACAAGTCATTCTCTCTAATAATCCCTTCTTTGTGTGGGAACATACCGCTCGATTTATAAGAACACAAGTCATTCTCTCTAATAATCCCTCCTTTGTGTGGGAACATCCCGCTCGATTTATAAGAATACAAGTCATTCTCTCCAATAATCCCTCCTTTGTGTGGGAACATCCCGCTCGATTTATAAGAATACAAGTCATTCCCTCTAATAATCCCTCCTTTGTGTGGGAACATCCCGCTCGATTTATAAGAATACAAGTCATTCTCTCCAATAATCCCTCCTTTGTGTGGGAACATCCCGCTCGATTTATAAGAATACAAGTCATTCTCTCTAATAATCCCTCCTTTGTGTGGGAACATCCCGCTCGATTTATAAGAATACAAGTCATTCTCTCCAATAATCCCTCCTTTGTGTGGGAACATCCCGCTCGATTTATAAGAATACAAGTCATTCTCTCTAATAATCCCTTCTTTGTGTGGGAACATCCCGCTCGATTTATAAGAATACAAGTCATTCTCTCCAATAATCCCTCCTTTGTGTGGGAACATCCCGCTCGATTTATGAGAATACAAGTCATTCTCTCCAATAATCCCTCCTTTGTGTGGGAACATACCGCTCGATTTATAAGAATACAAGTCATTCTCTCCAATAATCCCTCCTTTGTGTGGGAACATCCCGCTCGATTTATAAGAATACAAGTCATTCTCTCCAATAATCCCTCCTTTGTGTGGGAACATCCCGCTCGATTTATAAGAATACAAGTCATTCTCTGTAATAATCCCTCCTTTGTGTGGGAACATCCCGCTCGATTTATAAGAACACAAGTCATTCTCTCTAATAATCCCTCCTTTGTGTGGGAACATCCCGCTCGATTTATAAGAATACAAGTCATTCTCTCCAATAATCCCTCCTTTGTGTGGGAACATCCCGCTCGATTTATAAGAATACAAGTCATTCCCTCTAATAATCCCTCCTTTGTGTGGGAACATCCCGCTCGATTTATAAGAATACAAGTCATTCTCTCCAATAATCCCTCCTTTGTGTGGGAACATCCCGCTCGATTTATAAGAATACAAGTCATTCTCTCCAATAATCCCTCCTTTGTGTGGGAACATCCCGCTCGATTTATAAGAATACAAGTCATTCTCTCCAATAATCCCTCCTTTGTGTGGGAACATCCCGCTCGATTTATAAGAATACAAGTCATTCTCTCCAATAATCCCTCCTTTGTGTGGGAACATCCCGCTCGATTTATAAGAATACAAGTCATTCTCTCCAATAATCCCTCCTTTGTGTGGGAACATCCCGCTCGATTTATAAGAATACAAGTCATTCTCTCCAATAATCCCTCCTTTGTGTGGGAACATCCCGCTCGATTTATAAGAATACAAGTCATTCTCTCCAATAATCCCTCCTTTGTGTGGGAACATCCCGCTCGATTTATAAGAATACAAGTCATTCTCTCCAATAATCCCTCCTTTGTGTGGGAACATCCCGCTCGATTTATAAGAATACAAGTCATTCTCACCAATAATCCCTCCTTTGTGTGGGAACATCCCGCTCGATTTATAAGAATACAAGTCATTCTCTCTAATAATCCCTCCTTTGTGTGGGAACATCCCGCTCGATTTATAAGAATACAAGTCATTCTCTCCAATAATCCCTCCTTTGTGTGGGAACATCCCGCTCGATTTATAAGAAAACAAGTCATTCTCTCCAATAATCCCTCCTTTGTGTGGGAACATACCGCTCGATTTATAAGAATACAAGTCATTCTCTCCAATAATCCCTCCTTTGTGTGGGAACATCCCGCTCGATTTATAAGAATACAAGTCATTCTCTCCAATAATCCCTCCTTTGTGTGGGAACATCCCGCTCGATTTATAAGAATACAAGTCATTCTCTCCAATAATCCCTCCTTTGTGTGGGAACATCCCGCTCGATTTATGAGAATACAAGTCATTCTCTCCAATAATCCCTCCTTTGTGTGGGAACATACCGCTCGATTTATAAGAATACAAGTCATTCTCTCCAATAATCCCTCCTTTGTGTGGGAACATCCCGCTCGATTTATAAGAATACAAGTCATTCTCTCCAATAATCCCTCCTTTGTGTGGGAACATCCCGCTCGATTTATAAGAATACAAGTCATTCTCTCTAATAATCCCTTCTTTGTGTGGGAACATACCGCTCGATTTATAAGAATACAAGTCATTCTCTCCAATAATCCCTCCTTTGTGTGGGAACATACCGCTCGATTTATAAGAATACAAGTCATTCTCTCCAATAATCCCTCCTTTGTGTGGGAACATCCCGCTCGATTTATAAGAATACAAGTCATTCTCTCTAATAATCCTTCCTTTGTGTGGGAACATCCCGCTCGATTTATAAGAATACAAGTCATTCTCTCCAATAATCCCTCCTTTGTGTGGGAACATCCCGCTCGATTTATAAGAATACAAGTCATTCTCTCCAATAATCCCTCCTTTGTGTGGGAACATCCCGCTCGATTTATAAGAATACAAGTCATTCTCTCCAATAATCCCTCCTTTGTGTGGGAACATCCCGCTCGATTTATAAGAATACAAGTCATTCTCTCCAATAATCCCTCCTTTGTGTGGGAACATCCCGCTCGATTTATAAGAATACAAGTCATTCTCTCCAATAATCCCTCCTTTGTGTGGGAACATACCGCTCGATTTATAAGAATACAAGTCATTCTCTCCAATAATCCCTCCTTTGTGTGGGAACATCCCGCTCGATTTATAAGAATACAAGTTATTCTCTCCAATAATCCCTCCTTTGTGTGGGAACATACCGCTCGATTTATAAGAATACAAGTCATTCTCTCCAATAATCCCTCCTTTGTGTGGGAACATACCGCTCGATTTATAAGAATACAAGTCATTCTCTCCAATAATCCCTCCTTTGTAAATCAGTTTTCTAACTGGCTAGGATAACACATGTGGATGTGTTCTCTTGTAACTTGGTTCAGGGGGTGGTTAACAAAGTGATCTATGAGAATTACTAACCCGCCTCCCGAGGGCATTAAGTGAGCTTTAAGCCACCCTCTGCCTCTAGTGCGGTATCAATAGCGCTAGAACAGAGACCTGCGTGGTCTGGTCCTTCATTTTGAAGAACAAGTTTCGGAGTACTGAAATGCACATTTCTAAAGTATCTGTTAAACCAGACAAACCACTTACGGTTAGTTTGTGGGTAATAGAAACACAAAGTTTATTTGAATGGGCGTATGATGTCAAAAATAACTATGGTAATATAATAGAATTGTTTTTGTTCAATTATGAATTTTTCCAAGACACAAATTATTCAATTCGTAAAAACCACATTGCCCTTGAAGGCATCTGTGGCATAACCATAAGTATGCATAACAAAAGACTAAATATAATACTAAAGCGTTATGAAAGATGATAATGATAGAATAATACAAATAATACTGTGCACTACATTTTTAAAAAGTGTTTACGCTGCAATTTATAAAAAAATAATACCCTTAACAAACGAATGTCAAAATTGAAACATATAAAATAAGTCACAGGGAGCATTAAATAATGAAGCATTAGCAAAAAGGAGGAAAGCCATTCGGAGGGAAACTATTTGGAGGGAAACTATTAGGAGGGAAACTATTTGAAGGGAAACTATTCGGAGGGAAACTATTCGGAGGGAAACTATTTGGAGGGAAACTATTAGGAGGGAAACTATTTGAAGGGAAACTATTCGGAGGGAAACTATTCGGAGGGAAACTGTTTGGAGGGAAACTATTAGGAGGGAAACTATTTGAAGGGAAACTATTCGGAGGGAAACTATTCGGAGGGAAACTATTAGGAGGGAAACTATTTGGAGGGAAACTATTAGGAGGGAAACTATTTGAAGGGAAACTATTTGGAGGGAAACTATTCGGAGGGAAACTATTTGGAGGGAAACTATTAGGAGGGAAACTATTTGGAGGGAAACTATTCGGAGGGAAACTATTTGGAGGGAAACTTTTAGGAGGGAAACTATTCGGAGGGAAACTATTTGGAGGGAAACTATTTGGAGGGAAACTATTAGGAGGGAAACTATTTGGAAACTATTTAGAGGGAAACTATTCGGAGGGAAACTATTTGGAGGGAAACTATTTGGAGGGAAACTATTTGGAGGGAAACTATTAGGAGGGAAACTATTTGGAAACTATTTAGAGGGAAACTATTTGGAGGGAAACTATTAGGAGGGAAACTATTTGGAGGGAAACTATTCGGAGGGAAACTATTTGGAGGGAAACTTTTAGGAGGGAAACTATTCGGAGGGAAACTATTTGGAGGGAAACTATTTGGAGGGAAACTATTAGGAGGGAAACTATTTGGAAACTATTTAGAGGGAAACTGTTTGGAGGGAAACTATTTGAGTGAATGTCACCAATTAATAAATCCAACTCGTCTGGGAAAGGTCGAGCCCTAAAATAGGGTTCTCTGGTTACAACGGTAACCCCGTAAAAAAAGAAACTGCTAAAAATAATTCTTTCCCATATAGCAGCTTTGTTTGTTTTAAGGTGTAGTAAAAGATACAAGAGAACTGTTACGCCTTTTTACGACAGGCATTTTGTTTTTAACTTGACTTTACCCATTAAATTCTTGACAAAATCTAGCAACTCTTTGTGTGCCAGAGTTGAAAAAACCTTAATATAATTTTTTAATATCTTGAGCTAAACTATAACCCCATTAACCGCCATGGAATATTGTAGTGCGCACGATGTTTCGTTGTAGCTGGGAACAAGGCCACTACTTGTGAATAGAAACCTACAAATGAATATAATATATCCTTGAATACGATCTTCTATCCAATGAAAAGCAACGAATCGTCTGAGAGCTGCAGAGAGTCGGCGAAGTTTTGATAGGGTCGTAAAAATAAAAGAAATATGACTTGAGATGGTAATATCATGGCGTATGAGGGCCTCTCCGCGTTCGTTCCCCATCGCAGCGCTGCACGAGATATTAGGTATCGTCCATATCACATTGCCATTATTACATCCGTATACAAGAACGTCAGTCTGTTAGTTGAGAAAGCAATAACACAATGCCTAAATGCGACAAGCCGTGTTATAATATTTTAACTCTTTAGTGTAACATTACAACAACGTAATGTTACAAACGAGGGGAGTGGATTCTTCAGTACAGTGATTTATTTATTATTTTTACAGTCGGCTTTTGATACATCTGACAGGGAAACTGCTTGGAGAAAATGACGTTATTTACAACATTACTATTGTGTGCGCAACATATGATGTATGTGTTATGTACCTGGGCATCACCAGTATACAGACATATACGTAAAAACAAAACAATTAATCATACTTGGCTATTTACGAAAGTATTTGTAGCAATCACGAACCTACAAGGTATATTGTGCGAGCAGCACCTAATAGTGAGCGAATCAAGTAGTTGGTAGTCCAAGGTCTATTGTGCGAGCAGCACCTAATAGTGAGTGAATCAAGTAGTTAGTAGTCCAAGGCCTATTGTGCGAGCAGCACCTAATAGTGAGCGAATCAAGTAGTTAGTAGTCCAAGGTCTATTGTGCGAGCAGCACCTAATAGTGAGTGAATCAAGTAGTTAGTAGTCCAAGGCCTATTGTGCGAGCAGCACCTAATAGTGAGCGAATCAAGTAGTTAGTAGTCCAAGGTCTATAGTGCGAGCAGCACCTAATAGTGAGTGAATCAAGTAGTTAGTAGTCCAAGGCCTATTGTGCGAGCAGCACCTAATAGTGAGTGAATCAAGTAGTTAGTAGTCCAAGGCCTATTGTGCGAGCAGCACCTAATAGTGAGTGAATCAAGTAGTTAGTAGTCCAAGGTCTATAGTGCGAGCAGCACCTAATAGTAAGCGAATCAAGTAGTTAGTAGTCCAAGGTCTATTGTGCGAGCAGCACCTAATAGTGAGTGAATCAAGTAGTTAGTAGTCCAAGGTCTATTGTGCGAGCAGCACCTAATAGTGAGCGAATCAAGTAGTTAGTAGTCCAAGGTCTATTGTGCGAGCAGCACCTAATAGTGAGTGAATCAAGTAGTTAGTAGTCCAAGGTCTATTGTGCGAGCAGCACCTAATAGTGAGTGAATCAAGTAGTTAGTAGTCCAAGGTCTATTGTGCGAGCAGCACCTAATAGTGAGCGAATCAAGTAGTTAGTAGTCCAAGGCCTATTGTGCGAGCAGCACCTAATAGTGAGTGAATCAAGTAGTTAGTAGTCCAAGGTCTATTGTGCGAGCAGCACCTAATAGTGAGTGAATCAAGTAGTTAGTAGTCCAAGGTCTATTGTGCGAGCAGCACCTAATAGTGAGCGAATCAAGTAGTTAGTAGTCCAAGGTCTATTGTGCGAGCAGCACCTAATAGTGAGCGAATCAAGTAGTTAGTAGTCCAAGGTCTATTGTGCGAGCAGCACCTAATAGTGAGTGAATCAAGTAGTTAGTAGTCCAAGGTCTATAGTGCGAGCAGCACCTAATAGTGAGTGAATCAAGTAGTTAGTAGTCCAAGGTCTATTGTGCGAGCAGCACCTAATAGTGAGCGAATCAAGTAGTTAGTAGTCCAAGGTCTATAGTGCGAGCAGCACCTAATAGTGAGTAAATCAAGTAGTTAGTAGTCCAAGGTCTATTGTGCGAGCAGCACCTAATAGTGAGTGAATCAAGTAGTTAGTAGTCCAAGGCCTATTGTGCGAGCAGCACCTAATAGTGAGTGAATCAAGTAGTTAGTAGTCCAAGGTCTATTGTGCGAGCAGCACCTAATAGTGAGTAAATCAAGTAGTTAGTAGTCCAAGGTCTATTGTGCGAGCAGCACCTAATAGTGAGTAAATCAAGTAGTTAGTAGTCCAAGGTCTATTGTGCGAGCAGCACCTAATAGTGAGTAAATCAAGTAGTTAGTAGTCCAAGGTCTATTGTGCGAGCAGCACCTAATAGTGAGTAAATCAAGTAGTTAGTAGTCCAAGGTCTATTGTGCGAGCAGCACCTAATAGTGAGTAAATCAAGTAGTTAGTAGTCCAAGGTCTATTGTGCGAGCAGCACCTAATAGTGAGTAAATCAAGTAGTTAGTAGTCCAAGGTCTATTGTGCGAGCAGCACCTAATAGTGAGTAAATCAAGTAGTTAGTAGTCCAAGGTCTATTGTGCGAGCAGCACCTAATAGTGAGTGAATCAAGTAGTTAGTAGTCCAAGGTCTATTGTGCGAGCAGCACCTAATAGTGAGCGAATCAAGTAGTTAGTAGTCCAAGGTCTATTATACGATCACTACCGACTTCCGTGTATCAACACATTGTTTTCTCCCTAGAGTGTATTTACAGTACATTAACTTACTGGCGTTGCGTAGGAAGGAGAGTCGTAATTCAAACCTCTCGGAAATTTAGAAAAGTTGCTAATGGAGATGGAAATTAAAAGATCTATGGGAATTAATCGCGTGTAGACCCTCCCGGTTTTTAACGGAGACAAATTCTTATTTTCATTTTAATCACCTTCCCTCCCTCCATTATGCCTTCAGTAATGGCGCCGGAGAGCGTTAATACGCGTGGTTGAAATTAACGTAGTGCTCCGTATTCAAGCCGTGGGAGCTGTCTTGACTTATTGTACCAATACCTTCAAGCACGCGGCTTTCATTTACTTCATCTCCATATACTAATAAATCAACTTAATGAATGTTCAATTTAAAACAAAAAACAGAAAATAGTAAATTAAAGTTTACATTTCAAAGGGCAAGCACCATTGATCTCAAGTTTACTAGCGAAATAAAAAGAGCCGGTCGCTTACAGTCAGAGGTTTAATTAAAAGAAATCAATTTTGTTTTTAAAATCATCAGTAAAAGCATCCAACTTAACATAAATAGGAATTAAGTTAAGAAATATGTATCCCATGGAGTCCGTACAGGAACCGTTTCCGGTGTGGGACATAATACGAATTATTGTATAATATCCCTATAAATTACGGCTTAAAAGATAATATCATCGTTTTACATTGTATGCAATTATTGTGGCCGAAGTTAGTAAAACCCATCTCGGAGCAGGAATCGAACTCTGGACCTTATAAGTTAAAAGTATAGGAGAGAGGAAACACAGGATCAACCATCAAAGCACATAAAATCAAGTGTCGAATGTAACGTGCCTTTGCAAACAAAGCTAGACGCGTATATTTACAGAATATAACAAATATAACAGCCATCAAAATTTGCATGTCAGGTAAATAAAACCACCAACGTGCTATTCCCACATCACCGTAACCACATTTTTGTGTTGCCTTATAACTATATTGCCCTCGCAGGAATTTGAGCAACCGCACGTTTCCCCGCCTGTAATCTATCTCATACGCTTACAAGTAGTTAGGCGTTCAACGGTTCAGGTCTCATGTTGGCATGCGTATACGGTTTCACCATGCATGCCTGTCTTGTCTTACAGTCTTACTAAGCATTAGTATTTGGTGGAGGTGCCAGTTATCAGCCGTATCACATTGTGACAACCATCTTGATAAGGAAGCGACAAGTACTCTAACGATGAACAAGTATTACACTGTTGTCAGCCGTATCACATTGTGACAACTATCTTGATAAGGAAGCGACAAGTACTCTAACGATGAACAAGTATTACACTGTTGTCAGCCGTATCACATTGTGACAACCATCTTGATAAGGAAGCGACAAGTACTCTAACGATGAACAAGTATTACACTGTTGTCAGCCGTATCACATTGTGACAACTATCTTGATAAGGAAGCGACAAGTACTCTAACGATGAACAAGTATTACACTGTTATCAGCCGTATCACATTGTGACAACCATCTTGATAAGGAAGCGACAAGTACTCTAACGATGAACAAGTATTACACTGTTATCAGCCGTATCACATTGTGACAACCATCTTGATAAGGAAGCGACAAGTACTCTAACGATGAACAAGTATTACACTGTTATCAGCCGTATCACATTGTGACAACCATCTTGATAAGGAAGCGACAAGTACTCTAACGATGAACAAGTATTACACTGTTATCAGCCGTATCACATTGTGACAACCATCTTGATAAGGAAGCGACAAGTACTCTAACGATGAAAAAGTATTACACTGTTGTCAGCCGTATCACATTGTGACAACCATCTTGATAAGGAAGCGACAAGTACTCTAACGATGAACAAGTATTACACTGTTATCAGCCGTATCACATTGTGACATCCATCTTGATAAGGAAGCGACAAGTACTCTAACGATGAACAAGTATTACACTGTTCAGAACTTTAATTCAACACACATTTTATTCATGAAAGATTTATAGTTGATTGTTCCTGTTAAGAAATGGAGAAATGATTTAGGATCGCCAAGTTTTTGAATAATAAATTTCAGTAGACCTACTTACATGCATTTTAGAGGCAAATTGAATATATTCATCGGTAAAGTTTCTTGAAAGTCTATCATGTAGGGCCTACGTTATTTAAAACAGTTGAGTGAAAATATTCTCCACGTTAAAGTGGATGAGTCAGAATGCGTGGTCGAGTGAACAAAACGAATAACATAAAACACGCGATTCAATTATTTGTGAATTTCAATAGTCTGATATTCAGGTAAAAAGGGGCCTTACGTCACATCAAATCCATACACAACGAGTTCTTTGTCCCTGTTTTTGTCATCAGCTGTCGAAATATGCATCGGCGCTGGATTCAAGCACGTATAAATAATTAATTGTTGAGCGTGCGATTGAAAATATTGTTCAACTCTCATTTACTACCAGAAGTTCAAGAGATGTTTCTAGTGGGATCAGAACATCTGATCAAAGTCAGCCGTGGTCATCGCGACACAATGCTATCCTGGGCAGATACAGGGGGAGGGGCGATCGCCCACTATGATTCTGAACCATGTACTGACTCTCAGGGTTATTAGCAGATAGACTCCACCCTCATGACGCAGTGACATAACGATTGTCTGCAGTATTTGCTTAAACTGTCATAAAATACAAAATACAAAATAGCAATTAATTATTGTCGCTTTTTTAAATAAGAAATTTCAGGTTTGTTCAATAAACAACTTTATGAGTAGGACGTCGTGTTCACTATATTTCATTCTCACTTTCACCCACATTTTCCAACATGCATCGTCCATTATATTGCGTTGAGGGGGTAGGGGGGGGGGTGCAGAGGGTGGAAGGGGTAGAGTGGCACACAAGTAAGTAAAGGGGACTTACAAATATCTCTCTGATAGTCGACCCCCCACACATCAGTCAAGATCCGCCACTACCCGTTAATACATGTTCCGTGCCTATGCTTTTCAGTCTCCATAGCACCGGTTTAAGTTGTACAAAATTAGCAATTCAAAAACAATTTCCTTTAGCTGTGTGTGTTAAAGTGAGCTCATATTTGTTAAGACTGAGCAATATCCCATATAACGCGTTGGGATTCAAATGCGTTCTAGAACGAAACTCAAGCTAAAGGGCATAATATAATATGCGACTACAAGCTTTCTGAAGGTCTTTGTCTGAATCTACTTTGACAAGTCACTTAAAGCAAAACTTCTACAAAGCGGCGTTTCGTTTCCTCTCCAGATGAAACTGGTAGAAATAAATTTGTGTTTTGACTCACTTTTCCTAAAGCAAACGAAGACTTTTCGAAATGACTGTACAAATTGAAAGTTCTAAGTAGGCTCAGCGGCGTGACGAAAACAGTTTTCACTCCCTATCTATAGGCGTATGCTTGTTTGGAAAGTCTACAGCCTCGCCTGGGCTCTTTCTGATCCCTGCGGATGACTTTATCAAGTTAGTATAGTGGGGGGGCCAACTTGACGGAGCCTTAGACGCCGCAGTGCTTAAACTGGCGCACGGCCGCCGTTCGTACACATCATGGGTTCTGCCAGCGTCCGCGTCACAACAGCTGCGTCACCCCCCCCCCCCCCCTTCACCACAACAATAAAGGGGGCAAACGAATTGAATTTCATAAGAAATGAGTAACATTTATATAACAAGAGCTACATACTACATCTACTACTACTGTTTTACGTTTTACACTGACGAGGCCAGAAGTGGGGGGGGGGGATACTTTCCACACCCCGCCTCTTACGTGTAGCGCCCCCTTACTATGAACTCCCCCCCCCCTCTAAATTTCAAAGACGCACATCAAACAAGTAAAAATGATTCTAATTATCAGCATAACACGAATATAGTGCATGTGCATAATTGTTACTAGTTATTTGAACTATACTAACCCAGTTTGGTTGATCTAGATAAGCAACCTGTAACCCCATTGTAACTGACACAGCTGCTTCCCCTGGATTCCACCCAAGTCCTCTCTACCCACTGATACGCTAGCTACACCAGAAATGAGTGAAACTGTTGTGCTTATATTACTAAAGGCTATAGACTCACAGATCGACCGGTACCAGGAAGGTTGACATGAAGAACGGTGCGCACGTTAGCTCTTATACAGAGACTGACCGTAGCTAACTACCGACAACGTACAACTCTATTGCTTCCACCTCAATCAACCCCTGATGATTGATTGGATTGAGTTTACACAAACCTCGTGAAATAACCTCCCCAGGGACCCAAGTCCTGTGTATTTGCTAACTTAACCTGAGTTCATCAATAGTCAGCAATTGAGACGTGAATTTATTTGTACCGTTCAAAGGAAGACACTGGTGAAAAACAAGACTAAATAAAAAGCAATGTCCGATAACATCAAAACGGACTTAATAAAACTGCAATATATTTACAGATGTAGTAGGTCTATACCTACTTATTGTTCATAAACTTTAATAAAACACTAACATAACACTTAAATGAAACAGGATATTGCCAATAAAGAAGTTGAATGTGACAGTAGTGAAAGCAGTGATGATTTCAGGCATATCCCGGGGGGGGGCGGAGCCCCCCCCGGCAGTTGTAAATGCCCCCCCTAGCAGATTGAAAAAATCACATGAAGTAATGTAACTTTGCAAAAAAAAAATGCAAAATACAAGAAAATAAGGTTTATTTTTCCACCTCATATAGGACTAGGAAATAAATCGATTTCCACGAAAAACTCATCTACATAAATGTTGCAACATTTTATTTTCTATTTAAACGATGTAAGGTAAAGGTAAGAATGGCAAATAGGAATCACCTCATATTCGAAAACTGAAAGGATGGCATCAACAGAGACCGTAACCCCCTCCGCCCCTGCCTTTTGTCACGGCGTAAAAAAATAAAAAATAAAATGAGTTATTAATTTGGCAACACCCCAGATTTTTATCAGCCCCCCCTTTGGAAAAATGTCGGAAATTATCACTGGATAGGGGAATTGCGTAATCTCCAAAACGAGTGTGGTAACATCTACTTTAAAATGTCTGTTTTAATAAGCGTTTTATTATCTACAATGTGATACATAATTTAATCATCTGTAGTTATATGTTGGTCTACTGTACCGTGTTTTTGGTAAACAGGTTTGTTCTTTCAATCTTACAATGGGTAAGATAGGGGAATTGCGTAATCTCCAAAACGAGTGTGATAACATCTACTTTTTAAATGTCTGTTTTAATAAGCGTTTTATTATCTTCAATGTGATACATAATTTAATCATCTGTAGTTACATGTTGGTTTACTGTACCGTGTTTTTGGTTGTTCTTTCATTCTTACATGGGTAAGATAGGGGAATTCCGTAATCTCCAAAACGAGTGTGATAACATCTACTTTTAAATGTCTGTTTTAATAAGCGTTTTATTACCTACAATGTGATACATAATGTAATCATCTGTAGTTACATGTTGGTCTACTGTACCATGTTTTTGGTAAACAGGTTTGTTCTTTCAATCTTACAATGGGTAAGATAGGGGAATTGCGTAATCTCCAAAACGAGTGTGATAACATCCACTTTTTAAATGTCTGTTTTAATAAGCGTTTTATTATCTTCAATGTGATACATAATTTAATCATCTGTAGTTACATGTTGGTCTACTGTACCGTGTTTTTGGTAAACAGGTTTGTTCTTTCAATCTTACAATGGGTAAGATAGGGGCAGTGATGACTGCAGGCATGCTGCAGGCATATCCCGGGGGAAGGGGGGGGGGGGCGGAGCCCCCCACCCATGCCAGTTGTAAATGCCTCCCCTAGCAGATTGAAAAAATCACATGAAGTAATGTAACTTTGCAAAAAAAAAAAAAATGCAAAATACAAGAAAATGAGGTTTATTTTTCCACCTCATATAGGCCTAGGACTAGGAAATAAATCGATTTCCACGAAAAACTCATCTACATAAATGTTGCAACATTTTATTTTCTATTTAAACGATGTAAGGTAAAGGTAAGAATGGCAAATAGGAATCACCTCATATTCGAAAACTGAAAGGATGGCATCAACAGAGACCGTAACCCCCTCCCCCCCTGCCTTTTGTCACGGCGTAAAAAAAAAGCCATAAAATGAGTTACTAATTTAGCAACACCCCAGATTTTTATCAGCCCCCCCTAGGAAAAATGTCTGAAATCATCACTGAGTGAAAGTATAGGCCTACAGCCCTATACACCCACATACATTGTACTCAGTGTTTGCAGACAACGAATGACTTGGAGTGAAACACGGAAGTCAAGCGTGCTTGTCAAGGTCACCTTCTCTTGGTTGGCGTACGCACTTATTTCACTGCTCAGGTCATGGATAATATCGCAGTATGCGTGTGAGCAGTATGCGTGCTTGTCAAGGTCACCTTCTCTTGGTTGGCGTACGCACTTATTTCACTGCTCAGGTCATGGATAATATCGCAGTATGCGTGTGAGCAGTATGCGTGCTTGTCAAGGTCACCTTCTCTTGGTTGGCGTACGCACTTATTTCACTGCTCAGGTCATGGATAATATCGCAGTATGCGTGTGAGCAGTATGCGTGCTTGTCAAGGTCACCTTCTCTTGGTTGGCGTACGCACTTATTTCACTGCTCAGGTCATGGATAATATCGCAGTATGCGTGTGAGCAGTATGCGTGCTTGTCAAGGTCACCTTCTCTTGGTTGGCGTACGCACTTATTTCACTGCTCAGGTCATGGATAATATCGCAGTATGCGTGTGAGCAGTATGCGTGCTTGTCATGGTCACCTTCTCTTGGTTGGCGTACGCACTTATTTCACTGCTCAGGTCATGGATAATATCGCAGTATGCGTGTGAGCAGTATGCGTGCTTGTCAAGGTCACCTTCTCTTGGTTGGCGTTCGCACTTATTTCACTGCTCAGGTCATGGATAATATCGCAGTATGCGTGTGAGCAGTATGCGTGCTTGTCAAGGTCACCTTCTCTTGGTTGGCGTACGCACTTATTTCACTGCTCAGGTCATGGATAATATCGCAGTATGCGTGTGAGCAGTATGCGTGCTTGTCATGGTCACCTTCTCTTGGTTGGCGTACGCACTTATTTCACTGCTCAGGTCATGGATAATATCGCAGTATGCGTGTGAGCAGTATGCGTGCTTGTCAAGGTCACCTTCTCTTGGTTGGCGTACGCACTTATTTCACTGCTCAGGTCATGGATAATATCGCAGTATGCGTGTGAGCAGTATGCGTGCTTGTCAAGGTCACCTTCTCTTGGTTGGCGTACGCACTTATTTCACTGCTCAGGTCATGGATAATATCGCAGTATGCGTGTGAGCAGTATGCGTGCTTGTCAAGGTCACCTTCTCTTGGTTGGCGTACGCACTTATTTCACTGCTCAGGTCATGGATAATATCGCAGTATGCGTGTGAGCAGTATGCGTGCTTGTCAAGGTCACCTTCTCTTGGTTGGCGTACGCACTTATTTCACTGCTCAGGTCATGGATAATATCGCAGTATGCGTGTGAGCAGTATGCGTGCTTGTCAAGGTCACCTTCTCTTGGTTGGCGTACGCACTTATTTCACTGCTCAGGTCATGGATAATATCGCAGTATGCGTGTGAGCAGTATGCGTGCTTGTCAAGGTCACCTTCTCTTGGTTGGCGTACGCACTTATTTCACTGCTCAGGTCATGGATAATATCGCAGTATGCGTGTGAGCAGTATGCGTGCTTGTCATGGTCACCTTCTCTTGGTTGGCGTACGCACTTATTTCACTGCTCAGGTCATGGATAATATCGCAGTATGCGTGTGAGCAGTATGCGTGCTTGTCAAGGTCACCTTCTCTTGGTTGGCGTACGCACTTATTTCACTGCTCAGGTCATGGATAATATCGCAGTATGCGTGTGAGCAGTATGCGTGCTTGTCAAGGTCACCTTCTCTTGGTTGGCGTACGCACTTATTTCACTGCTCAGGTCATGGATAATATCGCAGTATGCGTGTGAGCAGTATGCGTGCTTGTCATGGTCACCTTCTCTTGGTTGGCGTATGCACTTATTTCACTGCTCAGGTCATGGATAATATCGCAGTATGCGTGTGAGCAGTATGCGTGCTTGTCATGGTCACCTTCTCTTGGTTGGCGTACGCACTTATTTCACTGCTCAGGTCATGGATAATATCGCAGTATGCGTGTGAGCAGTATGCGTGCTTGTCATGGTCACCTTCTCTTGGTTGGCGTACGCACTTATTTCACTGCTCAGGTCATGGATAATATCGCAGTATGCGTGTGAGCAGAAGGCATATCACATGACGTCGGCCTACGTTAAGCTTTATTGTGATGAGATTGCCTACCTTCTCAAGGGTGTGTTTCCTCTACACGTAAGCCGAAGCCGCGCAAATCTCGACCCTAATGGTGAATTAGACAATTCAGCTCCATTTTCAACGCTTTTAGCAGCCTCTGTAATGGATCTAGAAACACAAAGAAAACACATGTAAACCTTACACTCTTACTCATTAACCCATAGACTATTCAAATGTCAATCTTTACTCACATTGTTATTTAATATTAGTAGTATTTTTCTTATTAACAATATTAGCATATTTTTTTTTAACTTCTGCATAATATTACGATTGCGGATTTTGTATTTCCATATTTATCTGTTATTAATTAATTTCCAATACCTAATATATCTGATATAATATGAGCAAAGCTATTGATAGAGGTAGTTGAGCTACCACATGAGGCAGTAACTCGGTAGGTCACCGTATTGATTACATTATTGGTAATCCTAACTGAAAAGTTATCTCCAGTCACAAGGCGAAAGCTTGCTAAAAGTCCTTGGACATTCATAGGGACAGTAAGTCAATACTCCTGTAGAGCTGAATATACAAATGATAGTAGCAACTTTCTGCACACATTGATGATTTAATATGTATATGTACAATAATATGTATGTATAAAAAGGTAATGATTAATGAACACCGACACTCGAAAATAATGACAGGTATAAAATGTAGACCTACTCGTAAGAAGATTACGAGATGCTCCACTCCACTTTACCCCCCCCCCCCCCCCCCCCACCCCGGCTTTTTTTGTTGTGACGTTTCAGTTAGACGACGGACACAAGAAGGCGACCTGCACTAGCAAGACGACCTCACTCCTCGCACGGCGTGGAAACATACGACCCGCTCTCTCACGGTTACATGCTCGATTTACTCCAATTATCTTCGCACCCAGACATACAGACATTCCAGCAAGCTTCGTCCACTTTCCCTTCACGACAAGTATTGCTTCTCTGCTTTCATTGTTACCTTGCAGTAAGTAGCCTTGTGTTATTATCTGAATGATACTAAAACACATACGAAGCCATTACAAAGGTCAGTCTGCAACGTTCTGAACCTAGAGGTGAATACAACCAAGTCTTATACAAAATTATGTTTTTTTATGTGTTTTTTATTTGATATGTGTAGTGTTTTTCTTATTGAAAAAATATTAAACTAGTTTACATTTTAACTTCATAATATGATTGTGAATTTAATATTTTCATGTGTATCTGTTAAGAACTTAATGTTTGTTTTTAACGGGCGAAATTATTTCAAAAATACAAAGGCGACTTGAAAACGTCATCAAGTGGAATTCGAATCAAATCTCTGCAACGGTCACTCCTACGTCTACATAAAATACACTGGGAATTACCGGCGCAAGTCGTCACGATTTTTTTCGTCATAGCCAATCGGCGATGGGTATTTGAGATTGGGGCTCACTAGTTGGCCAAGAACGACGCGCAGTGGTTAAAGTGGGGCGGTATGAGCCGGTATGCATACCGTTACTAAAACTACCAACGGTAAACCATACCGGCACTAATTTGTATCGATTTTAAATATATTGACGAATTATGTTAAACGTTTTGATGTAGGTACTTGGTATTTGTATTTGCTTATCCAATTTATAAAGTAAATGTGTTTCAATTTTTTTTTTTACCACAAATGTACGTAAAAACAAGCGTAGACTCCTCTCCAAAGTAATTTAAACGTGTTCGTGAAAAACACCCTAAAAATATCTCTGCGGGGATAAACTGGGAGCTGTGCCCCCCCCCCCCCCCCCGACATACCCGTTTAGTTTGCTTTACACAGCATTAGTGCATACCGTCACTTCTCCGAGTGCCGACGCGTCTATGACGAAAGCATCTGTAAAGTTGTTTCGGGACATGTATTTGTATAGCACAGCGCTACTTTGAGCTTCAAAAGACGGTTAGGTATTCAATTCTTTCTTCCTTCACACTTTGCAGACTAGACAAAGCCAATCGATGAAACTTGCCTCGTGATGTAGAGTTGTAGCCAATCCAAGCTACATTGTTTGGATATGATATGAACTACCTGGTCTGGGTCATACTCACACACTTGGCTCGTTTTCTACGACTATTGATTTATAATCAGGGGGGGGGGGGGGGGTGTTCCGGATGTCTCGTGGGCTGGTTTGTGGATAAGCATACGAAACTTATTTGGCCAAGTTTGCAAGTTGTACTTGCGGAGGGAGACATTTAAATAATGCACGACATCTACCGTCTCTGCGACGGTTATTAGTTATGAATTGCAAATATGACATTTTAACAAGTCAGCCCCAACCACACTCCGGCTGATGACTGTCGAAGTGTGTCCCCGTGTGCCGTGTGGTGTTGACTGTAATTCTATTCTGTCAGCAGAGAACTGCGCTTTACCCCAGTCAGCAAGATAGAGGACCTCACCTTCTTCCTGTCAACCTTGCAAGCCTCGGCAAACCCGTTTTACCTCATTATAACAAGGTGGTCCCTAAATTTCTGTGGATGTGATTTACCTAACTTAAGCAAGCGTTTAAGTTTTGATGGAGCCATAGAAGGACAATGACTAAATTCAGGAGTTCTGCCCGTCAACTAGGTTGGCTATTGTACTGAATACATTGTTTCATAGACGCTACGGCTCAACCCTAGAACGGAGCATAAATTAACTCACATCTAAAATAACTGTAACTTTTCGTCTCAACTTTTCTTATTCGTTGAAGAGAAAGTTAGGCCTACCTACATCTCCGAACTAGTAGGATTGTATTTACAAGTTAGACATATAATTATAATTTTTTGTATATATATACTTCAAAAAAGAAACTTGTGTATATATGCCTGGGCAGCCTAAGTTTAAATTAGAATGAGGTATATGGGCCAGGGTGTCGATTGCGACCACACTTTTACGTTGATTCCACGGATATCTATGGCGCGAGTTTGCCAAAATTATTTCACTGTATGGAACAACATAATTTTAAAATAATGTTTGCCCTTCTATGATGCAGATATTGTCTTACATTTAAAGATAAAAGTTGCCAAAAATTTAGTGGGCTTTGTACACTCGTCCCCATATTATATTTGTTTATGTTTTGTCGGGTAGGTAATGAGCTAACGAAGAATCTAGCGTGTCCCAATCAGCTGATCAGCACTGTACACAGGTTACAGACAGTCAAAATCCATACCTACCTCCTGAATCCATGTGACAACGCTGGCAGTTCCGCTCACACTCAGATCATCGAAATATTGTTTGGGTATCGTAGTTTATCTTAAAGCTTTTTGTTTTAGTTTCTAACACGTCTTTGCAAAACGTTCTTAAGACTAAAGTATAAGTACTCACACACAAACACACTTGAAACAAGTTTCGTTCATATTCCTGCAATGAATTATTCAAGACGCAGGAGAGTAGTCCTAACTGTAAACAGGTGTATAACAGGTGTATAACAGGTGTATAACAGGTGTATAACAGGTGTATGCACACCTATCGTGCTTCTCTTGGTGTTTGAAGAAGAGATGATGCTCTACAGTGACTTTCTATAAGTTGGTCAGTCATAAAGCCCCATTTCGCTGAAACGCCGGTGAAAATAATCATAATCATCTCAAAATAAAACAGCTGATCGAGTTGCAAAACGCGTTTGTCGTTATTAAATTTGGAATTATGTATGCGGAAAATATCTCGGTAGAATTTGTGAAGCCCGAGTGTTTAGATAATTTGTTGTTTTACCCTCATCCACATGAGCGCATGCGTAACATCTGGGGACACCAGGTGAGTCTCACTCGAAGGCCGATAGACTTTCAGAAACATATTCCCATTATCATCATCGATTTCAACGGACATTTTATATGACGTGCGCAAGTTAAAATTACAAAATGCGAGTTAGTTTGGAAGAAATCTTTGAAGGGTTAATGGAGAGTTCCTTGGATCAAGACAGTCTGACTGTCGAGAGATTATCGGTGAGAGAGTTCGTGTGTGAGTAGTGAGTAGTGAGTAGTGAGTAGTGAGTAGTGAGTAGTGAGTAGTGAGTAGTGAGTACTGTGCCTCTAGCGCAGCAGTGCCAGTGAACTCTCGCTCACAGTTTACCCGGAGTTTATCAACTCGAGGTCCCTAAAGAGTTGACTGGGTCTTGAGAACCGTCTCCAAGAAGTAATTTCAAACACTAAACACGTTTAGTTGTCACAATCTGAATAATTATACCACATTACTCGTAAAACAAAATTTTGAAACGAACATTAGTTTTTATGAATCTCAATTAACCAAGAGAGGTTTGTTTCTTTTCCCTGAATTTGTTGAAGCCTAGCTACATTACGTCAACGATCCCGCTTCTTAGAGCAGTAGCCATACCCTACATTACAGTCAGTGCAGTAGCCATACCCTACATTACAGTCAGAGCAGTAGCCATACCCTACATTACAGTCAGAGCAGTAGCCATACCCTACATTACAGTCATAGCAGTAGCCATACCCTACATTACAGTCAGAGCAGTAGCCATACCCTACATTACAGTCAGTGCAGTATAGCCATACCCTACATTACAGTCAGAGCAGTAGCCATACCCTACATTACAGTCAGAGCAGTAGCCATACCCTACATTACAGTCAGAGCAGTAGCCATACCCTACATTACAGTCAGAGCAGTAGCCATACCCTACATTACAGTCAGTGCAGTAGCCATACCCTACATTACAGTCAGAGCAGTAGCCATACCCTACATTACAGTCAGAGCAGTAGCCATACCCTACATTACAGTCAGTGCAGTAGCCATACCCTACATTACAGTCAGAGCAGTAGCCATACCCTACATTACAGTCAGAGCAGTAGCCATACCCTACATTACAGTCAGAGCAGTAGCCATACCCTACATTACAGTCAGTGCAGTAGCCATACCCTACATTACAGTCAGAGCAGTAGCCATACCCTACATTACAGTCAGAGCAGTAGCCATACCCTACATTACAGTCAGTGCAGTAGCCATACCCTACATTACAGTCAGAGCAGTAGCCATACCCTACATTACAGTCAGAGCAGTAGCCATACCCTACATTACAGTCAGAGCAGTAGCCATACCCTACATTACAGTCAGAGCAGTAGCCATACCCTACATTACAGTCAGTGCAGTAGCCATACCCTACATTACAGTCAGAGCAGTAGCCATACCCTACATTACAGTCAGAGCAGTAGCCATACCCTACATTACAGTCAGTGCAGTAGCCATACCCTACATTACAGTCAGAGCAGTAGCCATACCCTACATTACAGTCAGTGCAGTAGCCATACCCTACATTACAGTCAGAGCAGTAGCCATACCCTACATTACAGTCAGAGCAGTAGCCATACCCTACATTACAGTCAGAGCAGTAGCCATACCCTACATTACAGTCAGTGCAGTATAGCCATACCCTACATTACAGTCAGTGCAGTAGCCATACCCTACATTACAGTCAGAGCAGTAGCCATACCCTACATTACAGTCAGAGCAGTAGCCATACCCTACATTACAGTCAGAGCAGTAGCCATACCCTACATTACAGTCAGAGCAGTAGCCAACCATATCGCTACTTATAGTAAGTGCACTTACAGTAAGAGCACTTACAGTCTGTCACAGAGCAAAAAACATCCCGCCAAAATGCAAAACTCAAAGAGAGTCGTTAGTATTGTTGTAAAATGAACCCATTTTTTGCACAAAACTCTCATCGTCTCTCATAGTACAGACAGCGCTAAACAACATGGACCACCAAACCCCTTCAACTTATTTTCTTCTTATTTTGAATTTGTCGTTCCTTAACGAAAACGGCATCGCCCAAAATGTTTTAGACAGTGGTGTTAATTTGCCAACATTGTTCATCAAATTAAATTAAGGGTTCTGACTATGCTATCTCGCATTTTGTGATTTTGAGAAGAAATCATTCAGGGTGCGTTTTTGTAGCTACTTTTCGCCTTACTGCTTACTGCTTACTGCTAGTACTTACTTACTTACTTATTGCCCATACTGTCTGCGACCCCGGTGGGGCGGTGACAAGACGCAAGATATACGTGGTGCTATTCCAACGGAATATCTTTCTGTTGCACTTTGCACTTTGTTTCGCGTAAGCTGATCAATCACTGTGCAGTAGGGGAGGGTAAGTTGACCAAATTTTGAATATTGCTAACAGCGACAAACAAAGTGTAAAGATTACGAACTCCATGGACAACCACGGGGTCTGGGGCGAAAGAGGTGAAACATTTTAAATTCAAATTTGCGTGCAAAATGCCCAGAAAACAGCTTTCTAACATGAATTAATAAAACAAAATTAATATCAGTACATTATTATTCATATACATTTTAATTAATACATACTTAGTATTTAAATTAATGTGGGTACATTTTTGTAGGCATGTCAAGCCTATGCCCTCTCGTATTTCGCCAGCCGCCTGTTGAAGGAATAAACTCTGCTGACTGTGAGTTGAGTGAGTGCGTGATTGTGTGAGTCAGCGTCTGCGAATGCGACCCTCATGTGTCGAGGGCTAGCAACTGTAAGCCCCCCCCCCCCCTCCCCCAACACCCCCCCCCTGTCACAATCGACCGCGTTGTCATTGACAGAATACCGAGATACCTTTTCCCCAAAAATTACAAACCGGTAAAAATACGTATTTTCAATGAATCTCTCGGGACAACGGTACAAGTGTTCCGATAACGGTACTGATGTCTGGTCACCTTAGGGGGGGGGGGGGGGGGAAGGTACATCTAAATGTCTACCACGAAGATCAACTATTTTTTATTGTTACTGCCAAACAATATTTTTTAATGTTGTTTTTTTAATATTTAACAGGCGAAATATTTTCATTTTTCATTTTTCATTCATATTTTTGTTATTGTCAACCATCCACAATACTGATGATAACTGTGTCTGCCTTGGTGAACGCGTAGCATGGCGGGTAAACAAGATCAGGGTGATAGAAAACAGCGCCGTATAATTTTATCGGGACCCATATGTGACAATAGAAATGTGTTCTTCAGTGTTAGAATCCCCTTTTATTCAGCTCATTGCCTTGGCTGGAATATTTGCCTCCGATATTCTCCTGGATTCCGTTATGAATGGGAAATGAGAAAATAGATTTACCTACCTCCTTATAAAGCCATTTAAATGTTCTGCTCGTGGTCGCTATACAGAAATATTCTCCTCGGGCCATAAAAGTCAAGATTTACTTTCTATTTAATGATCGTTCCAACGCTGTCACTAAACTAGATTTATGTCCTTACTAAATTCTAATTCTAATACAGTTATAAATAAATAAATAAATGTTAAGATATTGTCGAAAAATGATTGTTAATATATCGAAAAGTTAGTTATATTGAAACTTGTAGCTTTTTTAACACTATCAGTGCATTGTAATATTATTGGGTCTGTTTACTAACGAATACTAACACGTCATTCATGTAGCGTTAATAAAATGCAAAGCACAAGCTCAAGCAACTCATAAGCTATCTTTTACCAACTATATAAAAATTAAACAGAATAATTTAAACAAAGTGCTAATAATATGATTTGACCCAAAATAAGATTAAAAAAGAGACGCTAGGAAATTTAAACGCTTTAGTCAGAACTTTGAGATATTTCTGGAAATCTTCTGTAAGGTAAGTTCCGAAACCTACAGTACACGACTAAGATCTCTAGACAGCTAACGGCCACATTTCTTTACGTGTTCCACGACCCATACAAATGAGAAGATAGAGTAAATGGGCGCAAAGATACCTAATGAAATGAACAAAATAACAACACATAATCGTTTTCCATAAGTTACTGTGGAACTGACTGATGCATCCACAGAAGTAGGTATAGTTGTCCTATATCTCCTTGAGACTAGTAGGACTAGTAGGACTTGTAGGACTAGTAGGACTTGTAGGACTAGTAGGACTTGTAGGACTAGTAGGACTTGTAGGACTAGTAGGACTTGTAGGACTAGTAGGACTTGTAGGACTAGTAGAACTAGTAGGACTAGTAGGACTAGTAGGACTAGTAGTACTAGTAGGACTAGTAGTTCTAGTAGGACTATCCTAAGAACCCGGAGTCACCATTGAAATCGTTTGGTATCTTCGCAATTTCAATCGTCTCTGAAGATTCTGGGTAAAGAAGAGCTCTCTTCTCTGCATAGCTTTCTGGTCTGAATCTCATCATAAATAGCTCCATGCGCTGCATTGTTGACATTCTCCCTCCACTCAGTTTTATACGCTATTTCAATCTGTATACTGGAACGTTTTTTGGCTATATTTTGAGAACGCTACACAATACTGAGAAAGTGACAAATGTCCGGAATGTAGTTTCGTAAGAACTAACAACATTTCAAATATTGCAATCCTTACGGTTGTCAAAGAGCAGACATGTTAAACAATTAATAATTTTGATATTAGGATAGTCGGGAAGGAATACCCGAGGGCAACCACCTTACTGAGGAAACCACCGACACAACATTGATTCATAATTGCCGGGGGTTGGAGTTGGAATCGAATCTCTAACTTGTCGAGCTAGAGTCGCGTGCGTTACCGCTGGCCAACTGTTTCAACGTAAAGGGCTGAGTAGAAAGTGGGTGAGCTGTAATGTAGACATCAAGCGAAACAACACGAGCTATGTTTGCTGTAAGTTATATCAAGTCTAGAAGACCATTTTACTCGGATTACGCAATAAACTTGCTCAAAAGTTAATTTATGAATTGCAGAAAACTGAAAATGTGTGAGGCCCCTATGGAGTTTAGATGCTCACAGATTCGGGAACGTTTCTTCCTAGCTCGCTTAGTTGCAGAAAAAAACACGAAAAAAGAGCGAATCCAATTCAGTCGATAGTCTGATGGTTATACGTGAAGCCTCACAGATTCGGCGCCCCCTCTTCATACTTCTTTTAGTTTGGAAAAAGAGCGAATTGACGGCAGTCAATAGTGCAGAGGGGGTCATTATCACAGATTCGGCTCACGCATCTATCGCGCCATTAGTGTAACTTAGATTCCTGTGCGTTAGTCCATTAGATGGCTTCGCTCCTCCCCAAACGAGTCGCCACGAGAACAACCACGTCTACTAATATATCTCTTTTTTTATTTTTTTAAAACTAATTTTATTTATCAATCAATGTACGGTGAAAATACCATAAATCACTAGAATGGGGAAAACAAGGATGACATCAGAAGTTATGTCATAAATCAGGTCATCACACGAAGATGAATATATTTACATTAATTTGCCAGTTATAATCACAAAAATATTTCAAATATAAAAACAAAATACAATAGCTTATTTTAAAAGAATGTATGTAATTAATTAAATAAGCAAATAAATAATTAAATTGGTTTGAAATGTAGCCTAATCGTTTTTTCGGAGTTGTGTAGCGGCTGGTAGCGAAA
Organism: Isoperla grammatica; assembly: GCA_945910005.1. NCBI lineage: Eukaryota > Metazoa > Arthropoda > Insecta > Plecoptera > Perlodidae > Isoperla > Isoperla grammatica. The sequence goes on along the minus strand of OX246746.1, from coordinate 3,310,777 downwards.
CTGGTTGTTTGTTTTATTTTTTACCTTAGTGGAACATGTAAACTGCTCGTTGCAAGCAAGCTACGTTGAAAGATAAGGAAAATGTCAATTTCGACTGCGTTATTTTATAAAAATCAAACCACTTAGTGTCATCCAAGCCAGCGCAAAACATGGTTTCTAAACTCTGCTCCTATCAGGGAAGATATGTCTGTTGATAACATCTCCCAACTCGAGCGGTTCTATCACCGAGGTTATAGAACAAGTTACTTTAATCGGTCAGAAGAAAATAATGTGTGGTCCAACCCAGACACATTAAACAAAGCTCGATTTCTGTGTCTGCAAATAAAAAATGTCTCTTTTAGTTTTTTGCTTAGTTCGTTTGGTTCGTTTGGTACAAGAGTTCTGTAAGATAGTTGCGCACACAGAAGTGAAGGATGGGACGGAGCCAACTGCATGACAGTCCGGACAATATCGGTACGGGGTAACTGGGTTACTTGCGACAAATGAAACTCTTTTTTCTCCAACACATCATACATGTTTTTTGTTTTTCACAACCTACATGTTATTTTTAAATATTACTATTATTGCATGTTTTCTTGGGGTTCGCACTAGGATGACCAAGCTAATCCGATATAGGTATCAAAATGTGTGATTAATAAATATGCGGATATGGATCTACCAGGCAGCTTTGTTCTTCCATCCAGCCACGTGGATCATAACAAGTATTGACATTATAATGGATGCCTAGCTCGCTAGTTTACGGAATAAATCAAAAACCTTTTAAAGCGATGTTCTGAAATTCAGGGAAGCTATTCTCAGAGGATCGCCTGTTTAAATATTCACCCCTACAATATGAGCCTAGGTTGTCGGAAGCTGCTGGCAGGATGGCCAGGATCGTTATTTACGATTTACTCTTATTTAATTCATACGTAGGTGTTATAATTTATTAGCCGGCTGCGATGGTCTATTTTGTCAGTCTGTCTGTAGCTGCGATGTGAGTGGCTGTCAGTCAGTGCGACGTGCGAGGTCCGCCCTACGGCTTCAACACAGAGAATGTGGGCGCAACGCCATCTCACATTCCACATACAAATATTGTCTTATATTGTCTTACTCAGTTATAAAAGCTGAATTTCAGTCAACAGTAGTCTTAACCAACTACAATTGTCGGTATCGGGATGCAATCGCAATTCGGAAATCGTAGGCCTAAAACACTTAACTTACATGGTTCGCTGTACACAATAAAATCGTGATATCTTAATGATTTAGCATGAGAAAATATACAATTGCGATCCCGGTCTAGATTACGATCACGATGTGACAATTGTGATTGGGGTTTAAATGCTCATGAAATAGACAAATCAACAGTACCAACTTAATTGTCTACTTCTCTAGTTTCTACCATCTTCTTGAAACAGATGTATTAGGGATCATTTCAGAGCTGGGTTGAATACCTGACAATTCCAGTAAAGCGGGCCATGATGCTTGTACACTCGAACGCTGGGAATGCGTTGGTTTTCGTTGAAACATAGTGCATGCAGATCTGAGCTCGTTATGAGACTAGTATTAGTAAATGTCACGATGCATTAATTATGTTTGTCGTTGCTAAAACTGCTATAATGCCCCGGTTATAATTACTATGGTTGATAATATCTATTGTATGGAGGGCCGTACTCGCGGGATTTAGCCAGGCATTGTTAGGAAAATCCTCTAGCAAAGAAGTTTTAACACAGTAGAGCTACAGCTTTTTTACCCCACACGCCTCGCTTGAATACAATTGCTTGCTAACAAAGTTTACACACAGGCCACAGATAACTGCACAGGCCATTCAAAATTTCCCTCTCATGAAATTGATATTTTCGGTTCGTGAAATAACTGCATGTGCGAACAAACAGGGACGTGAACGTATGCAAGTAGACTGTACAGTGTACACACTTCCATTGTGTCAACCGAAACAGCTTACTCATGGGTTGGAGAGCTGGCAAGGAAACAAGTCACGCTGGTAAGATACAATCCAAAAACTATAGCTCCGGTCTCCTTTTTCTATTGGTTCATATGCCTAAAAATAGTTCTGTGTGCTAGTGATGACAAAAATACGTATTTTATTTCGCCTAATAAATACCTATTTTCATAATAATTTTTTATTGGTAAGGTACTTTTATCGGGATTTTTATGGTACTATTGTAGTTTATTAAAACATTAAATACATACATTAAACAGTCGTGTCCAATAGTCCAATAGTACTTACTTCTCCAGTCCCCCACTAGGCCTATCTACTTGAAATATGTCCAGTAGGGATAATTAATTACGACTTTGGGTTGGACACTTTCAAATTTGTAACTCAATGGGCGGGACTAATAACAAATGAGACTGTACACTCTACTAAGCGGAAGATCGCTTTTACAAATGACTGAAAGAATGACAGGAATCAGTTGACTTCCGTCGAATCAGCGTGCATAAAGTGATTGTTATCAGAGGTTGGTAAGGGTGTTGGAGCGAAGACATGTTGGAGTAACGATAACGACTCTGCTATTCATTGAACTGCCTCCCTAATCCTCGTCAGCACTTCCTTTAATTGAGCGGATTGCGCCTCTATAATTATACCCCACTCGTGTTTGCTGACTTTTGTTCGCCTCTCGACGCCAGCTGGGATGTATCAGCTCCACAGTCAATCAACGCCAGCACGCAGGCGCACTCCACCGGTCCTAAATGTGTGTTATTTAGATTATTTCGATCAGCACACGCGTGAGTGTTTCGTTTAGTTATGTAAATTTATTTAAAATTGAGAACATCAAATTATTTATTAGTATACACAACAATAAAACATGAGTAATGGCGTAAACAGTTTAAACGAGAGGTGAGCGTTGAACGGATATGAAATGGGTCGTACATAGAAACATGGAGAGCCAAGAGCCGTTGAGAATGCGAGAGTTGTTTCTAGTTAGCAGGGATGTCGAGACCTTCTAACAATTAGTAGTGATATGAAATGGGTCGTACATAGAAACATGGAGAGCCAAGAGCCGTTGAGAATGCGAGAGTTGTTTCTAGTTAGCAGGGATGTCGAGACCTTGTAACAATTAGTAGTGATATGAAATGAGTCGTACATAGAAAAATGGAGAGCCAAGAGCCGTTGAAAATGCGAGAGTTGTTTCTAGTTAGCAGGGATGTCAAGACCTTGTAACAATTAGTAGTGATATGAAATGAGTCGTACATAGAAACATGGAGAGCCAAGAGCCGTTGAGAATGCGAGAATTGTTTCTAGTTAGCAGGGATGTCGAGACCTTCTAACAATTAGTAGTGATATGAAATGAGTCGTACATAGAAACATGGAGAGCCAAGAGCCGTTGAGAATGCGAGAGTTGTTTCTAGTTAGCAGGGATGTCGAGACCTTGTAACAATTAGTAGTGATATGAAATGAGTCGTACATAGAAACATGGAGAGCCAAGAGCCGTTGAGAATGCGAGGGTTGTTTCTAGTAAGCAGGGATGTCGAGACCTTCTAACAATTAGTAGTGATATGAAATGAGTCGTACATAGAAACATGGAGAGCCAAGAGCCGTTGAGAATGCGAGAGTTGTTTCTAGTTAGCAGGGATGTCGAGACCTTGTAACAATTAGTAGTGATATGAAATGAGTCGTACATAGAAACATGGAGAGCCAAGAGCCGTTGAGAATGCGAGGGTTGTTTCTAGTTAGCAGGGATGTCGAGACCTTGTAACAATTAGTAGTGATATGAAATGAGTCGTACATAGAAACATGGAGAGCCAAGAGCCGTTGAGAATGCGAGAGTTGTTTCTAGTAAGCAGGGATGTCGAGACCTTGTAACAATTAGTAGTGATATGAAATGAGTCGTACATAGAAACATGGAGAGCCAAGAGCCGTTGAGAATGCGAGGGTTGTTTCTAGTTAGCAGGGATGTCGAGACCTTCTAACAATTAGTAGTGATATGAAATGAGTCGTACATAGAAACATGGAGAGCCAAGAGCCGTTGAGAATGCGAGGGTTGTTTCTAGTTAGCAGGGATGTCGAGACCTTCTAACAATTAGTAGTGATATGAAATAAGTCGTACATAGAAACATGGAGAGCCAAGAGCCGTTGAGAATGCGAGTGTTGTTTCTAGTTAGCAGGGATGTCGAGACCTTCTAACAATTAGTAGTGATATGAAATGAGTCGTACATAGAAACATAGAGAGCCAAGAGCCGTTGAGAATGCGAGGGTTGTTTCTAGTTAGCAGGGATGTCGAGACCTTGTAACAATTAGTAGTGATATGAAATGAGTCGTACATAGGAACATGGAGAGCCAAGAGCCGTTGAGAATGCGAGAGTTGTTTCTAGTTAGCAGGGATGTCGAGACCTTGTAACAATTAGTAGTGATATGAAATGAGTCGTACATAGAAACATGGAGAGCCAAGAGCCGTTGAGAATGCGAGAGTTGTTTCTAGTTAGCAGGGATGTCGAGACCTTGTAACAATTAGTAGTGATATGAAATGAGTCGTACATAGAAACATGGAGAGCCAAGAGCCGTTGAGAATGCGAGAGTTGTTTCTAGTTAGCAGGGATGTCGAGACCTTCTAACAATTAGTAGTGATATGAAATGAGTCGTACATAGAAACATGGAGAGCCAAGAGCCGTTGAGAATGCGAGAGTTGTTTCTAGTTAGCAGGGATGTCGAGACCTTGTAACAATTAGTAGTGATATGAAATGAGTCGTACATAGAAACATGGAGAGCCAAGAGCCGTTGAGAATGCGAGAGTTGTTTCTAGTTAGCAGGGATGTCGAGACCTTGTAACAATTAGTAGTGATATGAAATGAGTCGTACATAGAAACATGGAGAGCCAAGAGCCGTTGAGAATGCGAGAGTTGTTTCTAGTTAGCAGGGATGTCGAGACCTTGTAACAATTAGTAGTGATATGAAATGGGTCGTACATAGAAACATGGAGAGCCAAGAGCCGTTGAGAATGCGAGAGTTGTTTCTAGTTAGCAGGGATGTCGAGACCTTGTAACAATTAGTAGTGATATGAAATGAGTCGTACATAGAAACATGGAGAGCCAAGAGCCGTTGAGAATGCGAGAGTTGTTTCTAGTTAGCAGGGATGTCGAGACCTTGTAACAATTAGTAGTAATATGAAATAAGTCGTACATAGAAACATGGAGAGCCAAGAGCCGTTAAGAATGCGAGGGTTGTTTCTAGTTAGCAGGGATGTCGAGACCTTGTAACAATTAGTAGTGATATGAAATGGGTCGTACATAGAAACATGGAGAGCCAAGAGCCGTTGAGAATGCGAGAGTTGTTTCTAGTTAGCAGGGATGTCGAGACCTTGTAACAATTAGTAGTGATATGAAATGGGTCGTACATAGAAACATGGAGAGCCAAGAGCCGTTGAGAATGCGAGGGTTGTTTCTAGTTAGCAGGGATGTCGAGACCTTCTAACAATTAGAAGTGATATGAAATGGGTCGTACATAGAAACATGGAGAGCCAAGAGCCGTTGAGAATGCGAGGGTTGTTTCTAGTTAGCAGGGATGTCGAGACCTTGTAACAATTAGTAGTGATATGAAATGGGTCGTACATAGAAACATGGAGAGCCAAGAGCCGTTAAGAATGCGAGAGTTGTTTCTAGTTAGCAGGGATGTCGAGACCTTGTAACAATTAGTAGTGATATGAAATGGGTCGTACATAGAAACATGGAGAGCCAAGAGCCGTTGAGAATGCGAGGGTTGTTTCTAGGTAGCAGGGATGTCGAGAAATTGTAAAAATTAGTAGTGATATGAAATGAGTCGTACATAGAAACATGGAGAGCCAAGAGCCGTTGAGAATGCGAGAGTTGTTTCTAGTTAGCAGGGATGTCGAGACCTTGTAAAAATTAGTAGTGATATGAAATGAGTCGTACATAGAAACATGGAGAGCCAAGAGCCGTTGAGAATGCGAGGGTTGTTTCTAGGTAGCAGGGATGTCGAGACCTTGTAACAATTAGTAGTGATATGAAATGAGTCGTACATAGAAACATGGAGAGCCAAGAGCCGTTGAGAATGCGAGGGTTGTTTCTAGTTTGCAGGGATGTCGAGATCTTGTATCAATTAGTAGTGATATGAAATGAGTCGTACATAGAAACATGGAGAGCCAAGAGCCGTTGAGAATGCGAGGGTTGTTTCTAGTTAGCAGGGATGTCGAGACCTTCTAACAATTAGTAGTGATATGAAATGAGTCGTACATAGAAACATGGAGAGCCAAGAGCCGTTGAGAATGCGAGTGTTGTTTCTAGTAAGCAGGGATGTCGAGACCTTCTAACAATTAGTAGTGATATGAAATGAGTCGTACATAGAAACATGGAGAGCCAAGAGCCGTTGAGAATGCGAGGGTTGTTTCTAGTTAGCAGGGATGTCGAGACCTTGTAACAATTAGTAGTGATATGAAATGAGTCGTACATAGAAACATGGAGAGCCAAGAGCCGTTGAGAATGCAAGAGTTGTTTCTACTTAGCAGGGATGTCGAGACCTTGTAACAATTAGTAGTGATATGAAATGAGTCGTACATAGAAACATGGAGAGCCAAGAGCCGTTGAGAATGCGAGAGTTGTTTCTAGTTAGCAGGGATGTCGAGACCTTGTAACAATTAGTAGTGATATAAAATGGGTCGTACATAGAAACATGGAGAGCCAAGAGCCGTTGAGAATGCGAGAGTTGTTTCAAGTTAGCAGGGATGTCGAGACCTTGTAACAATTAGTAGTGATATGAAATGAGTCGTACATAGAAACATGGAGAGCCAAGAGCCGTTAAGAATGCGAGGGTTGTTTCTAGTTAGCAGGGATGTCGAGACCTTCTAACAATTAGTAGTGATATGAAATGAGTCGTACATAGAAACATGGAGAGCCAAGAGCCGTTGAGAATGCGAGAGTTGTTTCTAGTTAGCAGGGATGTCGAGACCTTGTAACAATTAGTAGTGATATGAAATGAGTCGTACATAGAAACATGGAGAGCCAAGAGCCGTTGAGAATGCGAGGGTTGTTTCTAGTTAGCAGGGATGTCGAGACCTTCTAACAATTAGTAGTGATATGAAATGAGTCGTACATAGAAACATGGAGAGCCAAGAGCCGTTGAGAATGCGAGAGTTGTTTCTAGTTAGCAGGGATGTCGAGACCTTGTAACAATTAGTAGTGATATGAAATGAGTCGTACATAGAAACATGGAGAGCCAAGAGCCGTTGAGAATGCGAGAGTTGTTTCTAGTTAGCAGGGATGTCGAGACCTTCTAACAATTAGTAGTGATATGAAATGAGTCGTACATAGAAACATGGAGAGCCAAGAGCCGTTGAGAATGCGAGAGTTGTTTCTAGTTAGCAGGGATGTCGAGACCTTGTAACAATTAGTAGTGATATGAAATGAGTCGTACATAGAAACATGGAGAGCCAAGAGCCGTTGAGAATGCGAGAGTTGTTTCTAGTTAGCAGGGATGTCGAGACCTTGTAAAAATTAGTAGTGATATGAAATGGGTCGTACATAGAAACATGGAGAGCCAAGAGCCGTTGAGAATGCGAGAGTTGTTTCTAGTTAGCAGGGATGTCGAGACCTTGTAACAATTAGTAGTGATATGAAATGAGTCGTACATAGAAACATGGAGAGCCAAGAGCCGTTGAGAATGCGAGAGTTGTTTCTAGTTAGCAGGGATGTCGAGACCTTGTAACAATTAGTAGTGATATGAAATGAGTCGTACATAGAAACATGGAGAGCCAAGAGCCGTTGAGAATGCGAGAGTTGTTTCTAGTTAGCAGGGATGTCGAGACCTTGTAACAATTAGTAGTGATATGAAATGAGTCGTACATAGAAACATGGAGAGCCAAGAGCCGTTGAGAATGCGAGAATTGTTTCTAGTTAGCAGGGATGTCGAGACCTTCTAACAATTAGTAGTGATATGAAATGAGTCGTACATAGAAACATGGAGAGCCAAGAGCCGTTGAGAATGCGAGAGTTGTTTCTAGTTAGCAGGGATGTCGAGACCTTGTAACAATTAGTAGTGATATGAAATGAGTCGTACATAGAAACATGGAGAGCCAAGAGCCGTTGAGAATGCGAGAGTTGTTTCTAGTTAGCAGGGATGTCGAGACCTTGTAACAATTAGTAGTAATATGAAATGAGTCGTACATAGAAACATGGAGAGCCAAGAGCCGTTGAGAATGCGAGGGTTGTTTCTAGTTAGCAGGGATGTCGAGACCTTGTAACAATTAGTAGTGATATGAAATGGGTCGTACATAGAAACATGGAGAGCCAAGAGCCGTTGAGAATGCGAGAGTTGTTTCTAGTTAGCAGGGATGTCGAGACCTTGTAACAATTAGTAGTGATATGAAATGGGTCGTACATAGAAACATGGAGAGCCAAGAGCCGTTGAGAATGCGAGGGTTGTTTCTAGTTAGCAGGGATGTCGAGACCTTCTAACAATTAGAAGTGATATGAAATGGGTCGTACATAGAAACATGGAGAGCCAAGAGCCGTTGAGAATGCGAGGGTTGTTTCTAGTTAGCAGGGATGTCGAGACCTTGTAACAATTAGTAGTGATATGAAATGGGTCGTACATAGAAACATGGAAAGCCAAGAGCCGTTAAGAATGCGAGAGTTGTTTCTAGTTAGCAGGGATGTCGAGACCTTGTAACAATTAGTAGTGATATGAAATGGGTCGTACATAGAAACATGGAGAGCCAAGAGCCGTTGAGAATGCGAGGGTTGTTTCTAGGTAGCAGGGATGTCGAGACCTTGTAAAAATTAGTAGTGATATGAAATGAGTCGTACATAGAAACATGGAGAGCCAAGAGCCGTTGAGAATGCGAGGGTTGTTTCTAGGTAGCAGGGATGTCGAGACCTTGTAACAATTAGTAGTGATATGAAATGAGTCGTACATAGAAACATGGAGAGCCAAGAGCCGTTGAGAATGCGAGGGTTGTTTCTAGTTAGCAGGGATGTCGAGATCTTGTATCAATTAGTAGTGATATGAAATGAGTCGTACATAGTAACATGGAGAGCCAAGAGCCGTTGAGAATGCGAGAGTTGTTTCTAGTTAGCAGGGATGTCGAGACCTTCTAACAATTAGTAGTGATATAAAATGGGTCGTACATAGAAACATGGAGAGCCAAGAGCCGTTGAGAATGCGAGAGTTGTTTCTAGTTAGCAGGGATGTCGAGACCTTGTAACAATTAGTAGTGATATGAAATGGGTCGTACATAGAAACATGGAGAGCCAAGAGCCGTTGAGAATGCGAGAGTTGTTTCTAGTTAGCAGGGATGTCGAGACCATGTAACAATTAGTAGTGATATGAAATGAGTCGTACATAGAAACATGGAGAGCCAAGAGCCGTTGAGAATGCGAGAGTTGTTTCTAGTTAGCAGGGATGTCGAGACCTTCTAACAATTAGTAGTGATATGAAATGAGTCGTACATAGAAACATGGAGAGCCAAGAGCCGTTGAGAATGCGAGAGTTGTTTCTAGTTAGCAGGGATGTCGAGACCTTCTAACAATTAGTAGTGATATGAAATGAGTCGTACATAGAAACATGGAGAGCCAAGAGCCGTTGAGAATGCGAGAGTTGTTTCTAGTTAGCAGGGAAGTCGAGACCTTGTAACAATTAGTAGTGATATAAAATGGGTCGTACATAGAAACATGGAGAGCCAAGAGCCGTTGAGAATGCGAGAGTTGTTTCTAGTTAGCAGGGATGTCGAGACCTTGTAACAATTAGTAGTGATATGAAATGAGTCGTACATAGAAACATGGAGAGCCAAGAGCCGTTGAGAATGCGAGAGTTGTTTCTAGTTAGCAGGGATGTCGAGACCTTCTAACAATTAGTAGTGATATGAAATGAGTCGTACATAGAAACATGGAGAGCCAAGAGCCGTTGAGAAAGCGAGAGTTGTTTCTAGTTAGCAGGGATGTCGAGACCTTCTAACAATTAGTAGTGATATAAAATGGGTCGTACATAGAAACATGGAGAGCCAAGAGCCGTTGAGAATGCGAGGGTTGTTTCTAGTTAGCAGGGATTGTATTGTATTGTATTTTATTGCAGCTGTTGGATTACATGGAGATGTCGTAGCGAGTACGGGTCATCGTAATATAAGCATTGTCAAGTTTTTTAAGATAATTTTACATTAAGTTACATATGTACTTACAGACTAGGTATAAATTATAATGATGATAATTAAATATACACTCTACATATTGTGTGAATTGCTACTGAAAATATCTATAAGTATCATACATTTGACTTTTATCTTAGTTATATACATAGAATGTGGGCTATTGTCTTATGAAATCAAAAATTGAAAACAATTTATTTATTAGTTTCCCTGAAGCTATCAACACTGTATAGACATTTTCCTATCAAGTAATTTCTCAGTTTTAATTTAAACATATTGAGGTTTGTGACATTTTTTATTTCATTGGGCAGGTTGTTGAACATCATCTTCCCTGCATAGACAGGAGCTTTGTCGATTATCTTCAATTTAGTGGTTGTCATGTGTAGGTTGGCCCGGTTTCGTGTATTGTGCTGATGGGTATCGGAGTTTTTCAATAAAGCATCATGATGGTTTTCTCGCACATACATTATAACTGCATAAATGTACTTGGAAGGGACTGTAAGGATTTCTAGTGATTTAAAGTATTCTTTGCATGATTGTGTTGGTTTAAGGTTTAATATATAACGTATTGCCCTCTTTTGAAGCCTGAAGATTTTTAAGGTGTTTTTCTTGCTGCTATTTCCCCAAATTACTATGCCATAATTTATATAAGACTCAATAAGCGCATGGTAGGCAGATTTTAGTAAGCTCATATTACAGTATTGTTTTAGTTGTTTTATTACAAATATGCCTGAACTTATCTTCTTAGCAATGAACTCTACATGATCATCCCATGTGAGGTTTTCATCTATATACAGCCCCAAAACTTTAGCTACCCTTACCTGCTCCAGTCCTTGTTCTCCTATAAATATATCAACCTCCCTTCTGCACTTGTTACCTGGGTTGAAGACCATTACATTTGTTTTAATGGAATTTACTTTAAGACAGTTATTTTCAAATTGTTGCACTACGTTATTTGTTTCAACAAAAGCATCGACCTCAAGTCCCTCAATTGTCTTATGAGATATGGTTAGAGATGAGTCGTCAGCAAAGAGAGTCATTTCACCCTTTAAGACCCTCTCGGGAATATCATTTATACTGATATTAAAGAACAACGGACCATTAACGGAGCCCTGCGGCACGCCATGCTTCATGACCTGTACTCTAGATTTATAAGTCTGGACTTGACCTTGCCTGTTTTCCTGCTTTATTTCCACATACTGTTTTCGATTTGCTAGATATGACTGTACCCATTTCAATGCTACACCCCGAATCCCATAGCATTCTAATTTTTTGACTAGTATATTATGGTTTACACAATCAAATGCCTTGGATAGATCCATAAATACTGCCATGGTTCTGTTGTTTTTGTCAATGCTTTCGATAATGTTATTTATAAAACATGCTGTCGCAGTTATGGTTGATCTTTTTTCCCGAAAACCATGCTGCCGATTTGAAATCAAATTCCGGGATTCTAGATACTTGGTAATTCTTCTATTAAAAGCCATTTCAAAAATTTTTGAGAAAGCTGGTAGCAATGCGATTGGTCTAAAGTTCCCTACATCTGCAACATCAATTTTCTTGGGAATGGGTATTATTTTAGCAAGTTTTAGTTTTTCTGGAAATTCTCCTACCATAAAAGAGAAATTTATAAGATGAGTTAGTGGTGATAGTAGTTGACTAGAGCATTCCTTTACCAAGAATGGTGGAATTTCATCATAGCCAAATGATCTTTTATTTTTTGTTTCTGATATTATCTTTTGTACCTCGTATTCATTTACAAAATAAAGCATCATCTCATGATCTAAATAACTAGGTAGGCTAGCATTGGCTTCTAGAGTTACCCTAACGTCATTGCTGACAGCTAATTCTGCGACCGAAGAGTAATAATCATTTAGTGTGTTTACCATGTCACGTGGATCAGTGTGGATTTTGTTATTATGGGAGATAGATGAGATATTAGACTTGTTACTGCTCGTTTTGCTACCTCTTTCATTGTTTACTGTCTGCCAGAGTGCCTTCATTTTATTTTCAGATGTGCAAATAAATTTTTGGACTGCTCTTGCCTTTGCTGATTTAACTACTTTCCTATATGTATTTTTATAGTTTCTAATATAGATTTGTGTGGATGTTTTTCTTATTTTATTCAAACAACCTGCATATAATTTAAGTTTTCTTTTTGAGTTTAATATTCCCTGAGTAATCCAGTTGTTATTTTTACTGTTATTTGATTTGATTTTGATTTTTCGTTTCGGACAAGCTATGTTCAAAAGGTGAGTAAATCTACTTAGGAAAGCCTCATACTTAGTATTTATAGTACTAGCTCTGTAGGTTTCTACCCACTGTTCTTTACCGAGGAGAGTTTTTAAATACGGTAGGTTGGGCTTAATGTCTCGACCTTCGAAGTATTTTTGTTTCTGCCTGTTGCACACTGCTTGGGTTCCGTACACCTCTATCGTTTGCCCAAAGTGGTCAGCCACTGCAGTATTTATGACATTAGTTTTATAGCGAGTGGTTTTAAGGTTTGTTAGGATGTTGTCAATTAGTGACACAGAGGTGGCCGTTACCCTGGTCGGCTCGTTGATAGTTGTTTTAAGGTTATACATGTTAAGAAAAAGTTCAAATTTGCAAGTGGTTGCATTGTTTACTAGTGTATTTATATTGAGATCTCCACAGATAATAATGTCAAGATTTTTTCTTTCTATTGCATCTAGAAGCTGCGATATATGAGTAAAGAAAGTGTCTATGCTTCCACACGGGGATCGATATATGACGATTAATATTATACTTATATTGTGGTAATTTACTACTGCCCCTGCATATTCAAAGTCTTTTTCTATCTCTAGCGGCTTGTTGATCCCATATTTAAGTTTACGGATATCTATCTCATGTGTTGCGCATATCATGACTCCCCCTCCCCTGCTTCTGGAGCGGCAGAAGCTATCTACTATGGTGTATCCCGGAAGTATATATTCATTCATCTCATGTGACTTTAGGGAATGTTCTGACATGCATATAATGTGTGGCGATTCTTCGCTTGCAAGCACTTGAATCTCAAGTGGTTTGTTTCTGACACTCTGGACATTTTGGTGTAGAATTTTAAGTCCTTTTGGTGTTGGCATTGCTTTATTTGACCGACTGTTATCGCTCTTTACATTTGAAACAAGATTATTTAGTGTTGAATTGAGGGTGATTGATTGGTTATCTAGGCTCCTATCCGATTGAGTCAGTTTTATGTTTGTATCAGGCTTAATTACATTTAAATTTTGATTATTAAGTGTTGAATTTAGGGTGATTGATTGGTTATTTAGGCTCCTGTCTGATTGATTTAGTTTAAGGTTTGTATTAGGCTTAATTATGGGTTGGGTATTGGCAGTAAAGGAACCCGAAAAGGAATACATTTATGAGTTGTTTTCGTTACTCTATCTGGTTGAGTGCGGGTGTTTAAATACTTCTCGGCTGGCTTCTCGACTAGCTCCTCGATTTGCTCGTCTCTCCCGGCGGAGTTCTCGGCTGGCCCCTCGGTTTTCTCGCCTGGCGTGTTGAGTTTCCCGGCTGGCCCCTCGGTTTTCTCGCCTGGCGTGTTGAGTTTCCCGGCTGGCCCCTCGGTTTTCTCGGCTGGCCCCTCGGTTTTCTCGCCTGGCGTGTTGAGTTTCCCAGCTGGCCCCTCGGTTTTCTCGCCTGGCCCCTCGGTCTTCTCGGCTGGCCCCTCGGTTTTCTCGCCTGGCGTGTTGAGTTTCCCGCCTGGCCCCTCGGTGTTCCCGGCTGGCCCCTCGGTTTTCTCGCCTGGCCCCTCGGTCTTCTCGGCTGGCCCCTTGGTTTTCTCGCCTGGCCCCTCGGTCTTCTCGGCTGGCCCCTCCGTCTTCTTGCCCGTCATGTTGAGTTTCACGGCTTGCGTTGCGATGGACTTTGTTGATGTGATGCTGTTTTTTATTGGGCTCGTTGACCTCAAGCACATCTGTGCCATATTGAGGAGGAAGTCCCCCAGTTTTCTTACTCCCTGTACATTCAGGTGTAGACCATCCTTTCCAATATCATCATGAACTAAGCAACAGTTAGCGTTCACAAAAATTGCACCAAGGTCTTCACTGATACAGCTTATCGCTTCATTTATCTTGTCGATTTTAGCATCTTCAGTATCTCGTCGATATGTGATGGCTGATACAATAACTCTAGCATTTGCATAATATCTCCTTTGACACGAGCGTATTAGGTGGTACATATCGTCCATTATATCTTGCGGTGACCTGGTTACAATATTTGTGCCCACGTGTAGTGTTACCACTTCAATTTTAGCATCATTTTTGCTCTTCCCACTCTCAATTATGGTGCGGAGTTGGGAGGGTTTTATCCCTGGGTAACAACAGTGTTGCGATTCTTTGGCATTTTTTATGTTGTGGCAATGCTTGATCATCGAGTCTCCCCAGAATACAAGTTTATATTCGTTTGTGTTTGTTGCAAGTTTGTTATTTTTTGGTTTCAGTTGTGGCCTGTGACTTTGTTGACTATGTTTTTCCTTAGTTTTTCCTTTAATGTCTGTGTGGGGTTCAATGGTTGGAAATTCGTCTTCGTAGGGCCTAGACTTGGAATTCTTTGCTAGGCTTTGATAGTAGTTAGACGTCATTATGGGGTTTGTTTTCACAGTAACTCCTTGGTTGGGCCTAGTCCTACAGAAGCCCGATCTTGATGGTTGGTTCTTCCATTCGTGCGCCCCAGGGCCTATGCAAGGTTGACTTTCAACAAGCCTCTTAGGCTCTGTCTGTTCACACGAGGGGCTCGGCTTTGTGTGGTCAGGAATAGGCCTGTGCTTAGTGTCTAACCTAGGCTGCTCTAGGCCTACTATGTTGTGAAGCTGGCCGCTAGGCCTGAGGTCTTGGCTTAGGCCATGTGCCTGCTTTTGTTGACTTAGGCCTAAGCCTACTTTGGTGGAGAGAGGTGCTTGCAGGATTGGATTCTGGCCTGTAGGCCTACTTTCTTCGAGGTTTATGTGGTTAGACACAGAAGCACGGCTTAGGCCTAGGCCTACCTGATGTTGCAGTTCATCCTGGACTTTGAGCAGTTGTTTAGTGGTCTGTTGTAGGAGTTGGCGTAGATGTTGATTTGATAGCCTGTCATGTTCAACGTTGCCTAGTAGAACATCTATTACCCTGTTGGATCTGTTACAATCGGAACAAGGCATGCTCGTTCGATAGCGTGTAGGCCTATTGTAGCCTAGATGTAGATGCACGTGGTGGCAGGGCCGACAACAAGCGTGGCCGGTACCGCGGAACACACGCACAGCACTTTCACTTTACACCTCTTCACAAATCCAGTCCCCACGACTCTCATAACAGTTGCACTATTAAAACAACCCCAACAACACACGAAACTACCAACTAAACTTCAAAATCACAGTTAATACCACCAGAATTAATTCAAAACGGCGGTGCGTGAGCGCTAACAACATTACGCTGCCGCCATCTTGGCTTGTTCAGTCGAGACCTTCTAACAATTAGTAGTGATATGAAATGAGTCGTACATAGAAACATGGAGAGCCAAGAGCCGTTGAGAATGCGAGGGTTGTTTCTAGTTAGCAGGGATGTCGAGACCTTGTAACAATTAGTAGTGATATGAAATGAGTCGTACATAGAAACATGGAGAGCCAAGAGCCGTTGAGAATGCGAGGGTTGTTTCTAGTTAGCAGGGATGTCGAGACCTTGTAACAATTAGTAGTGATATGAAATGAGTCGTACATAGAAACATGGAGAGCCAAGAGCCGTTGAGAATGCGAGGGTTGTTTCTAGTTAGCAGGGATGTCGAGACCTTGTAACAATTAGTAGTGATATGAAATGAGTCGTACATAGAAACATGGAGAGCCAAGAGCCGTTGAGAATGCGAGGGTTGTTTCTAGTTAGCAGGGATGTCGAGACCTTCTAACAATTAGTAGTGATATGAAATGAGTCGTACATAGAAACATGGAGAGCCAAGAGCCGTTGAGAATGCGAGGGTTGTTTCTAGTTAGCAGGGATGTCGAGACCTTGTAACAATTAGTAGTGATATGAAATGAGTCGTACATAGAAACATGGAGAGCCAAGAGCCGTTGAGAATGCGAGAGTTGTTTCTAGTTAGCAGGGATGTCGAGACCTTGTAACAATTAGTAGTGATATGAAATGGGTCGTACATAGAAACATGGAGAGCCAAGAGCCGTTGAGAATGCGAGGGTTGTTTCTAGTAAGCAGGGATGTCGAGACCTTGTAACAATTAGTAGTGATATGAAATGGGTCGTACATAGAAACATGGAGAGCCAAGAGCCGTTGAGAATGCGAGAGTTGTTTCTAGTTAGCAGGGATGTCGAGACCTTGTAACAATTAGTAGTGATATGAAATGAGTCGTACATAGAAACATGGAGAGCCAAGAGCCGTTGAGAATGCGAGGGTTGTTTCTAGTTAGCAGGGATGTCGAGACCTTGTAACAATTAGTAGTGATATGAAATGGGTCGTACATAGAAACATGGAGAGCCAAGAGCCGTTGAGAATGCGAGAGTTGTTTCTAGTTAGCAGGGATGTCGAGACATTGTAACAATTAGTAGTGATATGAAATGGGTCGTACATAGAAACATGGAGAGCCAAGAGCCGTTGAGAATGCGAGGGTTGTTTCTAGTTAGCAGGGATGTCGAGACCTTGTAACAATTAGTAGTGGTATGAAATGAGTCGTACAAAGAAACATGGAGAGCCAAGAGCCGTTGAGAATGCGAGGGTTGTTTCTAGTTAGCAGGGATGTCGAGACCTTGTAACAATTAGTAGTGATATGAAATGGGTCGTACATAGAAACATGGAGAGCCAAGAGCCGTTGAGAATGCGAGAGTTGTTTCTAGTTAGCAGGGATGTCGAGACCTTGTAACAATTAGTAGTGATATGAAATGAGTCGTACATAGAAACATGGAGAGCCAAGAGCCGTTGAGAATGCGAGGGTTGTTTCTAGTTAGCAGGGATGTCGAGACCTTGTAACAATTAGTAGTGATATGAAATGGGTCGTACATAGAAACATGGAGAGCCAAGAGCCGTTGAGAATGCGAGAGTTGTTTCTAGTTAGCAGGGATGTCGAGACCTTGTAACAATTAGTAGTGATATGAAATGGGTCGTACATAGAAACATGGAGAGCCAAGAGCCGTTGAGAATGCGAGGGTTGTTTCTAGGTAGCAGGGATGTCGAGACCTTGTAACAATTAGTAGTGATATGAAATGAGTCGTACATAGAAACATGGAGAGCCAAGAGCCGTTGAGAATGCGAGAGTTGTTTCTAGTTAGCAGGGATGTCGAGACCTTCTAACAATTAGTAGTGATATGAAATGAGTCGTACATAGAAACATGGAGAGCCAAGAGCCGTTGAGAAAGCGAGAGTTGTTTCTAGTTAGCAGGGATGTCGAGACCTTCTAACAATTAGTAGTGATATAAAATGGGTCGTACATAGAAACATGGAGAGCCAAGAGCCGTTGAGAATGCGAGGGTTGTTTCTAGTTAGCAGGGATTGTATTGTATTGTATTTTATTGCAGCTGTTGGATTACATGGAGATGTCGTAGCGAGTACGGGTCATCGTAATATAAGCATTGTCAAGTTTTTTAAGATAATTTTACATTAAGTTACATATGTACTTACAGACTAGGTATAAATTATAATGATGATAATTAAATATACACTCTACATATTGTGTGAATTGCTACTGAAAATATCTATAAGTATCATACATTTGACTTTTATCTTAGTTATATACATAGAATGTGGGCTATTGTCTTATGAAATCAAAAATTGAAAACAATTTATTTATTAGTTTCCCTGAAGCTATCAACACTGTATAGACATTTTCCTATCAAGTAATTTCTCAGTTTTAATTTAAACATATTGAGGTTTGTGACATTTTTTATTTCATTGGGCAGGTTGTTGAACATCATCTTCCCTGCATAGACAGGAGCTTTGTCGATTATCTTCAATTTAGTGGTTGTCATGTGTAGGTTGGCCCGGTTTCGTGTATTGTGCTGATGGGTATCGGAGTTTTTCAATAAAGCATCATGATGGTTTTCTCGCACATACATTATAACTGCATAAATGTACTTGGAAGGGACTGTAAGGATTTCTAGTGATTTAAAGTATTCTTTGCATGATTGTGTTGGTTTAAGGTTTAATATATAACGTATTGCCCTCTTTTGAAGCCTGAAGATTTTTAAGGTGCTTTTCTTGCTGCTATTTCCCCAAATTACTATGCCATAATTTATATAAGACTCAATAAGCGCATGGTAGGCAGATTTTAGTAAGCTCATATTACAGTATTGTTTTAGTTGTTTTATTACAAATATGCCTGAACTTATCTTCTTAGCAATGAACTCTACATGATCATCCCATGTGAGGTTTTCATCTATATACAGCCCCAAAACTTTAGCTACCCTTACCTGCTCCAGTCCTTGTTCTCCTATAAATATATCAACCTCCCTTCTGCACTTGTTACCTGGGTTGAAGACCATTACATTTGTTTTAATGGAATTTACTTTAAGACAGTTATTTTCAAATTGTTGCACTACGTTATTTGTTTCAACAAAAGCATCGACCTCAAGTCCCTCAATTGTCTTATGAGATATGGTTAGAGATGAGTCGTCAGCAAAGAGAGTCATTTCACCCTTTAAGACCCTCTCGGGAATATCATTTATACTGATATTAAAGAACAACGGACCATTAACGGAGCCCTGCGGCACGCCATGCTTCATGACCTGTACTCTAGATTTATAAGTCTGGACTTGACCTTGCCTGTTTTCCTGCTTTATTTCCACATACTGTTTTCGATTTGCTAGATATGACTGTACCCATTTCAATGCTACACCCCGAATCCCATAGCATTCTAATTTTTTGACTAGTATATTATGGTTTACACAATCAAATGCCTTGGATAGATCCATAAATACTGCCATGGTTCTGTTGTTTTTGTCAATGCTTTCGATAATGTTATTTATAAAACATGCTGTCGCAGTTATGGTTGATCTTTTTTCCCGAAAACCATGCTGCCGATTTGAAATCAAATTCCGGGATTCTAGATACTTGGTAATTCTTCTATTAAAAGCCATTTCAAAATTTTTTGAGAAAGCTGGTAGCAATGCGATTGGTCTAAAGTTCCCTACATCTGCAACATCAATTTTCTTGGGAATGGGTATTATTTTAGCAAGTTTTAGTTTTTCTGGAAATTCTCCTACCATAAAAGAGAAATTTATAAGATGAGTTAGTGGTGATAGTAGTTGACTAGAGCATTCCTTTACCAAGAATGGTGGAATTTCATCATAGCCAAATGATCTTTTATTTTTTGTTTCTGATATTATCTTTTGTACCTCGTATTCATTTACAAAATAAAGCATCATCTCATGATCTAAATAACTAGGTAGGCTAGCATTGGCTTCTAGAGTTACCCTAACGTCATTGCTGACAGCTAATTCTGCGACCGAAGAGTAATAATCATTTAGTGTGTTTACCATGTCACGTGGATCAGTGTGGATTTTGTTATTATGGGAGATAGATGAGATATTAGACTTGTTACTGCTCGTTTTGCTACCTCTTTCATTGTTTACTGTCTGCCAGAGTGCCTTCATTTTATTTTCAGATGTGCAAATAAATTTTTGGACTGCTCTTGCCTTTGCTGATTTAACTACTTTCCTATATGTATTTTTATAGTTTCTAATATAGATTTGTGTGGATGTTTTTCTTATTTTATTCAAACAACCTGCATATAATTTAAGTTTTCTTTTTGAGTTTAATATTCCCTGAGTAATCCAGTTGTTATTTTTACTGTTATTTGATTTGATTTTGATTTTTCGTTTCGGACAAGCTATGTTCAAAAGGTGAGTAAATCTACTTAGGAAAGCCTCATACTTAGTATTTATAGTACTAGCTCTGTAGGTTTCTACCCACTGTTCTTTACCGAGGAGAGTTTTTAAATACGGTAGGTTGGGCTTAATGTCTCGACCTTCGAAGTATTTTTGTTTCTGCCTGTTGCACACTGCTTGGGTTCCGTACACCTCTATCGTTTGCCCAAAGTGGTCAGCCACTGCAGTATTTATGACATTAGTTTTATAGCGAGTGGTTTTAAGGTTTGTTAGGATGTTGTCAATTAGTGACACAGAGGTGGCCGTTACCCTGGTCGGCTCGTTGATAGTTGTTTTAAGGTTATACATGTTAAGAAAAAGTTCAAATTTGCAAGTGGTTGCATTGTTTACTAGTGTATTTATATTGAGATCTCCACAGATAATAATGTCAAGATTTTTTCTTTCTATTGCATCTAGAAGCTGCGATATATGAGTAAAGAAAGTGTCTATGCTTCCACACGGGGATCGATATATGACGATTAATATTATACTTATATTGTGGTAATTTACTACTGCCCCTGCATATTCAAAGTCTTTTTCTATCTCTAGCGGCTTGTTGATCCCATATTTAAGTTTACGGATATCTATCTCATGTGTTGCGCATATCATGACTCCCCCTCCCCTGCTTCTGGAGCGGCAGAAGCTATCTACTATGGTGTATCCCGGAAGTATATATTCATTCATCTCATGTGACTTTAGGGAATGTTCTGACATGCATATAATGTGTGGCGATTCTTCGCTTGCAAGCACTTGAATCTCAAGTGGTTTGTTTCTGACACTCTGGACATTTTGGTGTAGAATTTTAAGTCCTTTTGGTGTTGGCATTGCTTTATTTGACCGACTGTTATCGCTCTTTACATTTGAAACAAGATTATTTAGTGTTGAATTGAGGGTGATTGATTGGTTATCTAGGCTCCTATCCGATTGAGTCAGTTTTATGTTTGTATCAGGCTTAATTACATTTAAATTTTGATTATTAAGTGTTGAATTTAGGGTGATTGATTGGTTATTTAGGCTCCTGTCTGATTGATTTAGTTTAAGGTTTGTATTAGGCTTAATTATGGGTTGGGTATTGGCAGTAAAGGAACCCGAAAAGGAATACATTTATGAGTTGTTTTCGTTACTCTATCTGGTTGAGTGCGGGTGTTTAAATACTTCTCGGCTGGCTTCTCGACTAGCTCCTCGATTTGCTCGTCTCTCCCGGCGGAGTTCTCGGCTGGCCCCTCGGTTTTCTCGCCTGGCGTGTTGAGTTTCCCGGCTGGCCCCTCGGTTTTCTCGCCTGGCGTGTTGAGTTTCCCGGCTGGCCCCTCGGTTTTCTCGGCTGGCCCCTCGGTTTTCTCGCCTGGCGTGTTGAGTTTCCCAGCTGGCCCCTCGGTTTTCTCGCCTGGCCCCTCGGTCTTCTCGGCTGGCCCCTCGGTTTTCTCGCCTGGCGTGTTGAGTTTCCCGCCTGGCCCCTCGGTGTTCCCGGCTGGCCCCTCGGTTTTCTCGCCTGGCCCCTCGGTCTTCTCGGCTGGCCCCTTGGTTTTCTCGCCTGGCCCCTCGGTCTTCTCGGCTGGCCCCTCCGTCTTCTTGCCCGTCATGTTGAGTTTCACGGCTTGCGTTGCGATGGACTTTGTTGATGTGATGCTGTTTTTTATTGGGCTCGTTGACCTCAAGCACATCTGTGCCATATTGAGGAGGAAGTCCCCCAGTTTTCTTACTCCCTGTACATTCAGGTGTAGACCATCCTTTCCAATATCATCATGAACTAAGCAACAGTTAGCGTTCACAAAAATTGCACCAAGGTCTTCACTGATACAGCTTATCGCTTCATTTATCTTGTCGATTTTAGCATCTTCAGTATCTCGTCGATATGTGATGGCTGATACAATAACTCTAGCATTTGCATAATATCTCCTTTGACACGAGCGTATTAGGTGGTACATATCGTCCATTATATCTTGCGGTGACCTGGTTACAATATTTGTGCCCACGTGTAGTGTTACCACTTCAATTTTAGCATCATTTTTGCTCTTCCCACTCTCAATTATGGTGCGGAGTTGGGAGGGTTTTATCCCTGGGTAACAACAGTGTTGCGATTCTTTGGCATTTTTTATGTTGTGGCAATGCTTGATCATCGAGTCTCCCCAGAATACAAGTTTATATTCGTTTGTGTTTGTTGCAAGTTTGTTATTTTTTGGTTTCAGTTGTGGCCTGTGACTTTGTTGACTATGTTTTTCCTTAGTTTTTCCTTTAATGTCTGTGTGGGGTTCAATGGTTGGAAATTCGTCTTCGTAGGGCCTAGACTTGGAATTCTTTGCTAGGCTTTGATAGTAGTTAGACGTCATTATGGGGTTTGTTTTCACAGTAACTCCTTGGTTGGGCCTAGTCCTACAGAAGCCCGATCTTGATGGTTGGTTCTTCCATTCGTGCGCCCCAGGGCCTATGCAAGGTTGACTTTCAACAAGCCTCTTAGGCTCTGTCTGTTCACACGAGGGGCTCGGCTTTGTGTGGTCAGGAATAGGCCTGTGCTTAGTGTCTAACCTAGGCTGCTCTAGGCCTACTATGTTGTGAAGCTGGCCGCTAGGCCTGAGGTCTTGGCTTAGGCCATGTGCCTGCTTTTGTTGACTTAGGCCTAAGCCTACTTTGGTGGAGAGAGGTGCTTGCAGGATTGGATTCTGGCCTGTAGGCCTACTTTCTTCGAGGTTTATGTGGTTAGACACAGAAGCACGGCTTAGGCCTAGGCCTACCTGATGTTGCAGTTCATCCTGGACTTTGAGCAGTTGTTTAGTGGTCTGTTGTAGAAGTTGGCGTAGATGTTGATTTGATAGCCTGTCATGTTCAACGTTGCCTAGTAGAACATCTATTACCCTGTTGGATCTGTTACAATCGGAACAAGGCATGCTCGTTCGATAGCGTGTAGGCCTATTGTAGCCTAGATGTAGATGCACGTGGTGGCAGGGCCGACAACAAGCGTGGCCGGTACCGCGGAACACACGCACAGCACTTTCACTTTACACCTCTTCACAAATCCAGTCCCCACGACTCTCATAACAGTTGCACTATTAAAACAACCCCAACAACACACGAAACTACCAACTAAACTTCAAAATCACAGTTAATACCACCAGAATTAATTCAAAACGGCGGTGCGTGAGCGCTAACAACATTACGCTGCCGCCATCTTGGCTTGTTCAGTCGAGACCTTCTAACAATTAGTAGTGATATGAAATGAGTCGTTCATAGAAACATGGAGAGCCAAGAGCCGTTGAGAATGCGAGGGTTGTTTCTAGTTAGCAGGGATGTCGAGACCTTGTAACAATTAGTAGTGATATGAAATGAGTCGTACATAGAAACATGGAGAGCCAAGAGCCGTTGAGAATGCGAGGGTTGTTTCTAGTTAGCAGGGATGTCGAGACCTTGTAACAATTAGTAGTGATATGAAATAAGTCGTACATAGAAACATGGAGAGCCAAGAGCCGTTGAGAATGCGAGGGTTGTTTCTAGTTAGCAGGGATGTCGAGACCTTGTAACAATTAGTAGTGATATGAAATGAGTCGTACATAGAAACATGGAGAGCCAAGAGCCGTTGAGAATGCGAGGGTTGTTTCTAGTTAGCAGGGATGTCGAGACCTTCTAACAATTAGTAGTGATATGAAATGAGTCGTACATAGAAACATGGAGAGCCAAGAGCCGTTGAGAATGCGAGGGTTGTTTCTAGTTAGCAGGGATGTCGAGACCTTGTAACAATTAGTAGTGATATGAAATGAGTCGTACATAGAAACATGGAGAGCCAAGAGCCGTTGAGAATGCGAGAGTTGTTTCTAGTTAGCAGGGATGTCGAGACCTTGTAACAATTAGTAGTGATATGAAATGGGTCGTACATAGAAACATGGAGAGCCAAGAGCCGTTGAGAATGCGAGGGTTGTTTCTAGTTAGCAGGGATGTCGAGACCTTGTAACAATTAGTAGTGATATGAAATGGGTCGTACATAGAAACATGGAGAGCCAAGAGCCGTTGAGAATGCGAGAGTTGTTTCTAGTTAGCAGGGATGTCGAGACCTTGTAACAATTAGTAGTGATATGAAATGAGTCGTACATAGAAACATGGAGAGCCAAGAGCCGTTGAGAATGCGAGGGTTGTTTCTAGTTAGCAGGGATGTCGAGACCTTGTAACAATTAGTAGTGATATGAAATGGGTCGTACATAGAAACATGGAGAGCCAAGAGCCGTTGAGAATGCGAGAGTTGTTTCTAGTTAGCAGGGATGTCGAGACATTGTAACAATTAGTAGTGATATGAAATGGGTCGTACATAGAAACATGGAGAGCCAAGAGCCGTTGAGAATGCGAGGGTTGTTTCTAGTTAGCAAAGATGTCGAGACCTTGTAACAATTAGTAGTGGTATGAAATGAGTCGTACAAAGAAACATGGAGAGCCAAGAGCCGTTGAGAATGCGAGGGTTGTTTCTAGTTAGCAGGGATGTCGAGACCTTGTAACAATTAGTAGTGATATGAAATGGGTCGTACATTGAAACATGGAGAGCCAAGAGCCGTTGAGAATGCGAGAGTTGTTTCTAGTTAGCAGGGATGTCGAGACCTTGTAACAATTAGTAGTGATATGAAATGAGTCGTACATAGAAACATGGAGAGCCAAGAGCCGTTGAGAATGCGAGGGTTGTTTCTAGTTAGCAGGGATGTCGAGACCTTGTAACAATTAGTAGTGATATGAAATGGGTCGTACATAGAAACATGGAGAGCCAAGAGCCGTTGAGAATGCGAGAGTTGTTTCTAGTTAGCAGGGATGTCGAGACCTTGTAACAATTAGTAGTGATATGAAATGGGTCGTACATAGAAACATGGAGAGCCAAGAGCCGTTGAGAATGCGAGGGTTGTTTCTAGGTAGCAGGGATGTCGAGACCTTGTAACAATTAGTAGTGATATGAAATGAGTCGTACATAGAAACATGGAGAGCCAAGAGCCGTTGAGAATGCGAGGGTTGTTTCTAGTTAGCAGGGATGTCGAGACCTTCTAACAATTAGAAGTGATATGAAATGGGTCGTACATAGAAACATGGAGAGCCAAGAGCCGTTGAGAATGCGAGGGTTGTTTCTAGTTAGCAGGGATGTCGAGACCTTGTAACAATTAGTAGTGATATGAAATGGGTCGTACATAGAAACATGGAGAGCCAAGAGCCGTTGAGAATGCGAGAGTTGTTTCTAGTTAGCAGGGATGTCGAGACCTTGTAACAATTAGTAATGATATAAAATGGGTCGTACATAGAAACATGGAGAGCCAAGAGCCGTTGAGAATGCGAGGGTTGTTTCTAGTTAGCAGGGATGTCGAGACCTTGTAACATTTAGTAGTGATATGAAATGAGTCGTACATAGAAACATGGAGAGCCAAGAGCCGTTGAGAATGCGAGGGTTGTTTCTAGATAGCAGGGATGTCGTACCTTGTAACAATTAGTAGTGATATGAAATGAGTCGTACATAGAAACATGGAGAGCCAAGAGCCGTTGAGAATGCGAGAGTTGTTTCTAGTTAGCAGGGATGTCGAGACCTTGTAACAATTAGTAGTGATATGAAATGGGTCGTACATAGAAACATGGAGAGCCAAGAGCCGTTGAGAATGCGAGAGTTGTTTCTAGTTAGCAGGGATGTCGAGACCTTGTAACAATTAGTAGTGATATGAAATGGGTCGTACATAGAAACATGGAGAGCCAAGAGCCGTTGAGAATGCGAGGGGTTTTTCTAGTTAGCAGGGATGTCGAGACCTTCTAACAATTAGTAGTGATATGAAATGAGTCGTACATAGAAACATGGAGAGCCAAGAGCCGTTGAGAATGCGAGGGTTGTTTCTAGTTAGCAGGGATGTCGAGACCTTCTTACAATTAGTAGTGATATGAAATGGGTCGTACATAGAAACATGGAGAGCCAAGAGCCGTTGAGAATGCGAGAGTTGTTTCTAGTTAGCAGGGATGTCGAGACCTTCTAACAATTAGTAGTGATATGAAATGAGTCGTACATAGAAACATGGAGAGCCAAGAGCCGTTGAGAATGCGAGAGTTGTTTCTAGTTAGCAGGGATGTCGAGACCTTGTAACAATTAGTAGTGATATGAAATGGGTCGTAAATAGAAACATGGAGAGCCAAGAGCCGTTGAGAATGCGAGGGTTGTTTCTAGTTAGCAGGGATGTCGAGACCTTGTAACAATTAGAAGTGATATGAAATGAGTCGTACATAGAAACATGGAGAGCCAAGAGCCGTTGAGAATGCGAGGGTTGTTTCTAGTTAGCAGGGATGTCGAGACCTTGTAACAATTAGTAGTGATATGAAATGAGTCGTACATAGAAACATGGAGAGCCAAGAGCCGTTGAGAATGCGAGAGTTGTTTCTAGTTAGCAGGGATGTCGAGACCTTGTAACAATTAGTAGTGATATAAAATGGGTCGTACATAGAAACATGGAGAGCCAAGAGCCGTTGAGAATGCGAGGGTTGTTTCTAGTTAGCAGGGATGTCGAGACCTTCTAACAATTAGTAGTGATATGAAATGAGTCGTACATAGAAACATGGAGAGCCAAGAGCCGTTGAGAATGCGAGAGTTGTTTCTAGTTAGCAGGGATGTCGAGACCTTGTAACAATTAGTAGTGATATAAAATGGGTCGTACATAGAAACATGGAGAGCCAAGAGCCGTTGAGAATGCGAGGGTTGTTTCTAGTTAGCAGGGATGTCGAGACCTTCTAACAATTAGTAGTGATATGAAATGAGTCGTACATAGAAACATGGAGAGCCAAGAGCCGTTGAGAATGCGAGAGTTGTTTCTAGTTAGCAGGGATGTCGAGACCTTGTAACAATTAGTAGTGATATGAAATGAGTCGTACATAGAAACATGGAGAGCTAAGAGCCGTTGATAATGCGAGAGTTGTTTCTAGTTAGCAGGGATGTCGAGACCTTGTAACAATTAGTAGTGATATGAAATGAGTCGTACATAGAAACATGGAGAGCCAAGAGCCGTTGAGAATGCGAGGGTTGTTTCTAGTTAGCAGGGATGTCGAGACCTTGTAACAATTAGTAGTGATATGAAATGAGTCGTACATAGAAACATGGAGAGCCAAGAGCCGTTGAGAATGCGAGGGTTGTTTCTAGTTAGCAGGGATGTCGAGACCTTGTAATAATTAGTAGTGATATGAAATGAGTCGTACATAGAAACATGGAGAGCCAAGAGCCGTTGAGAATGCGAGGGTTGTTTCTAGTTAGCAGGGATGTCGAGACCTTGTAACAATTAGAAGTGATATGAAATGGGTCGTACATAGAAACATGGAGAGCCAAGAGCTCTTTCTTATGAATGTGTTGTTGTTCCAATACAGGTTTCCGTTTTTCAAATGCAGGCTACTTTTCAGAAACTAATTTTATTACCAAATGTGTGTGCTCCTATAACATGTGATTTTATAGTTCTCTTGCCAGTTTGATAACCCAAACTTTATGCACATCTTACTACAAACAAGGAAATACAAATTGTTGCCCTAAATTGTGTGTTGTATAGTGTTGCATAAGAAGTGCGAGGTGGTGGTTGAGAGGAAGAGGCTTGTTACACTTTTGATTCGAGTTCAAAATCGAATTTGAAACATGGCTTTTCGTTTTGAAATTCCAACAACATACGTTTCCGAGAGACAGCGCTAGGCAAAGAGAGCCGAGAGATATATTGGCCGGGCCTTGAAACGCATGCAGATGATGTCTACTTGCAATTCTCGTCTCGTGCCCCGAAAGATGTGTTTCAATGTTTCTATACCCACCAACACCATTGATTTTACTTCCTGTTGGCGGGCGACAAGTCCACCTTTATAGACAGCAACAAGGAGAACCAAGAACAAGCTGACCAGCGAGTTAGTAGTTAGTACACAACTATTAGCATGTTGCTGTTTCCAATCTACGGTCTAAAGTACCCATTTTGTATGTTTGTGTCCCTTAGAGCGGGTGCAAACCTGCGCGAAGATATTATCCTGAACATGCCAGCCATTTTGTAGCCACGAGCGACGCGGTTCGTTGTTTGACATGCACACTATGATAGGGCTTGTTTTGAAATGTTGAAAACGATAAATCAACTATTACCCTTAGGCTGAAGTAAAGCTTATCAAACTAGGCTAGAACTAATTAGCAGGTATCGATCCATCACATAAACTCACCTATATTTAGTATACGTAAGCTTATATCTGCGGGTACCTATTACAATTACTTGAGAACGCGACCTCCAATGTTAAATACGTGTGTGCCCAATAATGACAAACGATGTGATAGAGAAAAAATGCGTTAATGCTGCTATTTAAAGATTGGTCATGATGGTTTCCAGCGTTTGGGCACCCAAATCGGGGTAGCTCCAATGTTGAGATTACTTGAAATTACAGTTTGCAAGTCGTTTCTCAATAACAATAACGTTACATATTATTATCGAGAAAAATAAATAATTTCACCGATTTGGTGTTGTAAGAACTACAAAATGCATAAAAAACATTCATAATATGAAAAGTAGCGCTGTTAATTTGTAATTCTTTCATTCCGCAGCAATTACAAAATAACTATTCTGTACTGATATGCATTTTATACAAGTGCTTACAAAAACCAGTTGCTACCATATTCATTTTTGTTCTATGTTTTGTGCTGTTCTTGCTTCAGTTCAGATACGGCTGGAAAACTGAAATTTCGCGCGATTTTAAAAGCACAAAATCGGCAGGAAATTAGTTTTTTATGCGTCGCAATTTGTACGTTTTGTAATTTCGATTAATTCTCTGTACTTGAGTCGAAACCTTTATTTCTAAATAATTGTTTCGGGAAGAACGAAAATTAATCAGTTCATGTAAACAAACTGTTACGTTTAGCTGTTCTTATTGAGAGGCGCGGGTGACTTACAAGTTACAAGCTTGTTTTCAGTGGCGACGGTGATGGTGGCAACCTGTAATTACTTAAAGTGCGGTGGGGGTGAACCTTACACTCTCATTAAAAATGAAATATATGATATGATATGTCCATAATCAGTAATTAGTGGCGATGCGACTGAGTTGTCCACGTGCATGACGTGTCACGTAGGCCATGCACAACCGACGACCATCGGTGTACAGTTGCCCTAATGCTCACGCAGCATGACGTGTCACGTAGGCCATGCACAACCGACGACCATCGGTGTACAGTTGCCCTAATGCTCACGCAGCATGACGTGTCACGTAGGCCATGCACAACCGACGACCATCGGTGTACAGTTGCCCTCATGCTCACGCAGCATGACGTGTCACGTAGGCCATGCACAACCGACGACCATCGGTGTACAGTTGCCCTCATGCTCACGCAGCATGACGTGTCACGTAGGCCATGCACAACCGACGACCATCGGTGTACAGTTGCCCTAATGCTCACGCAGCATGACGTGTCACGTAGGCCATGCACAACCGACGACCATCGGTGTACAGTTGCCCTCATGCTCACTCTGTTTGAAACAGGTCCATTACGGATAATTTGCGACCTTGGGTTGAATACCTGGAGAACACAAACACAGGGGGCGTGACTTATGAGACTTGTACACTTAACTCTGACAGACAAGAGAAAATCAAACCAGAAAAAAAACAATTCTTTTTCAAGTATAGATTAGAGGAATTTCAAACTAAAAGAACGGTAATTATAATAACAATTACATTCCTAAAATGTATTACGGTTACTAAATATACCTTCCCATATGTAAATATATATATATGTTAAGTTTCAAATTCTCACGACTATATGTTAAGTAATTGTTTTTTGGGGTATTACTCTAACTCACGTGATAATACCCCAAAAAACAATTACTTAATTATCCTATACCTGTTGAAAAGGGAGATTGCTCTAGTTCCTGTGATTGGCTATATAGTCTGTACCGGAACCCACATGTTCTATCACATTGCGAGACAACGTCAGGTGGTGTCACGTATTGGGGTAGGCTAGACAGATTTCTGAGTTTAACATTTCGCATCGATCGGGCGTCAGAGCAGAGTCCAAGCACAGCAATGCAGTGGCGACAGCTTCTGCTGCAGGAAGACATCGCGATAACCACATTGCGTCCTTTTGCCTGCTCTCAGTCAACTACTAGTGTCAGTCACATCTACTGATTCATATGCTACTATTGTTTTCACTGATTAATCACAGGTTATCGATCCCTGGTCCGATTGTCATTTCATTACACATCACAGTCACAGTCACACAACAGTATCTAGGTAGTCTAAAACAAACCCGCTCTCCGCGCATCCAGGATCAGGATGCGCGGTCTGGCAGTCATGACATTACACAGCACAGTCACACAACAGTATCTAGGCTAGTCTGGGACAAACCCGCTCTCCGCGCATCCAGGAGCAGGATGCGTGGTCTGACAGTCATGACATTACACATCACAGTCACACAACAGTATCTAGGCTAGTCTGGGACAAACCCGCTCTCCGCGCATCCAGGAGCAGGATGCGTGGTCTGACAGTCATGACATTACACATCACAGTCACACAACAGTATCTAGGCTAGTCTGGGACAAACCCGCTCTCCGCGCATCCAGGAGCAGGATGCGTGGTCTGACAGTCATGACATTACACATCACAGTCACACAACAGTATCTAGGCTAGTCTGGGACAAACCCGTTCTCCGCCCATCCAGGAGCAGGATGCGTGGTCTGACAGTCATGACATTACACATCACAGTCACACAACAGTATCTAGGCTAGTCTGGGACAAACCCGTTCTCCGCCCATCCAGGAGCAGGATGCGTGGTCTGACAGTCATGACATTACACATCACAGTCACACAACAGTATCTAGGCTAGTCTGGGACAAACCCGTTCTCCGCCCATCCAGGAGCAGGATGCGTGGTCTGACAGTCATTCAATAGGGAATGTGCATGAATTTGCTTTAGCTCTAAAGGTACGTGGAATATATTGTTATTCATCTAAAGACATCACAAACCTAATTTTAAAGTTTTAAAATTAATTCATTATGCTTCTATACATGTTCAAAGATTTTGATTATCTGTTTCCCGCACTATTATTTTTAAACGGTATGTGACGTCACAATCCATGAAAATCACTGCTTATATGAATGACTTTGCATATAACCTCCTTGGAATTCGCCACCGCCTCCTAGACGAAACAATCAAATTTTCAAGGTTATCAAGCTAACCTTGTCAAAATTTTTACTCAAGCCGTTGTCAAGTCTGCTTCAGATGAATAACAACACCCAATATTTACTGATATTCTATGAAAATAGGTTTGGTATAAAGTAATTGGGCTTCAAAATTTATTACTAGGCGTACTAGACATTAATTCGATTTTATATGATTATGGATATGATAATTTACAAATAAGCGTTATTGTATTTATCATTTTATGATTGGTTGATTGCTGATATAGGCCGGACGCCGTAACAAAGAAGGTTGTGTCGTCACAACTAATTACTCTGGCCGGCGTAGTGATATGTGAACGTTTACGCAGTGATCATCCGCGCACTATACCTGTCAGAGAGAAAATACACTGATCGGCAAGGCGGTGTTAGAAAATACTAGCTTTGGTAGGCTGTGACTAAAAAATACTACCATCAAGAAAGCTTTGACGTCTGTGTGTTGCTAGGATACTTGATGTATTTCTTTGTCATTTGATGGTCTGTTGTCTTTATTGCCGTTTCGTGTTTGACAGAAGTTAAGTTCACGTGGGGAAGTAATGGCGGCGTTTTACGCCCGTGTTCGGTTGATTTACCCTGTAATATTATTTAAGAAAATTTATTACCGATATCAAGAAACATTGACACTGAAAACATTACTCGGGATCTTTCAGAGTGGTCATATGCGTTCCCTGTGCCTTTAGGGTACGACAATATGCAGACAGACAAAGCAATTGACAAAGGTAGGTCGTCCGTAGCTGTTCCTTCTTCATATCTTCATGCCTAGCATGATGGGACGGAACTACTTTAAATTTTCCCAAACATAATTAAGCAATTGTTAATTTATAAGTGAATATAATAAATTAGATAATAAGAAACTAAAGTTTATTCCTGCATAATTAAACCGCAAACATACCAAGAAGGAGAAAAATAGCATTTAATCCAGGGCCCATGTCCACCAACCTATGAAATAACAATACATGTTTACTTCTGGTAAGACAATGAGTAGTAGTCTACATTTAAGTTGGTATTACAAGGTGTGAGGTCACTTGCTATTACATCATCCGTGACGACACAACCTTCTTTGTTACGGCGTCCGGCCTATACATGGCAGGTGACGTATGCCCCGTTTTTCCCGCCATAAATATGTGTGAAACTTTCAGCTCGTTTTTATAAATGAAACTTTATTCTATGTCATCGAAATAAAATATTTTTGTATTCAGGAAGTCAATCCTAATCTAGTAAAATGCTAAAAAAAAATCATGCATATTCCCCATTACACATCACAGTCACACAACAGTATCTAGGCTAGTCTAGAACAAACCCGCTCTCCGCGCATCCAGGAGCAGGATGCGTGGTCTGACAGTCATTTCATTACACATCACAGTCACACAACAGTATCTATAGGCTAACACATAATAGAAAAATAAAATTGAAGTAAAAGGGACAGAAGTATCAGTGAACAGTTTACGGGATAGGGCAATTTGCTAACAATCGAGACAAATAGGACACTTCAGTCCAGGGACACCTTCTCTTTTCAGCGGGGGTTTTATACGGTACTTTTAATAAGAAGTGACGAGGTGACGATAGATAGATAGATAGATAATGGTCTTTATTGAAGGCGGGATTAAGGCCAGCTAGGCCTTATCTTCCATCCAACGTTTTAACAAATAATACATTTTTGATACAGACAATAAACAATATACAGTAGTACAACAATATTAATAATATAAGGATAAGTGTACAAACTCATAATGAGAAACAAAAATTAATTGCAATTAAGGTTAACGATTCATTCGAAAACTGTATTATAGTTTAATTTAAAGTTAGCGACAACATTATAGAATATAATAATAACGCAGTAATTATTTTATCAGTGTCTACGATCATTCATACATATCATTTTAACAA
The DNA here is from genome assembly GCA_945910005.1 of Isoperla grammatica. Lineage (NCBI taxonomy): Eukaryota > Metazoa > Arthropoda > Insecta > Plecoptera > Perlodidae > Isoperla > Isoperla grammatica. The sequence goes on along the minus strand of OX246746.1, from coordinate 3,277,793 downwards.
AACAAACAAACAAAAGAAGCAGGAAAACAGGAAACAAGCTTATCATTCATACACACCCCATTCACACGGCAACAACGAAATTTTTGTCAATAATATATAGCTTTATACGAGAGAGAGAGAGAAAGAGAGAGAGAGAGAGAGAGAGAGAGAGAGAGAGAGAGAGAGAGAGAGAGAGAGAGAGAGAGAGACCGCGCTGAGCAACAAACATTTGCGCCGAAAAGCAGTCGAGCCACCTGCATGTGTGCAGCGTGGCTGTCGAAGCTTGTCACTTCCCCTCCAACACGTGCGACGTAGCGACTTCGCGCTCGCAATACAAGTTGCAGGGGCAGCGGTATACTATCCCGCCATACGCAAAACTGTCGTTCGCTGTAGAAACTGTAGTGATAATGCGAAAATTATGAATTTTCTATATGTTTCGCAAGAGTTATGTTTCGCAACATATAGAAAATTCATAATTTTCGCATTATCACTACAGTGAAAAGGACAGGCCTAGTAACACGAAATTTTGTTATCTGATTTAGAAAAATATTTATAATATCACTAAGTTGAAAAAAATTTTAATCGAAAATCGGTATTATTAGGTATATTTATAATTCCTTTAGTAACATTACGCAAAACAAATAAACTCTCAAAAAAAATAAACTCTCTTGCGAAACATATAGAAAATTCATAATTTTGGCATTATCACTACAGTGAAAAGGACAGGCCTAGTAACACGAAATTTTGTTATCTGATTTAGAAAAATATTTATAATATCACTAAGTTGAAAAAAATTTTAATCGAAAATCGGTATTATTAGGTATATTTATAATTCCTTTAGTAACATTACGCAAAAAAAATAAATTGATTATCTCAAAAACTGCAGAATTGGCAACGATTCTTCTGAGGGTCTGCACGCCCGCGTCCTCTTAACTAGGAAGTCACACTCAACCGCCGCCTATATTTATTTGTGCTAGTTTTGAATTGTTGCGAATTTTGTAACATGCATCTTGTTGCCTCCAAAACCCATTAACATAAAGTAATGTACTAACAACATAATCTAGATATAGTTTCATAAAATCACACAATCTACGCCTGGATCGCCGTGGAAACTATTAACGCTTCAATCGGCTGTTATGAAAATCAGATGAGTAACATGAAAGTTGATGTCATATGATTGAGATCAACATCTTGAGTGTTGAAGTTTATGACGATGTACCCGACTATCATGACTGTAGTGTAGAAGGGTCATTAGAAGTGTCAGCATTCCTTGCTTCGCTTCATTTCCTACGAAGATAGTTAAAATCGAACTTGCGTGGTACAGATATGAATTTATTTATCGAAATGAGATTCTGATAAATTTCACGTTATTGCTAGCGTTGAAGTAAATTACAAGAGATGCCAGCCTAACGAAACCAAAGTGCGTCGCTCAGCCCACGACCCCCCCTATCGGCGCTCATTACTGTCACTGGGGAACCCGACAAGATTTCTCTCAGTTTTATTTTGCAAATAAAATCAAGGCGCTACGAGACTCCGCCTATTTCACGCCAGAGTGAATTACTCTCTGTTTGTCTGTCTACCCGCCCTGCACGCGTGTGTCGGTGTAGCATCGGTCTCGCACGTCTGGCTTTGCTTGGCTTGGTGATATCGCGTTTATACCGCAAATAAGCCATTCTAATGGTCTGATTTGCATAGCAAAGCTGCTAACCACGGGAGTCACCCTCAAGCCACTCAGATAATTATTTTGACAAACATGGACACTGGAAACACCTCAGGCCAACAGAATTTAACCGTGTTTTGATAAACACGGACACTGGAAACACCTCAAGCCAACAGAATTTAACCGTGTTTTGATAAACATGGTTATCGGAAACACCTCAAGCCAACAGCATTTACCTTTGAGTATAACCATGTGCACTGTATACTCTTTGTACAATATACTGTGGCCAGGTGTAGTATATATCAGGGGCGGATCTAGCCTTGATTTATGGGGGGGGGGGGCGGTTTCATGGAAGGCGATTGCCAATTATTATAGGGGGGGGGGGGGCTTAAGTGCATGCTATATATACAAGTTTTGGGGAGTATAATGTACATTACGTTTAATTTTATCAATCACATTTTCAAAACATACTTTACTTCAGTCAATACTGTCATTGTCACATTTTGGGTGAAGCAATAACATAGTTGTCACTAATGTTGACGTATTTACGAACAACAAACGTCATATTTTTTTTTATTTTGAGATAATTACGGAGGTTTCAGGGGTGTCATTCGGAAATAACGTAATTTCACACTAAGTATCGATTTGTAAGTGAACCTGAGAGTATTCATTTAATTTGATTCCTGCCAATTAATCTCAATTCCATATATAGGCCTAAACATACCTGCGTGACATACTACAGATTTTGAGATAATTATACGGAAGTTTAACGGGCTGTCATTCGAAAATCACTGAATTTCACACATAGTAGCGATTTGTAAGAGAACCTGAGTATGGATAACATGCGGATACGTCGGCCGGGGCGGATACAGGCTCGATTAGTTACACAAAGCATGGCAACTAAAGTTCGGTAACGACTCCAAAAATTATTCAAAATTTCCATTTTTTTGGTGTCATGGGGGGGGGGGGGCGGTCGCCCCCCCCCCTGTATCCGCCCCTGGTATATATATATACTATAACATGTGCACAGTACAGCACGACAGAGGACGAACCCACAATGTTTGTCTCGTAACACTTTCATAGCGATGGCATCAATCCCCGTCAAAGGTTTTAAAACCTAATTATGCTGATGGAATTCATAAGACATACAAACTTGAACGCAGAACTTTCTTTCGTCTTAGGGGAAAAGTACAGAGGATTAGATGACATAGATACTTTCAGCCCGACTGAAGCTAAAATAAAGTGCTCTACAATTCAATTATAGTAATATAATAATTATCCAGCGGCTTTCTCGCAGATTAAATATGAATTGAAAAACAAAGCCAAAGCTTAATCCCAGAACCAAGCATTAAGGTATGCTTAAGTGTCGTTGGAAACACAACAAAACAAATAATTATTCTAATTACCATTGAAATGTAAGGTACCATTTAAACCCCCCGAAGCTCCATCGGGTTATATTCGCGCATTTAAATTCAACGGGGAAACGGAAAACGATTCTTTTAATTACAACTACAACACAAGGGAGACCAGTTGAAGCTTTCAGCGATATCGGTTACATTTCAGTGTTGTAGATTACAATGTTTTTACTGTCTACCATTGAGGGCAGATACTCCCAACGAATGTTAGTGGACTATATCTGAAAGCGAATTGATCATAGTTTAAAGTCGTAATTTCTATGCAATTTAGACAAAACTAGCCAAAAACGAGGCGAAAAAGCCAAACCAGCTGTTGTACAGATAGATATCTATGCCTCACCTCACTACAAGTGTGTGCACGGCAGCGGGCTGCAGCGGGCCTGTCCATGGCGCGGCTCGTGAGCCTGTGAACAATCGACACATTTACTTCCCATTTCATTCATTTATTTTTATTTATGTATTTTACTTGTTTGTTTATTTACTTATTTTATTTTAGAATTTACGATTTATTTCAATAAATATTATCATTTTTAAAATCACTCTTTGTATTAATTTTGTGAATGATTGTTTCACAAACACATAGACAAAGTTAAATTAAAAAACAAAAATTATGATTGAAACAAGACAAGATTAATAAGACAGAACCCGATATAGGTTCTTGCGTGGGTGGCATATTTTTTGTCTTCCCTGCGATAATTTTAAAGCACAAGAAAGCAATTTTAAGCGTAATAAATCAAGCTTTGCGCGGGGTGGATGGGCCCGACCTAAAATGGACATAACCGCATCTCTGGTCGCCCTCGACGTCTCATAAAGCTCCAAACAGAAACAATAGGTTTCTTTCTGTAATAAACATAGCCCAGACAAACATTATGGGACTGAAAATTGACCTTGCTATAAAATACACTTTCTGTATGATATCTCATAAGGAACATATTGTGTTGTTATTACTTAAGGCAATTAAAACCGCTGAACAGATAAATACATATTTTATTGTTAAGAGTTACAATAAGGCATATTGTACAACATGATAACGTTGCATATCAGTGCCTGATGCCCTTCTAAAGCTAATAGAGAGAGAAAATAATTGCTTGTTCAAAATAATAACTAAGTTATACACAAATACTTTTATGTTGATTGTTAAGTGGAGGTATACAATAAAATGACTTGAAACTAGCTATATACAGTACAATGATGTGAAATAATGTAATAGACGTAAAACACACACACAAAAATGAAAAATATACGAACTTTCCTGACTTGCCAAGAACACAACAGTTGCTACGTCTAGGAGATTCCTGTAAATAGCTATAGCTCGTGGTAATGCGACTCTGCCAGTCGAGGAGAAAATAAAAGACGAAGGTGCTTCGCTTAAGGTTAAACCGAATTAAAAAGATAATATAACACGCAAAGATTGTGTAGGTAATTGAGTACGAAATAAGTATGAGACACTTGACGTGACTTAGAGATCACAACAGCGGAACGTCGTCTCTCAGTCATACGAGACGCCGCGCTACCCCACTACCCCACTTTACTTTACCGCCTTATAATTATTTCTCCCTTCCAAACATCGCGACAAATAATAAAAATAAAAATACAGAACATTGCTATAAAAAGTATTCAATACGAATAGTGCTGAATATCAGCCGAGTGAAACCTGTCAAACATAGAGATACGCGTTTTAGTTTTTAGTATAAGCGATAAGTTGCACATAATCGCTTATTACATTAAAAATAAACTATGCCCATAACATGTTGCCATGTAAGATATATTTTTTTAATATTTTTTTTGTGATGACAAGAATAGACAATTAATAATAATAATAATAATAGATTATTGAGTGTTCTTTTATCGATCAATTGTTTGAGGAAAGTTTACGTGAATCTGCGAACTGTTTGCGATTCTCAATGACTGAAATAACTAATATACTCAAAATAATAGATATACTTGTAGGAACTAATTTTACAATATTGTATGAAGATAATGTTTTATCTTCTTAATATCAGAGTATGTTCACATTTCTACGTGAACTGGCATTCCGAAACAGTCAACATTGTTCGGACCCTCTACTGAGCATGTGCAGAAGTGGAGACTACAAGCTATGCGGTTAAATGAAGTAGCACTTGGCCTGATCGGATGAGCAATCAGTCACGACACAAGCACGGGGAACCTAATTTACATGGAACACAGTCATTGTATGTGAACTGTGTATGCGTAATGTGCAACTGTGAGCTGCCCTTACAAGTAGTAACAAGCTCTCTCGCGCATTGGTAGGTGTTTTACGACTACTCGACAGCTGGCTCATCAGATCCATTGCGCATCGCCGCAGGAGATCCACGAGGCACCGGTCACCACGACTCCACAAGGAAGGAAATACCCACCTCATAGGCGTTTCCCTTCAAGACCATTCTGCATCGTAATTCATGCTCAAATACTTCACAATGCTTTATACTACTACTTCTACTTTAAGTACTGAGACGCAATTAACAGTAAGGTATGTCAGTAAGGCAAGGTTAGTCAGGTAATAAAGTAGTAACAAAGAAATCAGTTAAAGCACAGCAAGTGTAATTTGTACGTATTACACATTTAACACTAAAACTTCTCCAGACACCTTGAGTACAAGTTGTGACTCGGCTTCCAGCTTAGAGTTTGTGCTGGAGTAATAGCAACTAACTGTCCGCCAGGCATGTTGTGATAGAACCCAGCCTACTAACGTGCGGGCATCGCCCACCAACACAATAAGATCTAAGGGGTAAAATGAGGCAACTTAAGACAAACAAAACATGGCCATCACTCATCATGGTGACCCCTTTTCACAGGAGCAAAGCCAAGCTCCAGCTAAGAGATGTGGAATATCCATGTGTAGAGACAATGTCAGTTTATAACGCCATGGGGAGTAACTTGGCCCGAAACAACCTTACAAATGCTTTCGTCATAGATGGCTGATTCGAAGCCAACTTGCGAGCTCCAATTTAAAAAATACTGACCGCTGATTGGCCACGAACCACTTCTCTATGAAGAACGCATCGGTAAGGTTGTGTCGGAGCCATCACGCAAATAATCTATACATTAGTGCTGCGTTTTTATTTTTTATTTCTCGCCATGGTCCTCTTAACCTCAAAGAGCCACAATATACAACATATATATGAAAACTAATGTTCAATTGTTTGCAGTTGTTTGTGTTGAAGGTTATACAACACTCTAATAGAAAGAAGTAGGCATACAGTATGTTTATGCGTTGGGTCATGGTGGGGTTGTGTATTCTAGGTTCAACCACGCTATTTAGATGCCACGTTATTGTTTTGTTTCTCTTAGTTTAGAAAATTCACACTTCGAACAAGCGCAAGTTGCTTTCTAATTCAATTATATATAAGTGAAGAACTGAAAGAGGCTGATGGTTTCCAAACAAAATTCTTTATGGTTAAATATCAAACACAAATTATTTTCACAACGATTTCCCGATTTCTTGTTAGAATCGGGTTGTGCACAACAAAGAACAAAAGAACTGCTGGCATAATTCCAAGTCGCAAGCTTCTATAGTTAGCCCAAACATGCTACGCGAATAAAAATAGAGACACAACCTAACTGAACCATTATATTTATATTGTTCCGATTCGAGGTGTCCACGGAACATGAAAATTGTCAAATCAAAAATGAATTATTCATATTATATTAAAGGAAACAATATAAGTTAGTATTTGAGTAGCAGTTGTGAATCAGAAGACAGCTTGCGAGTGCCTCATCTATTAGATGTTTCGTCTCGTGAAACACAGACTGACAAACGGATTTACCTTTAATTGGTCGAAACCAACTGAGGGAAATTGATGTAAGGCAATTTCCTTGATACACCGATAGAAGATAAATGTGCACAACTTGGAAGAATCGATTTCAACTCCCAACCATGCAGGGCTATATCTGACTTAAACCCTTATTCATTGCGTGACATACTACAGATTTTGAGATAATGAAGTAAGTTTGACGGGCTGTTATTCGAAAATTACCTAATGTCGCACATAGTAGCGATTTCTAAGAGAACCTGAGTACTGTTCCCCTCCTGTTAGCCAATGAGGTGGCCTTATCTCACTTCCTCGCTCAGCAATTTACAGTAACCGTCTTTACCGGTAAAACAAATACAAAAACTTGTCGTCTCTTGAAAGTTCAAGACGCCAATAACCAATTACTGTTAACAAAGTATGCATCCTGTCAGCAATTTGCAGTAACTGTCTTTACCGGTAAAATAGATAGGAAAACGTGTCGTGTACCCAATTACTGTGTTACAAAGTATATCTGTCACAGTGACTGGTTTTATGCTAGGCCGAGGCTCGTTTGAAGCCAATGTAGGTTCGATATCTGATCAACTAGCGGCCAGGTTCTCTGGACACGTATATACACTAACATTATACTACTCAATTATGTTTTAAGAGTTTCTTTAATTTCTTTACGGGCTCATCGAGGGGGATAGACACATCAACAATGTTATTTCAGCTTCGTTGCTACTACGATAATTGTTTTGTGATTGTCAGAGAGCTAAAGATAATGCTTTGAAATGACAGCTTTACAAATTGTCCATTAAGAGAGTTTTATTGCCGCCGAAACCTTTTAGTTGATCAATTTCTTTACGGTGCACTTTTTACATTAGAGTTCAATAATAACTCTACAGGGTTGGTGGGAATTACACTCGCTCGAATTTCTTTTCGTAGGTGATGTATTTCGTATTGCAGCGTGTGACGTGTGCGATATTCGGTGGTTTTTCACTTTTAACATACTTTTTTAGAGTATAAAGTGAAATAAAATTTTTAAAGTGAATTATAGATACATCTAGTTAGTCTCAAACGGATCCAACTCACAGTAAAAGTACTGTTTATCAATCAATGTATCTTGATAAAGATCCAAGATATTGAATCTAATGACTAGGTACTTTAGAAATAGAAAAACATGAATATCTGCGTGAAAGGATGACTAGATTCAAATAAAGCTATACATGCTATACATTCTTAACAACACTCACTTTATCATAGTTTAGCTTGAAGTACATCAGAGTAAGCTTATCCCAACTAAAACATCCAGAGATAAATATTGTACCGAGTGACGTCGGCAGGGTCGACATTGTTTACGCTAACCTACAGATCATCGTGATGAAAATTAAAAATTTCAATTACGTGAGTTAATTTGAGTCCGTGTTTTAGCTTATGTCGCCAGGAAGTGTCGCCCCTGTGCTAATTAGATCAAGTGAGTTGCGGCTCTAGTCTCGGCTCTAGGGCCGCATTGAGGGACGGCTGAAACTTGTACCCATATCCGTTGAGATAATGAAATATGTGTTGGTCACAACTGAAGCCGGGACAAAGCGGACAGGGACGTATTATGGCGTCTAGGAGGCGAGGGGTGGTTCAACACTACTTGGCCATCTTGGTAAAGTTTGAAATGAAAGCTCGTGTTTTCTACATTCAAGATAATTCAGAGTTTCTTTTTTTTTATGTTATCTGTCCGTGGATTGACTGGACAGAACTTTCTTCCTTTTTCTCCCAGTATATTCATTTCTAAATGTCCACCCTACACAAACCAGTAACCCAGGACTAATTACCTCGCCGTCCTTGCTGTGATTTACAAAACCATAATTATTCAAAGCCACCTTTCCTACAACATCACGATTAAGTGGTTATTCAACCACTCATAACTTTTTAGAATTAAAAATCGAGACAAAAACGAGATGGTTTTTTTAATACGCAAAACTTTTAGTAGAAATTCCAGATTGTGGAGAAAAGATTTAATTGGTTGTGTTCCAGATCGTTGTCGTTGTCGTGGCTACATGAATATATTTGTTGAGGCTCGAGCCCGCATGCTCACCGGTGTATTGCATGGGAAGCAATGCCCATAACTTATGTACACATAAAAGAATCGACTATTTATTTATAATTTGTAAGTATTTTACAGTTAATCAACAGAATATAATACTTTGTTTATTAATAGTTTTTTAAATTAACTTTAAAACTTGCCTTTTTGTTTGCTAAACTTTTTAGATTGTTTGGTAATTGTTTCTAACGTTGATCATGCATGTTTTGGCGGTTTTTCATAAATCTTTGTATTGTACTATTTTACGAACCCAATCCCATTGGTTGACTTATGACTAAGTAAAAGCTTCCTTCAGGATTACCTGATGATAGGAATCGAACCCTCAGTTAAGAGTGTAGACAAGAGAAGAGGAGCGTTACGTGAATGTGGTTCACACGACTGCCCCTGAACTTCAAAGCAATTAAGCGTTACATTGTAAATAACAATAATATTGTGAAGTATCGGGTTTTTATTTCAGATTACAATATGTTCTTCGCATAGCTCACACACACGGCTCCAACATCTCAACCGTCACTAACCAAACAAAACCTTCCATTTCTTCAACATTTGAAATCACTCGTTGCCCCCACCGCCAACGCGATGTGACATGTCTCCCTCCCGGACAAGAATCGTCCTCGATTTGATGGAAAATTCGCCATTTTCAGCCACAAATACATTTACAAACAGTTAGTGACTGAAATTGTTGTAGATAATCACAACGGTGCCTACAATGTTAATATCGGAACATCTTGTACCAAAAGTATTTTCTTCTCCTCGTTTTCCCAATCCTTCGTCTCAAGCAGCCACTTCTCCTTCCCCCTCCCCACGGGGCAAGGGGCTCCCCACGTCCGTCGGTTCTTCCGTAGAAACTTCTGATTTCGTTTCTTCTACATCAGCTTCTTCTTCTTTCGCTTCTTCAGCCTCACAATAGTTCATAAATCCCTCACAACCTCAACACGTTGCCCCAAAGCAATATCTAACCATGACGACTAAGTCAACACGCAGTGGCGTAACTACGGGGGGGGGGTTTAGGGGGTTTAAACCCCCCCCGAAACTACATGGAGAATGATTTTACTTAATACTACATTAATTACTTAATACTATATTGTAAGATGGCTCAATACTTTTGTCAAACTTATTGAATTCAAGAACAAAATCGAATCAAAAACAGTTTGGTAAAAGCTGCAACAATATAGCTTTCATAATAGGGAATATGCGTCATCTTTTTTTTAGCATTTTACTAGATTAGGATTGACTTCCTGAATACAAAAATATTTTATTTTGATGACATAGAATAAAGTTTCATTTATAAAAACGAGCTGAAAGTTTCACACATATTTATGGCGGGAAAAACGGGGCATACGTCACTTTCCCTGTATCAGCAATCAACCAATCATAAACTGATAAATAAAATAACGCTTATTTGGAAATTATCATATCAAAATCATATAAAATCGAATTAATGCTTAGTACGCCTAGTAATAAATAAATATTAATTTTGAAGCCCAATTTCTATAAAAACAATAATACCAAACCTATTTTCATAGAATATCAGTAAATAATGGGTGTTGTTATTCATATAAAGCAGACTTGACAACGGCTTGAGTACAAATTTTGACAAGGTTAGCTTGATGACCTTGAAAATTTGATTGTTTCGTCTAGGAAGCGGTGGCAAAATCCAAGGAGGTTACATGCAAAGTCATTAGAATAAGCAGTGATTTACAAGGATTGTGACGTCACATACCGTTTAAAAATAATAGTGCGGGAAACAGATAATCAAAATCTTTGAACATTTATAGAAGTATAATGAGTTAATTTTAAAACTTTTAAATTAGGTTTGTGATGTCTTCAGATGAATAACAATATATTCCACGTACTTTCAGAGCTGTAGAAAATTCATGCACATTCCCTGGTCCTTGAATTCAATAAGTTTGACGAAAGTATTGAACCGTGTAATGTGGGTACAATCGTTACAAACAACATTGTCATTATATTTATCATACCACTTCACTTAGATAAGATATATAATTTCTTTCAATATTATTCAATTATATTATTTATGTGTTCATCTACAACTAATACACCTTTCGCTCGAACCAGTAAAAGTGAGGGTATCTATAAATAAAAATGCATTAATCAAATATTACAATATCACGGTCTGTGAATTAAAATTTCAATAACGTATGTGACTTGTGACCGCAATGTTTCACTTTATGTTGAGATTATATTGAACAACCATAAAACATTAAAAACACAATTTCCATGCAATTCTTATTGAGAACTATTAATACCTAGGTACTGTAACACTGTAACTTCAATTTAATACAAACAAATGAGTAGTGGTTCGAGTAGTATTCTTTGAGTCCAAAAGGCACGAAATAATTATAGAAGTGAAAAAAATTTTCGCCTTCGGCGAAATGGCCACCGGCGGCTGGGGCTTCGCCCCAGACCCCTTTCAGTCCCCTCATCTCACTTTACCCTAATAACCCCCCCCGAAATAATTCCTAGTTACGCCACTGTACAACACGAACACTCTACACACTCCGAAAACAACGGCACACGACCACTAAATCGAGACGAAGAATGAGAACAAATCGACCAATAATCCAAATGCTAATCCTGCCAAGGAAGAAGCCAGGCCTGGGGGTCAAACCACGGTTTGAGCCGAGAAAAATGAACTGTATCAATTATCCACTTATTATTTAACTTCATTTTAACGTTATAGTTAAGGTCCGATAATTTTTCTGTAATTTTAAATGGGCCCATCCAGCGATGCATGAACTTCTCAATTTTACCCACTTTACGTAAGGGAAAGAACACCTTCACATACTGGCCAACGTCGTATGACACGTGACGATGACTCTGGTCATACCGAGCCTTCTGATTAGCCTGTTCGTTCTTGATCACCTCTAAAACCTGTTGCCGTGCTTCCCGTAATGCTTCAATCCTCGCCGCGCTATCAACCCCTAACTGCAAATCAGGCTGCATCCCCGCATCCATGGGAAGAGTAGGCTCACGTCCGTAAACCAAATAAAACGGAGTATACTTGGTCGTCGTGTTGAAACGTTATAAGAAAAAGTACATAACGACACATACTCACACCAGTTATCATGTTTAGAATTAACATAAAACGATAACATGGTACCGAGTGTACCATTAAACCTCTCACAAAGCCCATTCGTGCTAGGTTTGTAAGCCGTCGTATACAGCGAACGCACCTCTAAGCCCACCAAAATCTCCGATACTAGCACGCTACGAAACACAGTCCCCCGGTCGCTAAAAATTAAGCGGGGACAGGCATGCACACAGATAACATGATCTATAAGAAAAGTAGCCACATCAGTCGCACCACCAGATGGAATAGGCCGTGCTTTAGCCCATTTAGTAGCATAATCAGTAGCTGTCACAATGAACCGATGACCATTAATGCTACGCTTAAAGGCCCTCTGAAGTAAACTACATACGAAAATTTACTATTGCGTTTTATAATACAGATACACAGTTCTCCCCTTATTGAGTATCTACAAAAAAATCCCACGTCGAATGGGCATCTGGTTACAGAGTTATAGCCCTCGAAAGTATGTCTGCGCGACACCCCCCACTCCTCTGACGTCAGTGGGACTGAGACTATCGCCGGAGCCGCACGGAATAGCACGCGGCACTAGGGTTGCCAACTATTGAATATGAAAATACGGGAATTTTAAAATTGATGTGAAATGTAGAGGGAAAGAGGACGGCGATGTCCCAGTTGCCGAAGGCCAAATCGCCGCAGACGCAAAAAAATGTTTTCCTATAATAGACGTTAGGTCCCCGAAAATGAGTTTAGGGATTTAATATTAACTTTGCAGGTGTAATTTTCTCATTCAATTAATGTTTAATTTGGGTGAGTAAACGGAATTAATATGTATCGTTTAAGCTGGTTACCTTCTACATTTTGTCAAGCTATTTTGCATCAGCTTTATATCCCGTTTTAAACAATTATAAAGTTTTTGACACGAAATTGAGAATAAATAGGCCTACCAACAACTTGTTACTCGGCTGGGTGATCTGTTTCTATTGCCTAACCATTTTATGTTCCATTAATAATGAAATAATTGTCTCAACATTAGACTTTATTGTATTGTATTTATTGATATTTACCCGCCCGAGAGCGGGAAGGCTAATGTAGGGCACAAATTGCCCTCTGTAGCCATGTACAAAAGTGAACTTATAATTTAGACTAAGGACTAACTAATAATAAAAAGTGGCAAACAGGGTTTAAAGTTGTTAAAACACACTAAAATGTCAAACAAACAAATAGTTCAAATTGTCAGAACACATTAAATAGGCATCGGAAAAACACACGCATATGACACGTTCAATTAATAAACAAACAAATAGTAAGAACACACTAAAAAGAAATTGGAAAAACACACGCAAATGACAGGCGGGCGGAATACAAGCATAAGTAATAAAACGAATGAATTAAAATCTTTAAGTTCAAAATGCTCAAATACTGAAAACTGTGTACTGTTAGTAGGCGGAAGTTTAGTAAATATGTGTTTCAAAACAAATTGTGAAAATACGGGAAAACTGATTCCCGTGTAGAGTTGATACGAGAAGCGGGAAATCACAGTGGAAAACGGTATTTCCCGGGAAATACGGGAGAGTTGGCAACCCTACCTAACATCTTAATTTGGCCATAACCAAACGAACATTTTTCTGGGTTAAGAGTAAGCCGAGCGGCACGAAAACGTTGTAACACGATCTCCAACCATAACAGATGTTCGATAAAATCCTTCCCCATGCACAACACATCATCAAGATAGCGCACACAAGCTGACCACTTTAACCCTGCTAGCACTTTATCCATGGTAGCTTGAAACAAGGCCGGAGCAGTTGAAATACCAAACGGCAACACTTCAAATTTGAACAGTCCCATACAACACGCAAAGCTACAGATTTCCTTCGCCTTAGGCGTTAAAGGAAGCTGCCAGAACCCCGAAGCCAGATCAAGGGATGAAAACACAGTACACCCATTCAAACACGCTAACAAGTCCTCCGCATTCGCAGAAGGATAACTAAAAGTCTTCAACTGGAAGTTAAGACGACGAAAATCAACAACCACTCTGATCTTGCCATTCTTCTTCTTAACCAACACAATTGGACTTGCCCACTCAGATGTAGAGGGAGTTATCACCCCTGCATTCAACATATCCTCTATGTGCGTCCGTATGACATCACGCTCCCCTGGACTCACCCGATAGGGTTGCATATAAACAACACGGCAGGCACAATCAAACCTTTCTGACATAACGAAGAAGTAACATGCTCGAAAATGCGAGCACCTGGTAAACCAGCGTCGGTAACAACAAACTCTACTATGCCTGTCTGACCTGGGCTGATAGGGACCTCCTTAAACACAACCACTTTCAATGGTTCGACCTCCACAACATCAACATGTGCCATAAATTCATACAATTCCTCGTCCAACAGCTTCGTAACACTGGGTTTATCCCCTCCAAACGACACCTGCACACACTCTCCGCTCACGTGCAATAAAATACGCTCCGACTGATAATCAATAATAACATAAAACAGGTGGCAAAAATCGTTGCCCAACAAACAATCTACCTACAAACCGTCAACTACAACAAATGACATAGGCAGGGTCCTACCCCCCATAGTAATGTTGACATCACCGACGCGACCCACTACTCGTAACGACGAGTTATCCGCTGTCCGCAGCACTTAGCCCTCCACCGGCTGAATTAGTAGATCTCGAACATAGTCGCTATTTATACATGACACACCTGCCCCGGAATCTACCAGTGTACTTAAGAGGACGCGGGCGTGCAGACCTTCAGAAGAATCGTTGCCAATTCTGCAGTTTTTGAGATAATCAATTTATTTTTTTTGCGTAATGTTACTAAAGGAATTATAAATATACCCAATAATACCGATTTTCGATTAAAATTTTTTTCAACTTAGTGATATTATAAATATTTTTCTAAATCAGATAACAAAATTTCGTGTTAGTAGGCCTGTCCTTTAGTCTCTCTTGCGAAACATATAGAAAATTCATAATTTTCGCATTATCACTACAGTTTCTACAGCGAACGACAGTTTTGCGTATGGCGGGATAGTATACCGCTGCCCCTGCAACTTGTATTGCGAGCGCGGAGTCGCTACGTCGCACGTGTTGGAGGGGAAGTGACAAGCTTCGACAGCCACGCTGCACACATGCAGGTGGCCCGACTGCTTTGCGGCGCAAATGTTTGTTGCTCAGCGCGGTCTCTCTCTCTCTCTCTCTCTATCTCTCTTTCTCTCTCTTTCTCTCTCTCTCGTATAAAGCTATATATTATTGACTAAAATTTCGTAAAACTTTCTTGTTGCCATATGAATGGGGTGTGTATGAATGATAAGCTTGTTTCCTGTTTTCCTGCTTCTTTTGTTTGTTTGTTTTGTTAAAATGATATGTATGAATGATCGTAGACACTGATAAAATAATTACTGCGTTATTATTATATTCTATAATGTTGTCGCTAACTTTAAATTAAACTATAATACAGTTTTCGAATGAATGGTTAACCTTAATTGCAATTAATTTTTTGTTTCTCATTATGAGTTTGTATTTTAGTATATGTATGTATTGAGAAGTTTAATGTTCGTAAACTTATCCTTATATTATTATTAATATTGTTGTACTACTGTATATTGTTTATTGTCTGTATCAAAAATGTATTATTTGTTAAAACGTTGGATGGAAGATAAGGCCTAGCTGGCCTTAATCCCGCCTTCAATAAAGACCATTATCTATCTATCTATCTATCGTCACCTCGTCACTTCTTATTAAAAGTACCGTATAAAACCCCCGCTGAAAAGAGAAGGTGTCCCTGGACTGAAGTGTCCTATTTGTCTCGATTGTTAGCAAATTGCCCTATCCCGTAAACTGTTCACTGATACTTCTGTCCCTTTTACTTCAATTTTATTTTTCTATTATCTGTTAGCCTATAGATACTGTTGTGTGACTGTGATGTGTAATGAAATGACTGTCAGACCACGCATCCTGCTCCTGGATGCGCGGAGAGCGGGTTTGTTCTAGACTAGCCTAGATACTGTTGTGTGACTGTGATGTGTAATGGGGAATATGCATGATTTTTTTTAGCATTTTACTAGATTAGGATTGACTTCCTGAATACAAAAATATTTTATTTCGATGACATAGAATAAAGTTTCATTTATAAAAATGAGCTGAAAGTTTCACACATATTTATGGCGGGAAAAACGGGGCATACGTCACCTGCCATGTGTAGGCCGGACGCCGTAACAAAGAAGGTTGTGTCGTCACGGATGATGTAATAGCAAGTGACCTCACACCTCGTAATACCAACTTAAATGTAGACTACTACTCATTGTCTTACCAGAAGTAAACATGTATTGTTATTTCATAGGTTGGTGGACATGGGCCCTGGATTAAATGCTATTTTTCTCCTTCTTGGTATGTGTTTGCGGTTTAATTATGCAGGAATAAACTTTAGTTTCTTATTATCTAATTTTATTATATTCACTTATAAATTAACAATTGCTTAATTATGTTTGGGAAAATTTAAAGTAGTTCCGTCCCATCATGCTAGGCATGAAGATATGAAGAAGGAACAGCTATACGGACTACCTACCTTTGTCAATTGCTTTGTCTGTCTGCATATTGTCTTACCCTAAAGGCACAGGGAACGCATATGACCACTCTGAAAGATCCCGAGTAATGTTTTCAGTGTCAATGTTTCTTGATATCGGTAATAAATTTTCATAAATAATATTACAGGGTAAATCAACCGAACACGGGCGTAAAACGCCGCCATTACTTCCCCACGTGAACTCAACTTCTGTCAAACACGAAACGGCAATAAAGACAACAGACCATCAAATGACAAAGAAATACATCAAGTATCCTAGCAACACACAGACGTCAAAGATTTCTTGATGGTAGTATTTTTTAGTCACAGCCTACCAAGACTAGTATTTTCTAACACCGCCTTGCCATTCAGTGTATTTTCTCTCTGACAGGTATAGTGCGCGGATGATCACTGCGTAAACGTCCACATATCACTACGCCGGCCAGAGTAATTAGTTGTGACGACACAACCTTCTTTGTTACGGCGTCCGGCCTATATCAGCAATCAACCAATCATAAAATGATAAATACAATAACGCTTATTTGTAAATTATCATATCCATAATCATATAAAATCGAATTAATGTCTAGTACGCCTAGTAATAAATTTTGAAGCCCAATTACTTTATACCAAACCTATTTTCATAGAATATCAGTAAATATTGGGTGTTGTTATTCATCTGAAGCAGACTTGACAACGGCTTGAGTAAAATTTTTGACAAGGTTAGCTTGATAACCTTGAAAATTTGATTGTTTCGTCTAGGAGGCGGTGGCGAATTCCAAGGAGGTTATATGCAAAGTCATTCATATAAGCAGTGATTTTCATGGATTGTGACGTCACATACCGTTTAAAAATAATAGTGCGGGAAACAGATAATCAAAATCTTTGAACATGTATAGAAGCATAATGAATTAATTTTAAAACTTTAAAATTAGGTTTGTGATGTCTTTAGATGAATAACAATATATTCCACGTACCTTTAGAGCTAAAGCAAATTCATGCACATTCCCTATTGAATGACTGTCAGACCTCGCATCCTGCTCCTGGATGCGCGGAGAACGGGTTTGTCCCAGACTAGCCAAGATACTGTTGTGTGACTGTGATGTGTAATGTCATGACTGTCAGACCACGCATCCTGCTCCTGGATGTGCGGAGAGCGGGTTTGTCCCAGACTAGCCTAGATACTGTTGTGTGACTGTGATGTGTAATGTCATGACTGTCAGACCACGCATCCTGCTCCTGGATGCGCGGAGAGCGGGTTTGTCCCAGACCAGCCTAGATACTGTTGTGTGACTGTGATGTGTAATGTCATGACTGTCAGACCACGCGTCCTGCTCCTGTATGCGCGGAGAGCGGGTTTGTCCCAGACTAGCCTAGATACTGTTGTGTGACTGTGATGTGTAATGTAATGACTGTCAGACCACGCATCCTGCTCCTGGATGTGCGGAGAGCGGGTTTGTCCCAGACTAGCCTAGATACTGTTGTGTGACTGTGATGTGTAATGTCATGACTGTCAGACCGCGCATCCTGCTCCTGGATGCGCGGAGAGCGGGTTTGTCCCAGACTAGCCTAGATACTGTTGTGTGACTGTGATGTGTAATGTCATGACTGTCAGACCACGCATCCTGCTCCTGGATGCGCGGAGAGCGGGTTTGTCCCAGACTAGCCTAGATACTGTTGTGTGACTGTGATGTGTAATGTAATGACTGTCAGACCACGCATCCTGCTCATGAATGCGCGGAGAGCGGGTTTGTCCCAGACTAGCCTAGATACTGTTGTGTGACTGTGATGTGTAATGTCATGACTGTCAGACCACGCATCCTGCTCCTGGATGCGCGGAGAGCGGGTTTGTCCCAGACTAGCCTAGATACTGTTGTGTGATTTATGTCAAATGAAATGACTGCCAGACCACGCATCCTGATCCTGGATGCGCGGAGAGCGGGTTTGTTTTAGACTACCTAGATACTGTTGTGTGACTGTGACTGTGATGTGTAATGAAATGACAACCGGACCAGGGATCGATAACCTGTGATTAATCAGTGAAAACAATAGTAGCATAGCAATAATAATAATAAAAAAAAATTATAATAATAATAATAATAATAATAATAATAATAATAATAATAATAATAATAATAATAATAATAATAATAATAATAATAATTATTATAATTATAATAGTAATCATAGCCCTTAGTACGTCATAGATAGTCATGATTTACAATTATTGTCCCTATACCAACAACTCTCTTTGAGTTTGCATTTTACCGCCGTGTAACTTGATCAGGAAATAACTAAGGTTGCGCGGCCGCGGCACCGCCGAACGATATACCGCACGGACACGTGACTCATGCTTTCCCACTACGCCACCTTGCCTCCCCTCGAGTGCTTTACCGTACCCCGCGCCTCTCCGCATCGCACCTACAACCGCCAATGTGCCGTTCCACGGTGGCGCGATCTCTGGGTAGAGTCGCGCGGAGCAGCTAATGCCTTCGTCCTCTTAACAAGTAAATGTGCTATATTCAATACATGATTTTTAATTAATATACCCATATTTACCAGGATTGAACTAATAAATGGGGAATAAATAATAATAATGATAATTAGTAAATACATGGCAAGATATAGCTGGCTATGTTTTATCCTGTTAACGGTTTAGTTCTCCAATTAACCCAGTGATAGATTTGTGTGGTAATTACTGGTTTTAAATACGGAAACTGCCGTAAATAATGGGTTGGCGGCTTGGGCAAGCTTCCCCCGCCACTAGAATTAATCGTTTGCGTTAACCTCCTTGTTAGCGAATTATTGTTTGCATAATTTTGTAATGTATACTTACTAAATGAACCAAATTGCAACAATGGAAATATTATGCAAAAACCACGCAAAATTAAAGTTGTTTCTGTTATATTTTGAGAACGCTACAAAATAATGAAAAAATTACCAATATCAGGAATGCATTTTTGTGATTAACTAATAACTGGGCAAACAAAATGTAAAATATTGCAATAATTACGGTCGTCACTAGGACAGCGAATTATTTATTAATTCTTCAATTATCTGCCGTTATTATGACCATATTATTTGAAATTTTGTTAACTCTGCAGTTTTAAGTTCTTATACGAAACTACATTCCAACAATAATTGTTACTATTTCAATCGTGTGTAGCGTTCTCAAAATATGACTAAACCACGTTTTTGCGTGGTTTTACTGTGACAATTCCTTTTATTTCATGAGGTTTGAGTTCACACTCTTACAACATATTGATTTAGTACATTATTTGTTCAATGTAAATTTAATTCTGTTGTCCCAAGCTAACAGCTTCTAATGCTGAAAACTGAAGCCGAGTACCCACGTATAACGCTCTACTTCTCCAAGCTAACAGCTTCTAATGCTGAAAACTGAAGCCGAGTACCCACGTATAACGCTCTACTTCTCCAAGCTAACAGCTTCTAATGCTGAAAACTGAAGCCGAGTACCCACGTATAACGCTCTACTTCTCCAAGCTAACAGCTTCTAATGCTGAAAACTGAAGCCGAGTACCCACGTATAACGCTCTACTTCTCCAAGCTAACAGCTTCTAATGCTGAAAACTGAAGCCGAGTACCCACGTATAACGCTCTACTTCTCCAAGCTAACAGCTTCTAATGCTGAAAACTGAAGCCGAGTACCCACGTATAACGCTCTACTTCTCCAAGCTAACAGCTTCTAATGCTGAAAACTGAAGCCGAGTACCCACGTATAACGCTCTACTTCTCCAAGCTAACAGCTTCTAATGCTGAAAACTGAAGCCGAGTACCCACGTATAACGCTCTACTTCTCCAAGCTAACAGCTTCTAATGCTGAAAACTGAAGCCGAGTACCCACGTATAACGCTCTACTTCTCCAAGCTAACAGCTTCTAATGCTGAAAACTGAAGCCGAGTACCCACGTATAACGCTCTACTTCTCCAAGCTAACAGCTTCTAATGCTGAAAACTGAAGCCGAGTACCCACGTATAACGCTCTACTTCTCCAAGCTAACAGCTTCTAATGCTGAAAACTGAAGCCGAGTACCCACGTATAACGCTCTACTTCTCCAAGCTAACAGCTTCTAATGCTGAAAACTGAAGCCGAGTACCCACGTATAACGCTCTACTTCTCCAAGCTAACAGCTTCTAATGCTGAAAACTGAAGCCGAGTACCCACGTATAACGCTCTACTTCTCCAAGCTAACAGCTTCTAATGCTGAAAACTGAAGCCGAGTACCCACGTATAACGCTCTACTTCTCCAAGCTAACAGCTTCTAATGCTGAAAACTGAAGCCGAGTACCCGCGTATAACGCTCTACTTCTCCAAGCTAACAGCTTCTAATGCTGAAAACTGAAGCCGAGTACCCACGTATAACGCTCTACTTCTCCAAGCTAACAGCTTCTAATGCTGAAAACTGAAGCCGAGTACCCACGTATAACGCTCTACTTCTCCAAGCTAACAGCTTCTAATGCTGAAAACTGAAGCCGAGTACCCACGTATAACGCTCTACTTCTCCAAGCTAACAGCTTCTAATGCTGAAAACTGAAGCCGAGTACCCACGTATAACGCTCTACTTCTCCAAGCTAACAGCTTCTAATGCTGAAAACTGAAGCCGAGTACCCACGTATAACGCTCTACTTCTCCAAGCTAACAGCTTCTAATGCTGAAAACTGAAGCCGAGTACCCACGTATAACGCTCTACTTCTCCAGTTTCAGTAACATCTTCTCGAAACAGATCCCTTATTGATAATATCCTACCGTGTATTGGAAATATGAAAACCCCAAACATGGTGGCCGTGATCGATGTAGCGTATGATGCCAGTGATCCCCACCTTTACGAATGTATGAAAGCGTGCGAGGAATCTGTTTATTTCCGTTTAAAGTTAAAACGTAGTATTTTAGTCATTATTCCGATTTCTTACTTGTCTGCATTCTATAATGAGATCGAGTGTGATGTATGTTTTAGTTGCAACCAGCAACCACCGTATAGCTTGCGGTGCAAAAACACAAACACACAACATGTACGAGCACGTTAACAAAGCGAGATTACTGGGGTCAATTAAGACGCAATTTCCATTTGTAACCTAATTTAACGTTGATTCGAATCATACTTGAGCTGTTCCAACTGAATAATGTATTCTTCAGTAGCTTTATGCTAAGCTGTAACAATAATGTTGATAAAAGTGTTGCGTGATGCATCACACAAGTCACACAACTAGCAATCAATTCTAATTTTATTTTTATAAGAAACCTACACATCTGTTTTGCAACGCAAAATAATTCAAATTACTGAAGTAGGCCTAAACAAAACCGGACTATATTATTGCCAGTCATCAGTGTTGTAAAAGGTAATTAAAGTAACTCAAAAGCGATTAAAACATTATGGTACGGAAGTCTTAGCGACTTTTTCAGTCTTCAGTTGAAACGTGATCAACAGCCTGACTGACAGTACAATACTGTTGTTTTGAAGTATGTCTCTACTTGACTTAGGCGTGCGCGGTGTATGTTATAGTTACAACACCGTAGTACTACCCTACAACATATTAATATTGTGCTCGCACGTACCCAAAGCAAGATTGCTAGGAATCTATTAAGACGCAATTTCCATTTTTAACCTAATTTAACGTTGATTCGAATCATACTCGAGCTTTCCAACGGAATAATGAATTCGTCAGTAGCTCTATGCTAAACTGTAACGTGTTGCAATATTTCCCCAGTGCTTTGTTGGCTGTTGCTCGGCAAACGGGCGCATAACCCAGCTCCCTGGGACCACAGCTGGAACTCTCGTGAAAACAAAGCAGATGGAGTTTAAGAAACTAAAATAAAAAAGAAATGTAAAAATATCGCATTCATCCATCCCATTCACACGGTTTAGCGAGGGTAAATGAGATTATTCGGTATTCAGTCATTTAGAGTGTCTAGGTTAATGGGCTACTTTAATGTCGCTGATATTTTTAATGGTGTAAATAGTAATTGTATGTTTTACTCTTGAAAGAGTAGTAACAATGTTGACAGACGTCCCTGATGCTGGTTGGGAGAGCATTCCAGGTTCGAATCGCGTGTATTGTGAAAGAGTGGTCAAGTAGATTAGTTCTGTGTGTTGGGAATGTTAATTGTGTGCCTGATCTGGATCTTGTGTCAAAAGTGTGATTAGAGTGAATGTATTGAAAGTTTGATGCTAGATAAGAAGGTGAGGATTTCGAGAGTATCCGATGTACGTAACAGACAGCGTGTAGATTTCTACGGTCATTTAAGCGAATCCAAGCAAGATTTTTGAACCCGGGAGATATATGGTCAGATTTTTTAATGCCGGAAATGAAGCGAACACATGAATTTTGAGCCCTTTGCAGGCGGATAGAGAGACATTCTGTCATGTCATTGTATATAACGTCACAATAGTAAAAATGGGGCATTACAAGACTTTGTACGAGCATTGTTTTTAGTTTCGTCGGGAGAAAGTTTTTGATTCGGTTTAAAGAGTGTAAAGAATCGTAGGTTTTCTGGCATACATGTTTTATATATTCTGTCCAAGTCATGTCATCAGTCATAAAAAGTCCTAAGTTTTTAACTTGACGTTGAAAGGTTATAGTCACGCCGTTCAATGTTACCTTGTTTATTGTTGAGTGGTCTACTTTAGCTAGCAGTTTATGATACCCCACAATCAAGTTTGTGATTTTGTAGGATTTATGAGTAAGCAATTTTTGGTTGCCCAGAGAGCTAATGATTTAAGATCTTTATTCAACAATTCGATCGCTTGGTTTATTAGGGCCGGGGAGGAGTGTAAGTAAATTTGGAGGTCATCTGCGTACAAATGATGGTGACAATATTTGAGTGACTTCGATATGTCATTAATATAAAGAGAGAATAATAAGGGCCCTAATACGCTGCCTTGAGGCACCCCAGTCTTAAGCGGCAGCCATTTGGATTTGTCTTCACCTGAGATTATGCATTGCTGTCTTTCGCTGAGGTAAGAATACATCCATTTAAGTGAAGATTGTGAAAAGTTTCTAGATTTCAGTTTAGTCATTAGTAAGTCGATGTCTACCGACTCAAAAGCTTTACTGAAGTCAAGTAGGGTCAAGAGAGAGAGAGATTGATTGATTGATTGATTGATTGATTGATTAAGGTCTTTTTTTATTTATGGCGGGATTAAGGCCAGTGAGGCCTTATCTTCCATCAAACCATGCTATAGTTATAAAAATACAAGAAACAAAATTCATAATGAAGAATACAAAAGGTAAATACAAAATACAAAATTCATAACACAAAAACACAATACAAAATACAAAATACAGGATGTAAGATACACAATACATGTCCAATTGTTATGATTTAAAATAAAATAATTTTAAAAACAAAAAACAAAAAATTAAATTTCACGAAAATTTCACGAAATAGGGAATTTGTTTATATTTTATATATTATTTTAAACTCATTCATTCATTGCATTCATACATTAATTTTAAATATTAAGAAATTACAAAAGAAAGAAAGAAAGAAAGAAAGAAAGAAAGAAAGAAAGAAACAATGGGATTCAGTTTCCAAGCACATTAACTTATAATTTAGCGTTTGTACGAATTGAACCGTCACGGCTGCTGCCATCGTCCTCATTATTTATTTGATTTCGATAGTACGACGTAGTGGCACTCTTAAAGGCGAAGAAGTGGTTTTGGTACACGTCTCTAATGTCGGCCGGGAGAGCATTCCAAGTTCGAATAGCGTGAATAGTAAAAGATTGGCCAAGAAGACTTGTTCTGTGGACAGGAAATGTAAGTTGTGTACCAGATCGAGACCTTGTATTAAAATTATGATTTGAGTGAAGAAACTGAAAGTTAGAAGCGAGGTAGGAGGGTGAAGATATTGAAAGTAGTCGGTGAACAAGACAGACAGAGTGAAGATTGCGACGGTCCTTTAGGCGAGACCAACCGAGTTTTTTATAACCTGGAGTTATGTGATCAGATTTTCTTATTCCCAAAATAAATCTGACACACGAATTTTGAACCCTTTGGAGGCGAATAGAGAGGTCTTCACTTAAGTCATTATATACAACGTCGCAGTAGTCGAAGTGAGGTATGATGAGGGATTGTACTAGCATTGTCGGCATTGTCGGGTTTAGTCGGGAGGAAGTTTTTAAGTCTGTTTAAAGAATGTAACGCAGCATACGTCTTTTGACACACGTGTTTTACGTGTTCTGTCCAGGTCAGGTCTTGCGTCATTAAGAGTCCTAAGTTTCTAACGTGGTGTTGAAAAGGTATTGTGTTGCCATTTAAAGATACACTGTCGACATCTAGTAGGTCTAATTTTGCTAACAGTTTGTGGTTACCTTAAATAATTGTTTGTGATTTATCGGGGTTTATGTGCAAGCAATTTTTAGTTGCCCTCACGGCTAATGATTGCAAGTCTTTATTTATCATTTTAATTGCTTGATTAATTAGTAGAGGGGAGACATGTAGGTAAATTTGGAGGTCGTCGGCATATAAGTGATGGTGGCAGTAAGTGAGTGATTGTGAGATGTCATTAATGTAGAGTGAGAATAATAACGGTCCTCACACGCTTCCTTGTGGCACACCAGTCGTCACTGGAAGCCATGTTGATTGATTGCTGCCTGAAATTACGCTTTGTTGTCTACCGCGGAGATACGAATTCATCCACAGAAGAGTGGAGGGAGAGAAATTGATGGATTTAAGTTTGCTCATGAGTATGTCTATGTCAACGGAGTCGAAAGCTTTGCTAAAGTCAAGTAGCGTTAGTACAGTAAGTTGTCTGTGGTCCATTTGATTACGAATGTCGTCAGTTACTTTAATGAGAGCTGTGCAGGTGCTGTGATTCGATCTGAACCCGGATTGAAACTCGTCTAAAATATTATTTGCCCTCAGAAAATCTGAGATTTGAGTATGTACGATAAATTCTAAAGCTTTAGAGAGAGCGGGCAAAATGCTAATTGGTCGGTAATCATTGGGTGTGGAGGCGTTTGTTTTTTTGGGTAGTGGACGGACTAAGGATTGCTTCCAAATGTTAGGGTAGGAGTTATGTGTTAAAGAGAAGTTAAAAAGATATGTTATTGGTTCAATTAAGATGGGAGATAGATTAATCATAAGCTGGACGAGTTTTATTGGGATAAGGTCAACTCCTTGTGCATTTGATTTTATTCTTTTTATGGCATGCAAGGCTAGTTTTGGGGTGACATGTTTAAAGTGGAATTGATCACGGGGGGACTGGGTGGAATTGTTTAGAATATCGTTAATATGTGCATTCTTTAAAGTAGGGTCAATGTTATTAGGTAGAGTAGTAAAGTGGGTATTGATAGTTTCGAGAGATACTTCCAGGGGAGCTTCCTCTTCCTTATTTTTACCAATTCCCATATGTGAGAGACATTGCCACATTTTTTTAATATGAGTTTTAGGGTCAATTAACAAAGAATCTTTTTTTATCGAAATATTAACTACTTTGAATTATATTTAATTAATTACTTTTTTAATATTCACAATGGTTTATCTTAATAATTAGTTTTGTAGAGGATTCACAACAGCTTTACCTGATGTGGCTAACTAACAAGCCATGTCCGAGGCTGTTCTGTTAGCAGGACAATCCCAGCAGTCGCTTTGTGACCGCGGACAATCTAGTAAACGAACTTCATTCAGGATTGCCTGTTACCGGTATCGAACCGGCGACCTCCTGAATTGAAGAATTGCGTGTTACGACTGAATCACTTCGATCAGTTTTCAAAGTATAACTAGTTACTCTAAAGGAAAAAGCAAATGTATAACTTACACACACGCTATGGGGCTAAATTATCTTTATTTCTCCTTATTGTGAAATTGTGAAACTTTCAATCTTGCGTTTCGTTTGTGGTGTGTGTTGCTCAATAATATTGCAATCGTAATGATAAGTATATACATGCCAGCCTACTCGCTATTTCAACATTTATTTCAAACTAGAATTGAATTGATTAGGGCTGATACTTTGTAAAAAAAAAAGTAATCACTGTAGTAGCATGAATCAATAGTTGCATATTTTATTTATATTTTGCGATCCTTTATACAGTTGAGTATTTCCAGAAGGATGCCGAGACATAGTCGAAGAACACCTGTAGTGATTTTAGTGTCGGCTGTGCATGAGTAGAATACTTACCAACAAGTCAGCCTGTACCGATTCTCATTGTTGTAATATTGTCACATCGCGTTGGCGGTGGGGGCAACAAGTGATTTCAAATGTTGAAGAAATGGAAGGTTTTGTTTGGTTAGTGACGGTTGAGATGTTGGAGCCGTGTGTGTGAGCTATGCGAAGAACATATTGTAATCTGAAATAAAAACCCGATACTTCACATGGTGGAGTCGCCGGGTACACGAAGCAGATTACAACGCCAATTAAGGCTGTAATTAAACTCACAGACGATATTCTACCTGAACCGTGTCGTCCTAGGCCAGAAGCAACCCCAGACGGAGAGACCGGAGACCAGACAGGAAATCAGACAGGAGATCAGACTGAGACGACAATGGCGGTTCAGCTTACGATTTTTAACTCGCAGGTTGAGCGGGCAGAGGACTGGGTGTTACGGTACGAGCGTGGAGCTGGAGCCAATGGTTGGACGGACGTGAGGAAAGTGTTGGGTTTTTCTTGCTTTTTGAGGGGTTCTCAGCTTGATTGGTTTAACGCCCTTGAACGACGACGTTTGGAAACGACGGCTGGCGATCCTCCTGTATCGGAGCCCCTTCTTTGGAATTCCTTACGGGATTTGTTCATCAAAACCTGGGGTTCTCGGTCGCAGTCTCGACATCAGTGGATGCAGAAACTTGCTGTTCGTAAACAACGAGTCGGGGACGCTGTCTCGACCTATGTTTTTGCAAAGGTGGTCCTGTGCGACCGCGTTAATGCCCGCTTGTCCAACGCAGATCGAGTGGATTGGGTAAAAGGGGGTCTAAGGGCCGGTATGGCTCGCGGGCTGGTAGGAGTGTCGTTTCTAACTGTCGATGAGTTGTTAGATCGCCTCACAGAGTTAGAGGATATCGAGCTTCAGGAACAGGAGGAGTTGGATTCGGCCGTGGAGGATGCTCAGATAACTCAGGCTGTGATTGCTCCCGTATCGGTGGCTTCTGCCGGACCAGGGCAGCATAATGCATTCCGCCCAAGACAGGCCTGGACAGGTCTCGGACGGACGAGGGCTTCGTCGTCGTCGAGTGTCGCGGTGCCTGAGGATGACTTGGTCACTCTGATCAAGGGGATGGCGCAGGAGATAGGAGCGTTAAAGGAGCAGGTGCAGGGGTTACAGTCTGCGGCTCTTGGACAAGAGGGACGAGTGGGGGGCCCAGTTTCAGCTACGCGTCCTAACTTACGGGGGGTGAATGGTACCTCAGTCTGTTATTTTTGTCGGCGCCCAGGCCATATGGAGCGCTATTGTGCGGCACGGAAGAAGGCGCAGCAGCAGGTGTGTGCTGAACTGGAGGCTGCTTGTACAGCCGAGGCCTCGTCAACTGCGTCGGGAAAACGCCTAATCCCATCAGAAAGGGTGTCGTTCCTGGTGGGTGATAGTGGTGATCTGGACACAGGTCAACGCCACTGGTCACATGTTCCTACATGTTGGATCTGTGGTCGATTAGGACACATACAGTATCGTTGTCGTGTTCAGCGTGCGCGCATGGTACATCGTCGTCGTTATTTGCGGGAATTTCCGCAGTTGTATACTTCAATTACCAAGGGGTCGTCAGGGACTGAAGTACCTCTGTCGCTGAGCGTGGATGATCTGGATGCTTCACGAAAAGTGTCTGGGGAGACGGAGAGTGACGTGTTGACGGGAGTGCAGTGCGTCGAGTCAGGTACTCGTGTGGATGTCGTGGTCATTCCTACATTTGGAGCTTTGCGTGTCCCTGTGGGACTGGATGGAGTTGTCTTAAGAGGACGAAGGCATTAGCCGCTCCGCGCGACTCTACCCAGAGATCGCGCCACCGTGGAACGGCACATTGGCGGTTGTAGGTGCGATGCGGAGAGGCGCGGGGTACGGTAAAGCACTCGAGGGGAGGCAAGGCGGCGTAGTGGGAAAGCATGAGTCACGTGTCCGTGCGGTATATCGTTCGGCGGTGCCGCGGCCGCGCAACCTTAGTTATTTCCTGATCAAGTTACACGGCGGTAAAATGCAAACTCAAAGAGAGTTGTTGGTATAGGGACAATAATTGTAAATCATGACTATCTATGACGTACTAAGGGCTATGATTACTATTATAATTATAATTATTATTATTATTATTATTATTATTATTATTATTATTATTATTATTATTATTATTATTATTATTATTATTATTATTATTATTATTATTATTATTATTATTATTATTATTATTATTATTATTATTATTATATTTTTTTTTTATTATTATTATTGCTATGCTACTATTGTTTTCACTGATTAATCACAGGTTATCGATCCCTGGTCCGGTTGTCATTTCATTACACATCACAGTCACAGTCACACAACAGTATCTAGGTAGTCTAAAACAAACCCGCTCTCCGCGCATCCAGGATCAGGATGCGTGGTCTGGCAGTCATTTCATTTGACATAAATCACACAACAGTATCTAGGCTAGTCTGGGACAAACCCGCTCTCCGCGCATCCAGGAGCAGGATGCGTGGTCTGACAGTCATGACATTACACATCACAGTCACACAACAGTATCTAGGCTAGTCTGGGACAAACCCGCTCTCCGCGCATTCAGGAGCAGGATGCGTGGTCTGACAGTCATTACATTACACATCACAGTCACACAACAGTATCTAGGCTAGTCTGGGACAAACCCGCTCTCCGCGCATCCAGGAGCAGGATGCGTGGTCTGACAGTCATGACATTACACATCACAGTCACACAACAGTATCTAGGCTAGTCTGGGACAAACCCGCTCTCCGCGCATCCAGGAGCAGGATGCGCGGTCTGACAGTCATGACATTACACATCACAGTCACACAACAGTATCTAGGCTAGTCTGGGACAAACCCGCTCTCCGCACATCCAGGAGCAGGATGCGTGGTCTGACAGTCATTACATTACACATCACAGTCACACAACAGTATCTAGGCTAGTCTGGGACAAACCCGCTCTCCGCGCATACAGGAGCAGGACGCGTGGTCTGACAGTCATGACATTACACATCACAGTCACACAACAGTATCTAGGCTGGTCTGGGACAAACCCGCTCTCCACGCATCCAGGAGCAGGATGCGTGGTCTGACAGTCATGACATTACACATCACAGTCACACAACAGTATCTAGGCTAGTCTGGGACAAACCCGCTCTCCGCACATCCAGGAGCAGGATGCGTGGTCTGACAGTCATGACATTACACATCACAGTCACACAACAGTATCTTGGCTAGTCTGGGACAAACCCGTTCTCCGCGCATCCAGGAGCAGGATGCGTGGTCTGACAGTCATTCAATAGGGAATGTGCATGAATTTGCTTTAGCTCTAAAGGTACGTGGAATATATTGTTATTCATCTAAAGACATCACAAACCTAATTTTAAAGTTTTAAAATTAATTCATTATGCTTCTATACATGTTCAAAGATTTTGATTATCTGTTTCCCGCACTATTATTTTTAAACGGTATGTGACGTCACAATCCATGAAAATCACTGCTAATATGAATGACTTTGCATATAACCTCCTTGGAATTCGCCACCGCCTCCTAGACGAAACAATCAAATTTTCAAGGTTATCAAGCTAACCTTGTCAAAAATTTTACTCAAGCCGTTGTCAAGTCTGCTTCAGATGAATAACAACACCCAATATTTACTGATATTCTATGAAAATAGGTTTGGTATAAAGTAATTGGGCTTCAAAATTTATTACTAGGCGTACTAGACATTAATTCGATTTTATATGATTATGGATATGATAATTTACAAATAAGCGTTATTGTATTTATCATTTTATGATTGGTTGATTGCTGATATAGGCCGGACGCCGTAACAAAGAAGGTTGTGTCGTCACAACTAATTACTCTGGCCGGCGTAGTGATATGTGGACGTTTACGCAGTGATCATCCGCGCACTATACCTGTCAGAGAGAAAATACACTGAATGGCAAGGCGGTGTTAGAAAATACTAGTCTTGGTAGGCTGTGACTAAAAAATACTACCATCAAGAAATCTTTGACGTCTGTGTGTTGCTAGGATACTAACTTGATGTATTTCTTTGTCATTTGATGGTCTGTTGTCTTTATTGCCGTTTCGTGTTTGACAGAAGTTGAGTTCACGTGGGGAAGTAATGGCGGCGTTTTACGCCCGTGTTCGGTTGATTTACCCTGTAATATTATTTATGAAAATTTATTACCGATATCAAGAAACATTGACACTGAAAACATTACTCGGGATCTTTCAGAGTGGTCATATGCGTTCCCTGTGCCTTTAGGGTAAGACAATATGCAGACAGACAAAGCAATTGACAAAGGTAGGTAGTCCGTATAGCTGTTCCTTCTTCATATCTTCATGCCTAGCATGATGGGACGGAACTACTTTAAATTTTCCCAAACATAATTAAGCAATTGTTAATTTATAAGTGAATATAATAAAATTAGATAATAAGAAACTAAAGTTTATTCCTGCATAATTAAACCGCAAACACATACCAAGAAGGAGAAAAATAGCATTTAATCCAGGGCCCATGTCCACCAACCTATGAAATAACAATACATGTTTACTTCTGGTAAGACAATGAGTAGTAGTCTACATTTAAGTTGGTATTACAAGGTGTGAGGTCACTTGCTATTACATCATCCGTGACGACACAACCTTCTTTGTTACGGCGTCCGGCCTACACATGGCAGGTGACGTATGCCCCGTTTTTCCCGCCATAAATATGTGTGAAACTTTCAGCTCATTTTTATAAATGAAACTTTATTCTATGTCATCGAAATAAAATATTTTTGTATTCAGGAAGTCAATCCTAATCTAGTAAAATGCTAAAAAAAATCATGCATATTCCCCATTACACATCACAGTCACACAACAGTATCTAGGCTAGTCTAGAACAAACCCGCTCTCCGCGCATCCAGGAGCAGGATGCGTGGTCTGACAGTCATTTCATTACACATCACAGTCACACAACAGTATCTATAGGCTAACAGATAATAGAAAAATAAAATTGAAGTAAAAGGGACAGAAGTATCAGTGAACAGTTTACGGGATAGGGCAATTTGCTAACAATCGAGACAAATAGGACACTTCAGTCCAGGGACACCTTCTCTTTTCAGCGGGGGTTTTATACGGTACTTTTAATAAGAAGTGACGAGGTGACGATAGATAGATAGATAGATAATGGTCTTTATTGAAGGCGGGATTAAGGCCAGCTAGGCCTTATCTTCCATCCAACGTTTTAACAAATAATACATTTTTGATACAGACAATAAACAATATACAGTAGTACAACAATATTAATAATAATATAAGGATAAGTTTACGAACATTAAACTTCTCAATACATACATATACTAAAATACAAACTCATAATGAGAAACAAAAAATTAATTGCAATTAAGGTTAACCATTCATTCGAAAACTGTATTATAGTTTAATTTAAAGTTAGCGACAACATTATAGAATATAATAATAACGCAGTAATTATTTTATCAGTGTCTACGATCATTCATACATATCATTTTAACAAAACAAACAAACAAAAGAAGCAGGAAAACAGGAAACAAGCTTATCATTCATACACACCCCATTCATATGGCAACAAGAAAGTTTTACGAAATTTTAGTCAATAATATATAGCTTTATACGAGAGAGAGAGAAAGAGAGAGAAAGAGAGATAGAGAGAGAGAGAGAGAGAGACCGCGCTGAGCAACAAACATTTGCGCCGCAAAGCAGTCGGGCCACCTGCATGTGTGCAGCGTGGCTGTCGAAGCTTGTCACTTCCCCTCCAACACGTGCGACGTAGCGACTCCGCGCTCGCAATACAAGTTGCAGGGGCAGCGGTATACTATCCCGCCATACGCAAAACTGTCGTTCGCTGTAGAAACTGTAGTGATAATGCGAAAATTATGAATTTTCTATATGTTTCGCAAGAGAGACTAAAGGACAGGCCTACTAACACGAAATTTTGTTATCTGATTTAGAAAAATATTTATAATATCACTAAGTTGAAAAAAATTTTAATCGAAAATCGGTATTATTGGGTATATTTATAATTCCTTTAGTAACATTACGCAAAAAAAATAAATTGATTATCTCAAAAACTGCAGAATTGGCAACGATTCTTCTGAAGGTCTGCACGCCCGCGTCCTCTTAAGATGTTATTCAATGTTAGCGTTGTTCGAACTTATATGACTGTTATTGATGAAAAATTAATAATTAGAAAGTAAAATTGGGTTTTGATCCAAGCGATCTTAGAAGATGAAGGCGTGGAAAGTGGATAGTTAGAGATATCAGTTGTTTTCTTTAGTACGCGTCCTTGCCTCAGCATACGGATGGATCGTTATCTTGAGGCTCGGTGGAATACTGGAATACTAAAGAATATGCTTGAACGCAAGTGGAAGTGAAAACCAATAAAGCCAGACCCAGACTGGCTTACATGGAACACTGCAATGGGCACAGGCAGCAGTTTATGGTATGTACACGTTTGTGGACTATAGATGTGGACGTTTTAGGCACTTGTGGTGCTTGAAATGAACATTTGTCCCGCGAATTTCCGCGAATTTTAAGTTAGTCGCAATTTGAGCGATTTTTCTTATTATTCACTGATAACGTCGAAACAAAATAAAACAATGAAATATTCCTGATTCACTGTTCCACTTCTAACTATTTGTGTTACATCACTGAGAGTAAAAAAAATAATTTATGCATGTAGGCCTACTCATGATAATATCACCACATAATACATATTTCTTGTACTTAGCCTATCCATAGTCCCAGAGTAGTCAAAAATGGCAGAAAAATAATCCCGCTATAAAAACTATTTTTGCCAAAATATTCACCACCAATTTATTCACTACCTACCCTTTTAAATCTTAGAAACGAAATTTCACCTTCAGGTCCTACCTGTGGCAATGGGTATGTATAATTAACAAGAGTAGCAGTGAAGAGGAAATTACATGAAAAAAATATATTTTTTTTAAAACAACGCTTATATTTAAATGCACTAAAAAGTAAAAAATAAATTTTCGCCCAACAAATTTTTGCCTCACTCGGAAAATAAAAGCGTTGGGCGCTTTCGATATTGACATAGATTGCAGTATTCTGCTGTGTATGCAGGGAAAGCGCCCAACGCTTTTATTTTCCGAGTGAGGCAAAAATTTGTTGGGCGAAAATTTATTTTTTACTTTTTAGTGCATTTAAATATATAAGCGTTGTTTTTAAAAAAAAATATTTTTTTCATGTGATATTATTTTATACTTTTTAGTCTTAAAGAATCTTACAATCGAATATATATCGAATATCGATTAATTAATGATGATGGTTTAAAAGATTATTTAGCAAATATGACGATTGAATCATGTATTGTCATTAAGAATACGTCTGTGCGCAAACTTTCAGCTCAATTCGACGTTCGAAAGTGAGTGTTTTATCGATCCCCATATAAAACATCAATTAATTAATTATGATGGCTTAATTGATTATTTAGTAAATATGACAATTGATTCATGTATTGTCATTAAGAATACGTATGTGTGAAAACTTTCAACTCGATTCGACGTTGGGAAGTGGGTGAAACATCGATTCCCATATAAAACATTAATTAATTATGATGAATTAATTGACTATTTTTAGTAAATATGACAATTGATACGTGTATTGTCATTAAGAATACGTCTGTGTGAAAACTTTCAGCTCAATTCGACTTTCGGAAGTGGGTTAAACATCGATTCCCATATAAAACATTAATTAATTATGATGAATTAATTGAATATTTAGTGAATATGACAATTGATTCGTGTATTGTCATTAAAAATACGTCTGTGTGAAAACTTTCAGCTCAATTCAACGTTGGAAAGTGGGTGAAATATTGATTTCTATATAAAACATCAATTAATTAATTATGATGAATTAATTGATTATTTAGTTAATATGACAATTGATTCGTGTATTGTCATTAAGAATACGTCTGTGTGAAAACGTTTATTTCGATTTGACGTTGGGAAATGGGTTAAACATCGATTTCCATATAAAACATTAATTAAATTATTTTGATAAATTAATTGACAATTTAGTAAATATGACAATTGATTCTTATATTGTCGTTAAGAATACGTCTGTGTGAAAACTTTCAACTCGATTTGACGTTAGAAAGTGGGTTAAACATCGATTTCCATGTAAAACATTAATTAATTAATTATGATGAATTTATTTACAATTTAGTAAATATGACAGTTGATACATGTATTATCATCAGGAATACGTCTGTGTAAAACAATTCAGCTTTATCGGACATCTAGAAGTAGGTGGAATATCGATTCAAAGATTCCGTCCAGACAAACAAAGGCAAGTTAATATAAGCGTTGTAAATCGGCTCACCCATGAGTTAGTCACTTAGTGTATACAGTAGGCCTAGCACATAAGTGACTGCAGACTATTTCCTAATTTACCGTCATCGCACAGTGTGCAAATACAGTAGATCAACAAGACGTGTGTATGATTATGAGCACATTTATCACACAATTCACAGATTCGAAGTTGGTGATTATAATAAAATGTACTGTCAGTTGCCATATCGAACCCGCAGGCCTGCTCGAATGAATTGCATGCCTAGTATGCATGGACAGTAATGGACTATTGGACTATTGGACTCATGGACTTATGACTCATGGACTATTCAACTACTAACACAACACAAAAACAAATTAGTTGTAAATCATTACAGAAAGTTTTCGATATACTCGGAAATGTTCCTTGATTTGTATATTGAATTGAGCGCAGCAAATACGGGTATAAAGAAGACAGTCGACGACTAAAAGCTATTGTAGTCAACTTGTATAATCTACTAAAAACAAAATTACAATAAGTCGTGGTCATGTTTTCTTTGTAAAGTTCTAGCTCATTGTGCGTTTTTATTAACTGTTCATATCTGAATGTAAAGTCTTAAAAATCATCGTAACGTTTAATTGTTTTAACGACGGAATTTTGGGAGTAAAGATATAACTATTGGAATGAAGGGGTGAGTGGGTGAGTGGTGGTAACCGGGCAAGTTACTGAGAAGGCCCTACGAATAAGTAGGATACGGTACAGTCGTGATCATAAGCCGAAGCCATCCACACAAGGAAGAGAACAATCACCTGGGTGAGAAACTACGATAGAGATTAGAGAATGAGGAGGGGACGGGGAATCATATTTACTTATACGCTTCACGCTGCGGCAGGGTACATTGGCGTATCGAAGGGGTGGAGGGGGGGGGGGGACACCCCCCCCCTTTTTCGCAAAGGAAAAGTGGAAATTTCATTGAATTGAAAAAAATGGAAATATAAATATACAGTATTTTTATATTAAATATCAAAGACATTAATTTTTGTTAAAAATACACACATCGCTCTATAATTCTATTTCTGTGTATTAACACTTCTGTTCAATTGCTGTTCTTTGAAGCTTTTTTCGCTTCTTAAGGAGAAAATCGTTGCCAGAAATTTAGTAATTTTAGTTCAGTTGGCCGCTGTAAAACGCACAGATTTGCACCAAAATGACCTTGACGAGAAAATTTCCCCGGGCCCCCCGTTTATTTTTGGCTCCACTCTCTATAATATGAGTTAAACCCCCCCCCCCTTTCCAAAATCCTAGATACGCCACTGAGGGTAATAAATGATCACGTGTTTTAACCTACCTATTTATGCTGCATTAAACATTAATTAGACCCCCGACCATCAAACTATTGATCACATGACAACTGGATATTTGTTAAAAAACGAAACGGGAACAATGGAAGCGCCGAGCAGTGAATTGTTTGATGCACGAGAGTGTATAGCGAGTAGCTACGCCCTTAGACCAGTAATATTACTGGTCTAAGGCTACGCCGCCCGTCCGTCTTTACAAATAATACACTAAGGGAGTTAGACAGATAATAAAAAGTTATGTTCTCAGCATTTTTATTCATATACGCGTGATATATGTCGAAGTTTATTCAGAGGTATAACTCTGTCAGCACCCGAGCAGGAAGGTCTACACCCCACGTAGGAAGAGCATGACTGTGGTCAAAGGCGATGAAAACCTGGAATATGACCGACATATATTTTCAAAACCCTATTCAATACGTGATATGAGTCTAAATAGCCGGAATATTTCGAGAATGGTCTAAATTATTCGTACGCCTCATTCAGTTTACGAGGTTTCATTAGACTCAGGCTGGATGGGGGAGGATGGATGATATATATGTGGGTCATAGCGGGAAGAAAACGCGAGTGACGCTACGTGATGGAGTGGGGGGGGAGGGAGAGAGAGAGAGATGTGCGCTGCGGCTATCGATCACACACACAACTATGTACTAATTTCACCTACTTCTTCACTATAACAACTATGCGTAATTGTGTGGGTGAATAATATTAATAATAATAATAATAATAATAATAATAATAATAATAATAATAATAATAATAATAATAATAATAATAATAATAATAATAATAATAATAATAATAAAATAATAATAATAATAATAATAATAATAATAATAATAATAATAATAATAATAATAATAATAATAATAATAATAATAATAATAATAATAATAATAGTAATAATAAGAATAACAATAACAATAATAATAATAATAATAATAATAATAATAATAAAAATAATGAATATATAAATAATAATATAAAACAAATAAATATGTAAATAAATAATAATAATGTCTTACACTCTATCACCGATATTGTACTCTTACCCGCGCGCGGGTGGGTGTTTTTGCACACGCAATTTTTTTTGGTAACATTGGACACTTGGTAAATTTTCATTTTATTTTTATCATTTGCACTTTTTTACTAAGGTACCACTATTTAATTTTTAACTGGAGCCCGTATCGTCTCTGACCGCCAGGTTGGGGTCGGTGCGGGCTCTTTCTGTTTGCGTGTCTTTTGGCCCGAGCCATCTCTATAAGCATTGGAGGTGGTTCGGGTCTTCTTTGCGTGTCATTCTCTTATAAGTCAACCCGGTTATGCACTATTGTCGTAGTTTACCGTCAAGGGGTCACTGTTGTGATTTGTCGCCCGAGCCATGTCCATTCGTTTGGACCATGGTTAGCGCATTTTTTGTGGGTAAACCGGCGGTTTCTCTCCACACCTCATACTCCTACAAACTTACGTAAATATCTCAATATCTGTGGTATGTCACGCAAGTATGTTTCCATACGCTAAAAGGAGATGTAATTGAGATTAATTAGAAGGAATCAAGTTGAGAAAACATACTCAGGTTCTCTTACAAATCGATACCTTATGTGACATTACGTAGTTTTCGAATGACAGACAGACAGCTTCTGAAACTTACGTAAATATCTCAATATCTGTGGTGGTATGTCACGCATGTATGTTTCTATACACTAAAAGGAGATGTAATTGAGATTAATTAAAAGGAATCAAATCAAGTAAACGTACTTAGGTTCTCTTACAAATCGATACCTTGTGTGACATTACGTAGTTTTTGAATGATAGACAGACAGCCCCTGTAATTTACGTAATTATCTCAATATCTGTGGTATGTCACGCATGTATGTTTCTATACGCTGAAAGAAGATTTGATTGAAAATTATAAGAAAGAATCAAGTCGAGTGAGTATACTCAGGTTCTCTTACAAATCGCTACCTTGTGTGACATTACGTAATTATCTCAAAATCTGTGGTATTTCACGCAGGTTTGTTTACATGTGCAGTGGGGGTGGTTGTTTTTTTTTGCGGGTAAACCGGTATCTCTTGTAAACCGGGATTTAAATCTCTAGTGTAGTTTAGTTCGGCACACGTCGTTTATTTAACGGTAACTCTATTTCGGCAGGCGACCGGTTCGATTCCGGCCACTGGCAACCTAGAATGAAGCTTTTTCGAGTTTATATCATCAGTCGTAAAGGTGAATGCTGGGATTGAAGTTCTTCTGACAGCCCTCGGACATTCCCTCCCAACTATCCAAACACCTGAACATATCTTGTTAGTCACCTGAAGAAGGGCACACCAGGTCAAGCTGGTGTGCACAATATAACAGGGATTTTTACACTTCAACATGGCGTGTAATCACTTTATTGCCTCTCATGCATCATGCATACATCAAGATTTCTCGATAATTCATTCGTGCTGTTAATGAATATATCGTAAGGAGATTCCAAAAACCAAACTGACTCTTCCCTAGAAATGACGGTATTTGTGTATAATAATGGGAATCGATCTTAGGTCGTTGCGAGGATACTAAAACAGATTTCTCAGGGGAAGGAAACGCAGACACTGTCTTTGTCAAGTCAAGTGAAACTTGGGGTCCGACGGTTGTTTTGTACGTTGCTTCTTTCTCTTATTATATTCACCATTGCCACTTCAAAACCACCATCCCACTTTAATCCGCGTGGGAGTGAAACAATAGGCCATCTACATTCATTAAAAGATGGCGGCTCCATAAAATGTCTTCATTTTATTGACGCTCAGCTAGATTTTACCGACTAAAATGCAGTGAAAAGTTTGACACGTGACAATTTCACACAAAGGAAAGGAATGCAGAGAAAATATTGATAAGCTCTCCAAATAACGGTATGAGCTGTTAAAAACGGGATGGAATTTAGTACGGTT
Organism: Isoperla grammatica; assembly: GCA_945910005.1. NCBI lineage: Eukaryota > Metazoa > Arthropoda > Insecta > Plecoptera > Perlodidae > Isoperla > Isoperla grammatica. Next base: position 3,238,514 of record OX246746.1, on the reverse strand, counting down.
AATTCATTAAAAGATCAATCGATTTCTGATTAAAAGCTGAGAAATTAGCTTGTGGAAATGTGTCAATTCGTTTTTAAAATAACAGACATACAGACAGACAGACAGACAGACAGACAGACAGACAGAGAGACAGACAGACAGAGAGACAGACAGACAGACAGACAGACAGACAGACAGACAGACAGACAGACAGACAGACAGACAGATAGACAGACAGACAGACAGACAGACAGACAGACAGACAGACAGACAGACAGACAGACAGACAGACAGACAGACAGACAGACAGACAGACAGACAGACAGACAGACAGACAGACAGACAGACAGACAGACAGACAGACAGACAGACAGACAGACAGACAGACAGACAGACAGACAGACAGACAGATAGACAGACAGACAGACAGACAGACAGACAGATAGACAGACAGACAGACAGACAGACAGACAGACAGACAGACAGACAGACAGACAGACAGACAGACAGACAGATAGACAGACAGACAGACAGACAGATAGACAGACAGACAGTTAAGTTTATAATCTCATTTAGAGCCGGTGAGCGTGTGGAGAGACTCCTCGTACAGTTTGATAAAGAGCTCACATCCATCCATCCATCCATCACGTAGCAGAGCTCGTTCGATTTCAAGCATTGTCAAGTGTTGATTTGAGTTTCGGGCTAGCATTAGGAGTTTTATGCACGTGCGTAGCAAGAGTAACATGGGAACGTCCGTGTAATGTAAAGATAAGAATGGTTGAATTCAGCGGCCATCTGGATTGTTTACTCCCCAATGTCTCTTGTCACAGCAAGGGATAGGCCTACTTACATGGGAAACACGCGCCGTCCAACCACATTCCGATTTTGATCAAATTATTTTGAGCAATAAAAGCCGCAAAAGACAGAAAGCAACTCCGATTCCTAAATAGGAACAGCCTAACAAGTTTACTTGAAACAGTTTCATTGTTAACACCTGACGTCACTGGTCATATTCAAGATGAGAGGATATTATCATTGTTATTTGTTAGATATCAATTATTAGATGAAAATCACAAATAACCAATTTCCAAACACGCATACTCTGAACGTTGTTTCAACGCAAGGCAACATACTCAAACATATATCAGCAGGATGGCTGACCAAGATCCGCATGAAAACCCTCAATACGAGGTATGTCTGAGAAAATATATTGACAGTGTTTCTCTCTCCTAGCGTAAAGAACTGGCCAGTTCAGCTCAAGTCCAAAATCTATCTCTATACATAATTATTTTACGAGTAATAAAACGCAGCAGGAAGGCCGCAAAGCTGCCGTAACGATGCCAACATAAAGACCCAGGCCGCGACCTCTGGCCTAGACTGCTCTCGTCCCATAGTCCTACCAGCGCAACAGCAACCGACAACCCTTACTTAGAAGCTTTCTCTAGTCACGGAACTCCACAACCAAAAAACATATCCGAGGTATGATTTACGTCTTTCCTGCAGCCAATGTTTCTTGTCTTAGTTATTATAGTTGTATGAGTTATTAAAAAGTAATATTTGAGTATTTGTTATTATTAAATGGATTTTACTTGGCAAACTTTCTAAAACCAATGCATTAGATGAACTATTTGCACACGTACCATAAGTATAACGTCAAGACTTCCTAGCTTACACGCAGAAATATTTATAACAATATGTTGTATCAGGATGCAAATTGACCACACTTCAACATCGTGTTTCAATATTGGCTCAACAATGTCGCCCTTGGTTTGTCCCAGATCCTTCATTGTGTGCTGTGTCTCCATCATGTTGTGAAAACTATAAACTGGCAACTCTCTCCCCGTACAAAACATATAACTCCTAATCCCAGTTAAGATTGGATTTATAGATTTACGGGTTCACTCTTCAAAAAGTTATAACACATTTAGCGTTTAATGTGCCTATTTTGAGAAGTTGGCACGCCTGAACAGTGTAAATGCAATAATTTGTAAATAGTGGTACTCAAACTCCTGTTCGACTGCCGAATGGAAAGATTGATAGTAATGCATCTCTAGCTAGACAACTTACAAAGACTTTCCAGATCTCACACGTCTGTTCCTTTCTCCCCCTCCCCCCCCCCCCCCTTCATTTAAATACAGCGCACGAAGAAGAAGACAACAGATTTGGTTTTGTAAATTTCAGGTATACATGTATAAATGTCTTGGTATTTGCAGTAAACAAGAATCCAAAGTGTGACGGAACAAGTTCTGGGGAAACGTTCAGTTTATAGTGGATTGGATTTTCATATAAGTTGCACGTCGGACTACTTGAACCCATAGGTCCTCTAAATTCCCTGACGGAGGCTCGTCAAACTACACCCACCTCGTCGCACCAATCTGCAAAATATGAAAAACACATTATTCGAATGAGAGGAGCATTTAATAAATCAAATTAATTGATCTGCCAAAACTAATTATGTCCCGAAAATGCAAACTAATTCAATCTGTAAAAACGTTTTGTCTCTGCATTGTTTGTATTATTTCCAAATTAAATGTTTTAACTGTTATTTTACATAATCGATAAATAACGTTTATTTAAACAATAACGGGCTTTTTGTATCGTTAAGTTCCTAATGGCGATTTTCGGCCTAATTCAAGGACCTTACCTTGCATGCTATACCTTGCTAGCTACGATGCTGGGACAGACCTCACCCACTGAACACTACGAGATGTTGGTTCAGGCCTAATTCAAGGACCTTACCTTGCATGCTATACCTTGCTAGCTACGATGCTGGGACAGACCTCACCCACTGAACACTACGAGATGTTGGTTCAGGCCTAATTCAAGGACCTTACCTTGCATGCTATACCTTGCTAGCTACGATGCTGGGACAGACCTCACCCACTGAACACTACGAGATGTTGGTTCAGGCCTAATTCAAGGACCTTACCTTGCATGCTATACCTTGCTAGCTACGATGCTGGGACAGACCTCACCCACTGAACACTACGAGATGTTGGTTCAGGCCTAATTCAAGGACCTTACCTTGCATGCTATACCTTGCTAGCTACGATGCTGGGACAGACCTCACCCACTGAACACTACGAGATGTTGGTTCAGGCCTAATTCAAGGACCTTACCTTGCATGCTATACCTTGCTAGCTACGATGCTGGGACAGACCTCACCCACTGAACACTACGAGATGTTGGTTCAGGCCTAATTCAAGGACCTTACCTTGCATGCTATACCTTGCTAGCTACGATGCTGGGACAGACCTCACCCACTGAACACTACAAGATGTTGGTTCAGGCCTAATTCAAGGACCTTACCTTGCATGCTATACCTTGCTAGCTACGATGCTGGGACAGACCTCACCCACTGAACACTACGAAATGTTGGTTCAGGCCTAATTCAAGGACCTTACCTTGCATGCTATACCTTGCTAGCTACGATGCTGGGACAGACCTCACCCACTGAACACTACGAGATGTTGGTTCAGGCCTAATTCAAGGACCTTACCTTGCATGCTATACCTTGCTAGCTACGATGCTGGGACAGACCTCACCCACTGAACACTACGAGATGTTGGTTCAGGCCTAATTCAAGGACCTTACCTTGCATGCTATACCTTGCTAGCTACGATGCTCGGACAGACCTCACCCACTGAACACTACGAGATGTTGGTTCAGGCCTAATTCAAGGACCTTACCTTGCATGCTATACCTTGCTAGCTACGATGCTCGGACAGACCTCACCCACTGAACACTACGAGATGTTGGATCAGCAGTCTATGCTAAGGTTACGCGGTTCTACACTCAACTCGTGTTAATACAGGTCTTGTACGCTGGACACTCACAATGATAACAATGACAAGAAGTTCATGTTGTTGTTACAGACCACTAAAATATGTTGCTATATTGCAGAACACCCAGTTTCAGTTTGTTAAATTGCTTTAAAATGTTCTTAACTGTCCCAAATTAAAATCAAACTACCATCTTCAAGAGAACTTCGTGCTCTTCCGTATGAATTAAATATTGCAACCATTAAAGAATTAATAATTAATTTTTTGCCCTGATGACAACCGCATAATGATTGTAATAGCTGTTGACATTTTGTTAATACAGATTTTAGTTCTCACGAAACTTCATTCTCGACATCTGGTACGTTTTCCATATTGTGTAGCGTTCTAAAAATATAACTAAAACATGTTAATTTGGGGTGGTTTTTACAGTGAGACTATCCTTCGGGGGAGAACGTATTACGCAAGTGACGGTACGACAATAGTTCTGTCTTCTCATACAAAGAGGGGTACCTTCTGCTGACTATATTGTTGGACTGATTGTGTACATTTTGCAGGTTCAGAAATAAGCTGATTCCTAATTAAGCTTGCAGTTTCATTTATTACCAGCTGAAGACTTATTACAATAAACAGTAAGATAGAACGCGAGGAGTTTCCAAGAACGTAATTAAGACAAACAGAGCTTAAGTTCCCGCTATTGGCGCTTGAAAACGAGTCTGCATTATGTGCTGGGGCATTGTCCTTATCACAAGATGTATCTCTTATCCACTTTTCATTTTGAATTGCTACAGATGTAAAAAGCATCGCGGAACATGGGAAAACGAAATTCCAGACGAAGGGTATACGCAAGGCAGGGTAAAGGAGATTTTCTCCAACCTCCAACCCCAAAACGTAGACATTATTTAATTAGAGCTGCGTATATTCTTGGCCCGATTGCCTTGGAGCCGACTCTCCGCTTGCAGGTAAATCATTCGGACAAAACATCTCAACTGCAAATATTTACACTTTTATTCTCCAAACATTATTCGGTTACGAAAAAAAGCAAAAGTTAGCTAACCACATTTGATTGCCCCCCACTTGAAAAAAACCTGGCGACGCCCCTACCAAGACCTGTTTTATTACGACTGCGGAAAACCTCGGTGAGACTCGAAACCTGAACCTTCCGAATGAGAGCATAGCGTGGGACCACGGCTACATCACTTCCCTCTGCACCCTTCATGCAGTTGCAATGCCTGGCGTACACTTAGTAGAGTGCGCAGGTCTCATTAGTGAGCACCCTTCATGCAGTTGCAATGCCTGGCGTACACTAAGTAGAGTGCGCAGGCCTCATTAGTGAGCACCCTTCATGCAGTTGCAATGCCTGGCGTACTCTTAGTAGAGTGCGCAGGCCTCATTAGTGAGCACCCTTCATGCAGTTGCAATGCCTGGCGTACTCTTAGTAGAGTGCGCAGGCCTCATTAGTGAGCATTCGCCATGCAGTTGTAATGCCTGGCGTACACTTAGTAGAGTGCGCAGGCCTCATTAGTGAGCACCCTTCATGCAGTTGCAATGCCTGGCGTACTCTTAGTAGAGTGCGCAGGCCTCATTAGTGAGCATTCGCCATGCAGTTGTAATGCCTGGCGTACACTTAGTAGAGTGCGCAGGCCTCATAAGTGAGCACCCTTCATGCAGTTGCAATGCCTGGCGTACACTTAGAGTGCGCAGGCCTCATTAGTGAGCACCCTTCATGCAGTTGCAATGCCTGGCGTACACTTAGTAGAGTGCGCAGGCCTCATTAGTGAGCATTCGCCATGCAGTTGTAATGCCTGGCGTACACTTAGTAGAGTGCGCCAGGCCTCATAAGTGAGCACCCTTCATGCAGTTGCAATGCCTGGCGTACTCTTAGTAGAGTGCGCAGGCCTCATTAGTGAGCATTCGCCATGCAGTTGTAATGCCTGGCGTACACTTAGTAGAGTGCGCAGGCCTCATTAGTGAGCACCCTTCATGCAGTTGCAATGCCTGGCGTACACTTAGAGTGCGCAGGCCTCATAAGTGAGCACCCTTCATGCAGTTGCAATGCCTGGCGTACACTAACTAGAGTGGGCAGGCCTCATTAGTTAGCACCCTTCATGCAGTTGCAATGCCTGGCGTACACTTAGTAGAGTGCGCCAGGCCTCATAAGTGAGCACCCTTCATGCAGTTGCAATGCCTGGCGTACACTTAGTAGAGTGCGCAGGCCTCATTAGTGAGCACCCTTCATGCAGTTGCAATGCCTGGCGTACTCTTAGTAGAGTGCGCAGGCCTCATTAGTGAGCACCCTTCATGCAGTTGCAATGCCTGGCGTACACTTAGTAGAGTGCGCAGGCCTCATAAGTGAGCACCCTTCATGCAGTTGCAATGCCTGGCGTACACTTAGTAGAGTGCGCAGGCCTCATTAGTGAGCACCCTTCATGCAGTTGCAATGCCTGGCGTACTCTTAGTAGAGTGCGCAGGCCTCATTAGTGAGCATTCGCCATGCAGTTGTAATGCCTGGCGTACACTTAGTAGAGTGCGCAGGCCTCATTAGTGAGCACCCTTCATGCAGTTGCATTGCCTGGCGTACACTTAGTAGAGTGCGCAGGCCTCATTAGTGAGCATTCGCCATGCAGTTGTAATGCCTGGCTTACACTTAGAGTGCGCAGGCCTCATTAGTGAGCACCCTTCATGCAGTTGCAATGCCTGGCGTACACTTAGTAGAGTGCGCAGGCCTCATTAGTGAGCACCCTTCATGCAGTTGCAATGCCTGGCGTACACTTAGTAGAGTGCGCAGGCCTCATTAGTGAGCACCCTTCATGCAGTTGCAATGCCTGGCGTACACTTAGAGTGCGCAGGCCTCATTAGTGAGCACCCTTCATGCAGTTGCAATGCCTGGCGTACACTTAGAGTGCGCAGGCCTCATTAGTGAGCACCCTTCATGCAGTTGCAATGCCTGGCGTACACTTAGTAGAGTGCGCAGGCCTCATTAGTGAGCACCCTTTATGCAGTTGCAATGCCTGGCGTACACTTAGTAGAGTGCGCAGGCCTCATTAGTGAGCACCCTTCATGCAGTTGCAATGCCTGGCGTACACTTAGTAGAGTGCGCAGGCCTCATTAGTGAGCACCCTTTATGCAGTTGCAATGCCTGGCGTACACTTAGTAGAGTGCGCAGGCCTCATTAGTGAGCACCCTTCATGCAGTTGCAATGCCTGGCGTACTCTTAGTAGAGTGCGCAGGCCTCATTAGTGAGCACCCTTCATGCAGTTGCAATGCCTGGCGTACTCTTAGTAGAGTGCGCAGGCCTCATTAGTGAGCATTCGCCATGCAGTTGTAATGCCTGGCGTACACTTAGTAGAGTGCGCAGGCCTCATAAGTGAGCACCCTTCATGCAGTTGCAATGCCTGGCGTACTCTTAGTAGAGTGCGCAGGCCTCATTAGTGAGCACCCTTCATGCAGTTGCAATGCCTGGCGTACACTTAGTAGAGTGCGCAGGCCTCATTAGTGAGCACCCTTCATGCAGTTGCAATGCCTGGCGTACACTTAGAGTGCGCAGGCCTCATAAGTGAGCACCCTTCATGCAGTTGCAATGCCTGGCGTACACTTAGTAGAGTGCGCAGGCCTCATTAGTGAGCATTCGCCATGCAGTTGTAATGCCTGGCGTACACTTAGAGTGCGCAGGCCTCATTAGTGAGTACCCTTCATGCAGTTGCAATGCCTGGCGTACACTTAGAGTGCGCAGGCCTCATTAGTGAGCACCCTTCATGCAGTTGCAATGCCTGGCGTACACTTAGTAGAGTGCGCAGGCCTCATTAGTGAGCACCCTTCATGCTGTTGCAATGCCTGGCGTACACTTAGAGTGGGCAGGCCTCATTAGTGAGCACCCTTCATGCAGTTGCAATGCCTTGCGTACACTAAGTAGAGTGCGCAGGCCTCATTAGTGAGCACCCTTCATGCAGTTGCAATGCCTGGCGTACACTTAGAGTGCGCAGGCCTCATAAGTGAGCACCCTTCATGCAGTTGCAATGCCTGGCGTACACTTAGTAGAGTGCTCAGGCCTCATTAGTGAGCACCCTTCATGCAGTTGCAATGCCTGGCGTACACTTAGTAGAGTGCGCAGGCCTCATAAGTGAGCACCCTTCATGCAGTTGCAATGCCTGGCGTACACTTAGTAAAGTGCGCAGGCCTCATTAGTGAGCACCCTTCATGCAGTTGCAATGCCTGGCGTACACTTAGTAGAGTGCGCAGGCCTCATAAGTGAGCACCCTTCATGCAGTTGCAATGCCTGGCGTACACTTAGTAGAGTGCGCAGGCCTCATTAGTGAGTACCCTTCATGCAGTTGCAATGCCTGGCGTACACTTAGAGTGCGCAGGTCTCATTAGTGAGCACCCTTCATGCAGTTGCAATGCCTGGCGTACACTTAGTAGAGTGCGCAGGCCTCATTAGTGAGCACCCTTCATGCTGTTGCAATGCCTGGCGTACACTTAGAGTGGGCAGGCCTCATTAGTGAGCACCCTTCATGCAGTTGCAATGCCTGGCGTACACTTAGTAGAGTGCGCAGGCCTCATAAGTGAGCACCCTTCATGCAGTTGCAATGCCTGGCGTACACTTAGTAGAGTGCGCAGGCCTCATTAGTGAGCACCCTTCATGCAGTTGCAATGCCTGGCGTACACTTAGTAGAGTGCGCAGGCCTCATTAGTGAGCACCCTTCATGCAGTTGCAATGCCTGGCGTACACTTAGTAGAGTGCGCAGGCCTCATTAGTGAGCACCCTTCATGCAGTTGCAATGCCTGGCGTACACTTAGTAGAGTGCGCAGGCCTCATTAGTGAGCACCCTTCATGCAGTTGCAATGCCTGGCGTACACTTAGTAGAGTGCGCAGGCCTCATTAGTGAGCACCCTTCATGCAGTTGCAATGCCTGGCGTACACTTAGTAGAGTGCGCAGGCCTCATTAGTGAGCACCCTTCATGCAGTTGCAATGCCTGGCGTACACTTAGAGTGCGCAGGCCTCATAAGTGAGCACCCTTCATGCAGTTGCAATGCCTGGCGTACACTTAGTAGAGTGCGCAGGCCTCATTAGTGAGCACCCTTCATGCAGTTTCAATGCCTGGCGTACTCTTAGTAGAGTGCGCAGGCCTCATTAGTGAGCACCCTTCATGCAGTTGCAATGCCTGGCGTACACTTAGAGTGCGCAGGCCTCATTAGTGAGCACCCTTCATGCAGTTTCAATGCCTGGCGTACACTTAGTAGAGTGCGCAGGCCTCATTAGTGAGCACCCTTCATGCAGTTGCAATGCCTGGCGTACTCTTAGTAGAGTGCGCAGGCCTCATTAGTGAGCACCCTTTATGCAGTTGCAATGCCTGACGTACACTTAGTAGAGTGCGCAGGCCTCATTAGTGAGCACCCTTCATGCAGTTGCAATGCCTGGCGTACACTTAGTAGAGTGCGCAGGCCTCATTAGTGAGCACCCTTCATGCAGTTTCAATGCCTGGCGTACACTTAGTAGAGTGCGCAGGCCTCATTAGTGAGCACCCTTCATGCAGTTGCAATGCCTGGCGTACACTTAGTAGAGTGCGCAGGCCTCATAAGTGAGCACCCTTCATGCAGTTGCAATGCCTGGCGTACACTTAGTAGAGTGCGCAGGCCTCATTAGTGAGCACCCTTCATGCAGTTGCAATGCCTGGCGTACACTGAGAGTGCGCAGGCCTCATTAGTGAGCACCCTTCATGCAGTTGCAATGCCTGGCGTACACTTAGAGTGCGCAGGCCTCATTAGTGAGCACCCTTCATGCAGTTGCAATGCCTGGCGTACTCTTAGTAGAGTGCGCAGGCCTCATTAGAGAGCACCCTTCATGCAGTTGCAATGCCTGGCGTACACTTAGTAGAGTGCGCAGGCCTCATTAGTGAGCACCCTTCATGCAGTTGCAATGCCTGACGTACTCTTAGTAGAGTGCGCAGGCCTCATTAGTGAGCACCCTTCATGCAGTTGCAATGCCTGGCGTACTCTTAGTAGAGTGCGCAGGCCTCATTAGAGAGCACCCTTCATGCAGTTGCAATGCCTGACTTATTAAACATTAAACCGGGAATTGGGCTGACGGTTCACATCACTGTTGCACATGCATACATTGCAGCTGATTGGATACATTTGTGTTATCACATAATATATGCATCGCGTGGACTGCTCTCGTCACTACAAAGTTCGACCCTTGGGGTTTGAAAAACTATCTTTAAATGAACACTGGCCAGAAATGTCACATTCGTGTATTAGCGGACACAAATGTCCAGGGGTGTATTTTCAACAAGCTGTGGTCACGGGGTGGTGGAATGTCGTATCGCGAGTGAACTTGAATCTCGAGTCCCCTCGAAAGTTCGGACGCATGCGCGAATGTTTCAAATACAATTGACGAGAAAAGTTTCAGTCGACAAGCTTAGCGGTGGCGCTTTGGGAAACTAGGTTAGCCAACAGAACCCAACCGAAACTAAACCTATATCTACCATAGCGCCAACAGAAATAAAGCTAACTATTGTTCTTTGTATTCTTACATCGAAAGCGTTTTATCTTCCATTCGACAATAAAAGCCGGAAGGGGAAGAATTGGAAGAGGGAAAAGGAGAAATGACTAACACAGTTGCGTAACAGTGTGGGTGAACGAAGTCGTTGGTGTTGACGTCATTACATGCTAACTACGCTCAAAGTGGGAGCAACAGTTGGGAGTATATTATTCTATATAAATCACGGTAGAACAGTGAACTGTTGAATCAGCGCTGCTTCACACCGCTAGAAACATGTTTCACACCGCTAGAAACATGTTTCACACCGCTAGAAACATGCTTCACACCGCTAGAAACATGTTTCACACCGCTAGAAACATGTTTCACACCGCTAGAAACATGTTTCACACCGCTAGAAACATGCTTCACACCGCTAGAAACATGTTTCACACCGCTAGAAACATGTTTCACACCGCTAGAAACATGCTTCACACCGCTAGAGACATGCTTCACACCGCTAGAAACATGTTTCACACCGCTAGAAACATGGTTTACACTAGGTCAAGGGTCTAGATGGTTTTAAAAGAAAACCCGAAAGTTCAAATGCAATTCCCGCTTCTCTTAGTAGTTTTTGTAATATCTGCCCCATGTTGTAGTACTATAGTAGTACTTATTTGTTTCTCGACTCTCTACACCGCATGTGCATGTGTTATAGCAACGGTACTATATAGTGATACAAGTATAACACCTTCTTCCAGCTGATCTAACTAGCCACACTCGTTGTTTTACATACCTGGGTTGGGGCGTGTGCAACATTTCGAGTCTCCCGCTCTAAATAATGATTTTCAGGTATAACTGTTTTAATTGGAACATTTTCAGAAGCACCAACACTTGAAATGATTGTGTTCTCTCACGTTGTCCTTATCACGTACGATATAAAGCCCATCCCATGGAGGTTTCAAGAAACACCGGGAGGATTTCAAGTACAAATATGCCCAATATTCAATGTGTGAACTGAGATGACTTTCAATCGTAACTTGTAACGTGTACCTTGTTAAAACACAAATCAAGCTATTTTCATCCGAACCAAAGTAGTATAAGTTAGAATGTATTAGGAACACACTTATTTTAAGGATCTTAGCGAGTGAAAATAGAATGCGTATTATCTACATTGTAAGGCCACACATGGAGATCTATTCATTTATTCTTAGTACAGTGGTATGAAAATATGGAAATTAGCATCAATCGGCATTCACTTCTTCAAGTAACATACAAATACATGCAGCTTCTAAAAAACTTCTTAAAACAACCACATTTCACGTAATGGTTGGCCATAAGGACGTTCAATTCCCGATTAATCCCTAGATATTTATTTCATGTGAAAACACTTTTGGACGTGGACGCTCGCTTATCAACCCGTCACACATAGCAAAGCTTTACTGAAACACAACAGAAGCAGAAAACAAACAATCACAAGATTGAACAAATAGCCTCATCCCATGTAAAACCTATATGTGGCCAGAATAATCGGTCGAGCCATAAAAATAAATGCGTCACATTTTGCTATTAAAAGTGTTGTGGTGTTGCGTGCAATTGGTTGTTACGTATTACCAAGCGGTCACGAGTCACGAGTAACGTAGGCATATTATACCGCAGTGCAGCAGACCCACGTGCACGTGCGTGCCTTATGCATACACACTGAGTTGCTGACATTAGCACAGGAGTGGCTTTGCTCATGAGTAAAGCTTTCAGAATGATTGACAACTGTGTGCATGGCTGGTAGCCTTGACTGAGGATATCCCGCGGGTTAGTATGACTGAGAAGTGTGGCTGGGTAAGCATTGACTGAGGATATCCCGCGGGTTAGTATGACTGAGTACTGTGTGGCTGGGTAAGCATTGACTGAGGATATCCCGCGGGTTAGTATGACTGAGAAGTGTGGCTGGATAAGCATTGACTGAGGATATCCCGCGGGTTAGTATGACTGAGAAGTGTGGCTGGATAAGCATTGACTGAGGATATCCCGCGGGTTGTATGACTGAGAAGTGTGGCTGGATAAGCATTGACTGAGGATATCCCGCGGGTTGTATGACTGAGAAGTGTGGCTGGATAAGCATTGACTGAGGATATCCCGCGGGTTAGTATGACTGAGAAGTGTGGCTGGATAAGCATTGACTGAGGATATCCCGCAGGTTGTATGACTGAGAAGTGTGGCTGGATAAGCATTGACTGAGGATATCCCGCGGGTTAGTATGACTGAGAAGTGTGGCTGGATAAGCATTGACTGAGGATATCCCGCGGGTTAGTATGACTGAGAAGTGTGGCTGGATAAGCATTGACTGAGGATATCCCGCGGGTTGTATGACTGAGAAGTGTGGCTGGATAAGCATTGACTGAGGATATCCCGCGGGTTAGTATGACTGAGTACTGTGTGGCTGGATAAGCATTGACTGAGGATATCCCGCGGGTTAGTATGACTGAGAAGTGTGGCTGGATAAGCATTGACTGAGGATATCCCGCGGGTTAGTATGACTGAGAAGTGTGGCTGGATAAGCATTGACTGAGGATATCCCGCGGGTTGTATGACTGAGAAGTGTGGCTGGATAAGCATTGACTGAGGATATCCCGCGGGTTGTATGACTGAGTACTGTGTGGCTGGATAAGCATTGACTGAGGATATCCCGCGGGTTAGTATGACTGAGAAGTGTGGCTGGATAAGCATTGACTGAGGATATCCCGCGGGTTAGTATGACTGAGAAGTGTGGCTGGATAAGCATTGACTGAGGATATCCCGCGGGTTAGTATGACTGAGTACTGTGTGGCTGGATAAGCATTGACTGAGGATATCCCGCGGGTTAGTATGACTGAGAAGTGTGGCTGGATAAGCATTGACTGAGGATATCCCGCGGGTTAGTATGACTGAGTACTGTGTGGCTGGATAAGCATTGACTGAGGATATCCCGCGGGTTAGTATGACTGAGAAGTGTGGCTGGGTAAGCATTGACTGAGGATATCCCGCGGGTTAGTATGACTGAGTACTGTGTGGCTGGATAAGCATTGACTGAGGATATCCCGCGGGTTAGTATGACTGAGTACTGTGTGGCTGGATAAGCATTGACTGAGGATATCCCGCGGGTTAGTATGACTGAGTACTGTGTGGCTGGGTAAGCATTGACTGAGGATATCCCGCGGGTTAGTATGGCTGAGTACTGTGTGGCTGGGTAAGCATTGACTGAGGATATCCCGCGGGTTAGTATGACTGAGTACTGTATGGCTGGGTAAGCATTGACTGAGGATATCCCGCGGGTTAGTATGACTGAGTACTGTGTGGCTGGTTAAGCACTGACTGAGGATATCCCGTGGGTTAGTATGACTGAGTACTGTGTGGCTGGGTAAGCATTGACTGAGGATATCCCGCGGGTTAGTATGACTGAGTACTGTGTGGCTGGGTAAGCATTGACTGAGGATATCCCGTGGGTTAGTATGACTGAGTACTGTGTGGCTGGGTAAGCATTGACTGAGGATATCCCGCGGGTTAGTATGACTGAGTACTGTGTGGCTGGGTAAGCATTGACTGAGGATATCCCGCAGGCTAGTGTGTTCAGCTTGCCTCCGAGTTCTATTTATAGAGTGAAAACACATTAAATCATTCACTGTAAACTTTTTTAGAATGAAGCTTTCAGACCTCAAGAAATTTTTATTTTTAATGTGAGGGTCGAGTTTAGTAATTATGCGCTAATAAGTTAGTTATGCGCCAGGTCGGCTTCGCTTGAGCACAATTCATTGATCCAAGCTCCCATAAAAGTAATTGTCTAACTGGAACTGAAACCAATTAACAAAACAATTAATGTCACGTTTACTCTGGCCATTGAAGGGAGGTATAGGAACGCACATATCGCACGGCCATGCAAGTAACAAGGCGGTGCAATAGTTCTCATTGCTTGCTTGATAACACGTCTAGACAGGGGTATTGGATCCATTATCTGTCCCGACTCTGCGGTTTCCATTTCCCCATCTCAGCTGGATGGAATCACCCCCCAACCCTCTCAATTAACTCCATGGGCGAGTACAGGAGCTTCCTCACGTACATAATTACTCGGGAATGAATATCTCATTTGCATCCTCTCAAACGCGCAACGTTTGAAATTCTCAAATGACTATTTGCATCTGTTTACCACACTTCTTGTACCCCTCAGCCACAGCAAACATGGGGTCGGTCTCTATCTTTTGTTTACTACTGTATATGGAAAGAAATCGGGTGTCATCTCATGATTTAAATGTGTCCATTCCTAGTAGATCCCATACATTTACAGAAAAGCTTATTGTTGCTCTTTCTGGCTTAGTTTAGGAGAAAAACTTGTAAATAAAGGAACAGCCCATGTAAGGAATCATTAATAAGTAGTATTACCATATAGAAAACGCAGGAGGTGATATATAATTGTCTCTATCTCTATCGAGCTAAGTTTAGGAGATATTTGAAAACGTAATCAGCCATTATTGTTCCCTTGTAGAGTCCCTAGATGATCACAAATAACGTTCTATATCGTGCATTGTACATTGTACAACCTATAAAGCAGACGGCTGTATGAGGTTCAGCTCACGATGTATAGGCCTACGTACCTAAGACATGGAAATACAGAGATTTGAGTTTAAAGAAATGAAGGGATGCATCTTTTTTCAGTATCTGTGACATTCGTGGGTCCCCCCAAGCTCAGCTAATAAATGCTAAAAAAACTCGCTAACATACACTGAAAAGTAAACTAGCCAAAGTTCTAAGCAAACATGAAGTCTCAGGCGGCCAGTGGCGTATCCAGGAATTGGGAAAGGGGGGGGGTTTTCAACCCATAGCTATTATAGAGAGTGGAGCCGAAAAATAATTGGGGTTCCAGGGGGCTTGCCCCCCGAAAAAATTCTCGTCAAGGTCATTTTAGTGCAAATCTGTGAGTTTTACAGCGTCCAACTGAAACAAGATTTCTCAGTTTCTGGACACATTTTGTCTTTAGCACCGCTATAAAAGGAACCTCAATCAATAATTTGCATATTTTTCGTATTGCTTTTGCTTTTAATTACAACAATATACAATAATTATAAAGTAAAACATCTAACTGTCTATTGAAATACTGTCTATTGATACTGCTATTGAAATGTAAACGGTCATTTTCCATGTTTCCTTTGCAAAAGGGGGGGGGGGGTTTGTCCCCCCCCTCCCCCCCCGTGTATACGCCACTGCAGGCGGCAGTTATTCTATTACTAATTGGCTCGAGAAACTGAGAGGGATGATTTGCGCACGACAGACATATCTTATTTGTTGAAAAAATCAAAAGCTGTGAATTTAACACAAGACTTGTGAAGAGATAGAAACTCGCGCTTTTACTCATCACTCGGGTCCACGCTTTGGAGGGCTCTAATATACATACGCCCTGGAGCAAGCATACGTCCACGGTTTGGAGGGCTCTAATATACATACGCCCAGGAGCAAGCATACGTCCACGCTTTGGAGGGCTCTAATATACATACGCCCAGGAGCAAGCATACGTCCACGCTTTGGAGGGCTCTAATATACATACGCCCAGGAGCAAGCACACGTCCACGCTTTGGAGGGCTCTAATATACATACGCCCAGGAGCAAGCACACGTCCACGCTTTGGAGGGCTCTAATATACAGACGCCCAGGAGCAAGCATACCTTGTTTCTCAATATTCTTTCGAAAACACAAAATTATGTCTTTCAATTTACCTAAAAGTTGTCTCTTAACTCTGAGAAATGTGTTTGAATGGCCCATTGCCTCTGAAACCCCTGCTTGCACTTCCCCTCCCTGTGGATGACCACAATCACCTGATTAGAAGCCAGCGTGGAATTGGTGCTTCAGGGAGGTAAACTAAAAGCACCAACATACTGACTTTTAAAAGTAATCACCCAATTTTGTAGGGGTCTTTTGTCGTATTATAGGAATATCAATTTAAACAGAAGTCCTCTTGTATCACGGCTATTACTCTGAAGCTGCTGTGAGCTCGTTGTGGGTTGTTCCTTGTCACCTCTGTATCCACCAACGCACGTACATTTTACTGTCAAGCCCTGCCCACAATTGTCGGCATCGGGATTACAATCGCAATCCAAAAATCAAGAAAGAGTTAACTTACGCGGTTCTCTTGGCGCTGTTCACAGCTAAATGCCGAGCACGATGCTCACAATAACTGTAGTCAGGGCTTTACTTGCCTGGAAACAATTACTTTAAGTGGTTCGGTATTTGAGATTGGGGCTCGCTGGTTAGCCAAGGAGGAAAGCATCTGTAAGGTTGTTCCGAGAGAAGTACAGATATTTCTCCGTGCATACGAGCGGGCGAGAGTGGATATTTAAATGGCTGTGTGCCGAGTTACATCTGTAGAAAAGGTTTGTTTTCATTTTTAATTTCAGATTAATATATCAACTCTAGGAATCTATTTAAGTGGATCTGCAACCGTGACTAAATGCCAAGATCACAAACACATTACAATACTAGCGAGTGTGCGGTTAGTTGTTCACAATACAATATCAAACACACGTGCGTTAATATGGAAATAGATTTCAAAATGATAATACTTATGCTGTAAATTTGAGCTACAGTAGTCCCACAGCAACCTTGTGAATGCTGACGCCAATCAGCGGGTGGCGTTTTCAATACTGACATTTGATAGACCAATCCTCTCTGATCTATGACGTCAGCATACACACGACAATAATCGTACCTGGAGTCCATCAAGCGGAAAAGGGTGTCATTTATTTTGATTGCCTTCTCTTTGTACCGAGACGATTGTGTTTCTATAGGAAGTACAGAAAAGTAATATGAGAAATTGACACATCATACTTACAGCTGCCTTCTGGTGAAATAATTCAAAGGAATAGATGTCTGTATAGTGGATGAATTGTTAATATCAAGATCAAAGATCGATACAGACCAGGCCAGAGAAACGAGAAACAATATTTAACATGGGATTTTCATTTGTCATCAATGTTTTGGTTGTAAATAAAATATGTATTGTGGCATACATATTTTATTAACAAAAAAAAACGTAAAAATTGTTACAAGCGAGTTTACAATCCTTTTCCCCGAACGATATCAGTGCCAATGCATCAATAATGCCGCCATTGGCTTTTATCACGCTTTGGATAGTATTTAGATGGTGCTTAGTGACGCTTTAGATAGTGAGTACTGATATGTTATGTCTGGTTGTATTTCATACCCAACACCCCCCATATTATCAAGACGCGCTACATTTTTCCAAAACGATTGTCTTTGAATGTGTTTTCTGATTTTATGTAAAACAGCTTTTTATTTAAAAATGAATAAATTTCCTACGTTTAATTTATCATTCACACCCACCTCCTTCTCTGCTATCAAGATTATTTCCTCAAACCTATAAACAAATCTGGTTTTATGAAGTTCGTAATTCTGAATCTAAAAATATGAAAGGCAATATTAGCCTTTCACTAAACTGTAACACATTAAACCAACCATTCACACAAGAAGTTGTAACTTGTCTTCGTTTTCAACAGGAGATCAGCACAGGCAGCAGCTTGCGTCAGCAGTCAGCCCACAAGTTAATATCTGAATATATCAACATAATATAATATACAACATATATGTGGTTTTGTGATGAAAAGAATACACAATACATAATAAAAATAATAGTAATAATATAAACATACAAAATGTCATGTGTCCGGATAAATTTAAAACTATAGCTAGCTACATGATCAAAATGTTATGTGTTAGTGAACAAAACTGTTAAAATATTTCTTCTAGTGTTGAATCATCTCGAACGTTATTACTTGCTTACTTTTATTAGTCGCATAGAAGAACACAAGGCCACGTGACGGGTGAGGCTCCTTGGGACTCCCTGCCATCAAGGCCGAGCCCGACATAATACGCTAGAAGTGACACATGGACACAGAAATGTTTCAGTTGAGAGACGAGCGTCATCACACGACCAATTCGCCCCCGGTTATCACGTAATTGTGTGTTTTGACGCCGTTCACCAACTCGTAAAACTCGGGACGATTTTGTAGGTTAATCAATCATCGGGCGTCGCTCCGGGGAGCTGACAGACTCAGCACGTGGGGTGGGGAGCTGTTGGTAACACTGACACGAGGGGTGGGGAGCTGTTGGTAACACTGACACGAGGGGTGGGGAGCTGTTGGTAACACTGACACGAGGGGTGGGGAGCTGTTGGTAACACTGACACGTGGGGTGGGGAGCTGTTGGTAACACTGACACGTGGGGTGGGGAGCTGTTGGTAACACTGACACGAGGGGTGGGGAGCTGTTGGTAACACTGACACGTGGGGTGGGGAGCTGTTGGTAACACTGACACGTGAGGTGGGGAGCTGTTGGTAACACTGACACGTGAGGTGGGGAGCTGTTGGTAATTTTGACACGTGGGGTGGGGAGCTGTTGGTAACACTGACACGTGAGGTGGGGAGCTGTTGGTAATTTTGACACGTGGGGTGGGGAGCTGTTGGTAACACTGACACGTGAGGTGGGGAGCTGTTGGTAATTTTGACACGTGGGGTGGGGAGCTGTTGGTAACACTGACACGTGAGGTGGGGAGCTGTTGGTAATTTTGACACGTGGGGTGGGGAGCTGTTGGTAACACTGACACGAGGGGTGGGGAGCTGTTGGTAACACTGACACGTGAGGTGGGGAGCTGTTGGTAACACTGACACGAGGGGTGAGGAGCTGTTGGTAACACTGACACGTGAGGTGGGGAGCTGTTGGTAACACTGACACGTGGGGTGGGGAGCTGTTGGTAACACTGACACGTGGGGTGGGGAGCTGTTGGTAACACTGACACGTGAGGTGGGGAGCTGTTGGTAATTTTGACACGTGGGGTGGGGAGCTGTTGGTAACACTGACACGTGAGGTGGGGAGCTGTTGGTAATTTTGACACGTGGGGTGGGGAGCTGTTGGTTACACTGACACGTGAGGTGGGGAGCTGTTGGTAACACTGACACGAGGAGTGGGGAGCTGTTGGTAACACTGACACGTGAGGTGGGGAGCTGTTGGTAACACTGACACGTGAGGTGGGGAGCTGTTGGTAATTTTGACACGTGGGGTGGGGAGCTGTTGGTAACACTGACACGTGGGGTGGGGAGCTGTTGGTAACACTGACACGAGGGGTGGGGAGCTGTTGGTAACACTGACACGAGGGGTGGGGAGCTGTTGGTAACACTGACACGTGAGGTGGGGAGCTGTTGGTAATTTTGACACGTGGGGTGGGGAGCTGTTGGTAACACTGACACGTGGGGTGGGGAGCTGTTGGTAACACTGACACGAGGGGTGGGGAGCTGTTGGTAACACTGACACGAGGGGTGGGGAGCTGTTGGTAACACTGACACGTGAGGTGGGGAGCTGTTGGTAACACTGCCATGGTAGCTCCATGTAAGCATGCTGCGCTGCCCCTGTGTCGCGGGTTGCGTCACGCGTGAACACAGGAGACCAACGAGTTCCTCCTACATCACAATGTGCGACGTGAATCAAACTCTTTATCCCTTGTCTTGCAAGGAAGGTGCCTTGAATACTGTTCGTTCTGTAGCCTACTTTAGTTTGGCAACAATAAGGACCCCTTGTTTTGGTAGCGAGATCATCTCGTTAACCTTTGAAGTCATGCCAAACATAAATCATAATTTCCATAAGATTAATTACACTGTATTCTTATGTCATTTGTCCGCCTCAAGTAGCGGAAGGCTTTGACAAAATGGAGTCCATCACGCTTGAAGCGACACTTCCATAAGCGCGACATCGCTTACACGAGCCACGACATGACACAGTCTTGCCACGCGGCTACGTGGATACACTCTGTCTTGCCACACGGCTACGTGATGACACTCTGTCTTGCCACGCGGCTACGTGGATACACTCTGTCTTGCCACACGGCTACGTGATGACACTCTGTCTTGCCACGCGGCTACGTGGATACACTCTGTCTTGCCACACGGCTACGTGATGACACTCTGTCTTGCCACGCGGCTACGTGGATACACTCTGTCTTGCCACGCGGCTACGTGGATACACTCTGTCTTGCCACACGGCTACGTGATGACACTCTGTCTTGCCACGCGGCTACGTGGATACACTCTGTCTTGCCACACGGCTACGTGATGACACTCTGTCTTGCCACGCGGCTACGTGATGACACTTAGTCTTGCCACGCGGCTACTTGTGACACTGTCTTGCCACGCGGCTACGTGATGACACTCTGTCTTGCCACGCGGCTACGTGATGACACTCTGTCTTGCCACACGGCTACGTGATGACACTCTGTCTTGCCACGCGGCTACGTGATGACACTCTGTCTTGCCACGCGGCTACGTGATGACACTCTGTCTTGCCACGCGGCTACTTGTGACACTGTCTTGCCACGCGGCTACGTGATGACACTCTGTCTTGCCACGCGGCTACGTGATGACACTCTGTCTTGCCACGCGGCTACGTGATGACACTTAGTCTTGCCACGCGGCTACTTGTGACACTCTGTCTTGCCACGCGGCTACGTGATGACACTCTGTCTTGCCACGCGACTACGTGATGACACTCTGTCTTGCCACACGGCTACGTGATGTACTCTGTCCTGCAAAGGGGCTACGTGATGACACTCTGTCTTGCCACGCGGCTACGTGGATACACTCTGTCTTGCCACGCGGCTACGTGATGTACTCTGGCTTGCCACGCGGCTACGTGATGACACGTTGTCTTGCCACACGGCTACGTGATGTACTCTGTCCTGCAAAGGCTCTACGTGATGACACTCTGTCTTGCCACACGGCTACGTGATGACACTCTGTCTTGCCACGCGGCTACGTGATGACACTCTGTCTTGCCACGCGGCTACGTGATGACACTCTGTCTTGCCACGCGGCTTCGTGATGACACTCTGTCTTGCCACACGGCTACGTGATGACACTCTGTCTTGCCACGCGCCTACGTGATGACACTTAGTCTTGCCACGCGGCTACGTGGATACACTCTGTCTTGCCACGCGGCTACTTGTGACACTCTGTCTTGCCATACGGCTACGTGATGACACTCTGTCTTGCCACACGGCTACGTGATGACACTCTGTCTTGCCACACGGCTACGTGATGACACTCTGTCTTGCCACACGGCTACGTGATGACACTCTGTCTTACCACGCGGCTACGTGATGACACTCTGTCTTGCCACGCGGCTACGTGATGACACTCTGTCTTGCCACGCGGCTACTTGTGACACTCTGTCTTGCCACACGGCTACGTGATGACACTCTGTCTTGCCACGCGGCTACGTGATGACACTTAGTCTTGCCACGCGGCTACGTGGATACACTCTGTCTTGCCACGCGGCTACTTGTGACACTCTGTCTTGCCATACGGCTACGTGATGACACTCTGTCTTGCCACACGGCTACGTGATGACACTCTGTCTTGCCACACGGCTACGTGATGACACTCTGTCTTGCCACACGGCTACGTGAGGACACTCTGTCTTGCCACGCAGCTACGTGATGACACTCTGTCTTGCCACATGACTACGTGACAACACGCGCTTCCTTGCCACATGACTACGTGACAACACGTGCCTCCTTGCACATGACTTCGTGGCTACAAGTGCCTCCTTGCCACATGACTACGTGACAACACGTGCCTCCTTGCACATGACTACGTGACAACACGTGCCTCCTTGCCACATGACTTCGTGACTACACGCGCCGCCTTGCCACATGACTACGTGACAACACGTGCCTCCTTGCCACATGACTACGTGACAACACGTGCCTCCTTGCACATGACTACGTGACAACACGTGCCTCCTTGCCACATGACTACGTGACTACACGCGTCGCCTTGCCACATGACTACGTGACAACACGTGTCTCCTTGCCACATGACTACGTGACAACACGTGCATCCTTGCCACATGACTACGTGACAACACGTGCCTCCTTGCACATGACTACGTGACAACACGTGCCGCCTTGCTACATGACTACGTGACAACACGTGCCTCCTTGCACATGACTACGTGACAACACGTGCCGCCTTGCTACATGACTACGTGACAACACGTGCCTCCTTGCCATATGACTTCGTGACTACACGTGCCTCCTTGCACATGACTTCGTGACTACACGCGCCGCCTTGCCACATGACTACGTGACAACACGTGCCTCCTTGCACATGACTACGTGACAACACGTGCCTCCTTGCACATGACTTCGTGACTACACGCGCCGCCTTGCCACAAGACTACGTGACAACACGCGCCTCCTTGCCACATGACTACGTGACTACACGCGCCGCCTTGCCACAAGACTACGTGACAACACGCGCCTCCTTGCCACATGACTACGTGACAACACGCGTCGCTAATGTGCAGTCTTATTTTAAAGTGAGGTAATTACCTAATAACTGTGTAGTAAGTTAAACAGTATACTCGCTTCTGTAGGCGTCTATTGAAGCGCATACATCACCGCATGCACTGCCCCGACTAGCACACTCTTTAGAACAATCATCTCGCTAGATTATTATCTGCTGCCAATCAAAACATTCATTTACTGAATCAATCGAATATTTTGGTAACCCCTGGTTTAAATGTTGCCGCGTCGTTTATTTGAAAGTATTGTGTACTAATGAAATGAAATGAGAGTTGGTCTGTGAGCTGCCGGCCTAGAAGTAGCGACCTCAAAATAGAGCTACCCTGGCTATTTTCATCTTGCCAAGACATGCAAACTAGCCTTAGAGATCATTATTTCCCAGATCTTAGCATACATAGGACCCAAACAACAATAGGACTTCGAGCATTACGTCAGGTTGGAGGATACCCCGCTGCTTCGTGATACCTCGAGGCTAATCGAGACGATCCACAACACAGTCTTGTTGTCATGCCTATGGGTATGATTGGTACCCTTGGCCACTTTGTTGCAATATTGCTGAACCAAGCCAGGATGACAAGTGCACCACATTATCAGAAATATTGCAGCCAAGTTTAGCCGTCATAGATACTGACTGCGTGTGGCCCCGGGGCCCTGACCCCCCTTAACCCCCCTGTAAAGATTCCGCGACACTATTTGAAGTCATTTATATAAAAACAAATACAATTATTTCATGCCAATAAAAATAATAATAATAATAATAATAAGTAATAATAATAATAATAATAATAATAATAATAATAATAATAATAATAATAATAATAATAATAATAATAATAATAAAAATAATAATAATAATAATAATAATAATAATAATAATAATAATAATAATAATAATAATAATAATAATAATAATAATAATTATAAACAAATTATAAACAAATTATAAACAAATTGAAATTCTGAGAAAGTACTTTTATACAAAATGCCCACATTCACAACTTCATAGAGCTATAGTATCGGCAGACAAGTCGCTTTCTCCCCTCAATTTAAATGACGGAAATTTAAACTTGCTTCAAAAACTAAATTCTGACACAGCAAAAGAGATCAGAATATCAGAAAAGACGTTACATAGCAGACATTATAAAGAACTTCTTAAGGATAGCGTCGATAGGGTAGCATCGAACAAATGGTTAACGTCCGGGGACATTTTCAGCGAAACAGAGGGATTTATGATCGCTATTCAAGATAAAGTAATCAAGACTAACAATTACAAAAAATACATACTGAAAGACGTCACAGTGGAAGATAAATGTAGAAAATGTAATTTGAACGGCGAAACAATTGAACATATCGTATCTGGGTGCAAAATGCTTTGTCAAACAGATTATCTTCATAGGCATAACCAAGTTGCAAACATTGTACATCAAAAATTAGCCATGAAGTATAAACTTATAAACACAACCACTGCGTATTACAAATACAAGCCTAAAAAGGTATTAGATAGTAAAGACTACAAATTATATTACGACCGGGCAGTTATTAGTTATTACAGACCAAACCATACATCACAATAGACCGGATATTATATTTATTGACAAGAAGAAACAAGAAACGATTTTAATTGATGTTGCCGTCCCTTTATGCCACAATGTAGAGACAACTTGGCGGGAAAAGATAAACAGATATAAGGAATTATCTTTTGAAATAAAAAGGTTGTGGAAGCAGAATAATGTAACTGTTATACCGTTAATTAATAATTATATCAGCAAATGGCATTGTTCCACGTAAACTCCATGACAGTATTAAACTAATTGGTCTCCAACCGAACATATACATCGAGATGCAAAAAGCAATTATTTTGAACACGTGTAGGATAGTGCGAAAATTTTTGAACTAAGAAGAATGAAGACTTCAAGAAGTTCTCCATCCCGATGGTGGTTTTCGTGGTTTCCACCGTACAAAGAGCGAATGCTGGGATGAGTACAAATCGGCCACGACCGTACATAGCATCCACAGTTCGGTTTGGAAAAAATAATGTGGACAATGATATTATATTAAGTAGTATAGCCAAATGTGGGCAGTTGAGAAGCAGAAGAAGAAGAAGAAGAAGAAGAAGAAGAAGAAGAAGAAGAAGAAGAAGAAGAAGAAGAAGAAGAAGAAGAAGAAGAAGAAGAAGAAGAAGAAGAAGAAGAAGAAGAAGAAGAAGAAGAAGAAGAAGAAGAAGAAGAAGAAGAAGAAGAAGAAGAAGAAGAAGAAGAAGAAGAAGAAGAAGAAGAAGAAGAAGAAGATATATTAAGTAGTTCTAAGTAGATTTTAATAAGGTAAACACATGGAAATACTTGACATTTGTGTCCGTACAACATGTTTATGCCGGTTTTGACCGAGTTTGTATGTATTGCAACAATAAAATAATAATAATAATAATAATAATAAAAATAATAATAATAATAATAATAATAATAATAATAATAATAATAATAATTACAATAATAATAATAAAAATAATAATAATAATAATAATAATAATAATAATAATAATAATAATAATAATAATAATAATAATAATAATAATAATAATAATAATAATAATAATTATAATGGCTTTATTTGCAAACAGGATATCAAAATCCCACTAGTGCAAACATAAATATAATATATAATATATAATTATACATTCATTCATATTATAATATGTATTTATAGATATCGTAGCTATTTCCTTTTTAACGAGCATTTGAGACATCTGATGATGTTAAAGTCTTTCCTATTCGAATATCCGACAAGTTGATAGTTCAGCCCCCCCGGCGTCTGTGATATGGTTGTTACGAAGCATAGCTCATTGAAACCAGATACGTAGTTGTTCGGATAGTTGGGCAGATTAAGGGATTTACTGCTTTCTTTCTTACGTTCTTTCTTTCTAGTTAAACTATATTAAAGACGTTTGCTTTCAGTCGAAAAGATTAGTGTGCTACATGTTCATAAGAACATTTTAGTAGATTGTGCGTATTAGTGGCCATGGACAGTGACTGTCGCTACAGCATCAGCACATACGTACATTGGGAACCCATTAAACCCTTCACTAGATTGTTGTGTTGTCTGTCAGTCATTATTATGTGATTGCAACAGCACCAACACGTCTTACATGCAACTGTTTCTATGCTATCTGCAGCAATAAGGGTTTTTGGCTCACTCTATAGTCTATAGCAACGTGTACTGTACCTGTATATTCGCCTTTGGCTCACCCTTATTTTTTTATTTCAAGTCCGTGCTTAGAATCATTCTTTTACCCGCTCCCGTGGCCAAAGTCATCTATCACTTTCGAGAGGGCCTGGTTTCAACACCACCATTCAAGCAAATTGTTTTTCATTTTACCAAGAGCCTTTGTTTGTAATAAAACAAAACGCGAGCATCGGAGGGACGATTTTTTTTAAGTCGTTCTCTTTCCTTTGTATGAAAGAAAGAAGAAAATGTATAACGTTGCATGTGTACGCATAAGTATGCCAGGAAGAGTCTTCAGGAAGTATAACGTTGCATGTATACGCATAAGTATGCCAGGAAGAGTCTTCAGGAAGTATAACGTTGCATGTATACGCATAAGTATGCCAGGAAGAGTCTTCAGGAAGTATAACGTTGCATGTATACGCATAAGTATGCCAGGAAGAGTCTTCAGGAAGTAAAACGTTGCATGTATACGCATAAGTATGCCAGGAAGAGTCTTCAGGAAGTATAACGTTGCATGTATACGCATAGTATGCCAGGAAGAGTCTTCAGGAAGTATAACGTTGCATGTATACGCATAAGTATGCCAGGAAGAGTCTTCAGGAAGTATAACGTTGCATGTATACGCATAAGTATGCCAGGAAGAGTCTTCAGGAAGTATAACGTTGCATGTATACGCATAAGTATGCCAGGAAGAGTCTTCAGGAAGTATAACGTTGCATGTATACGCATAAGTATGCCAGGAAGAGTCTTCAGGAAGTATAACGTTGCATGTATACGCATAAGTATGCCAGGAAGAGTCTTCAGGAAGTATAACGTTGCATGTATACGCATAAGTATGCCAGGAAGAGTCTTCAGGAAGTATAACGTTGCATGTATACGCATAAGTATGCCAGGAAGAGTCTTCAGGAAGTATAACGTTGCATGTATACGCATAAGTATGCCAGGAAGAGTCTTCGGAAACGGGATTAGTTATTAATTATTATAATGTTTTGAACGTTTATTAATCAATCATTATGTCGTGAGAAACAGGGCATGCATGATATCGCACTTTTCTACCGTTCATGCAATGATTAATCCAATATTGTATTTTCCATTCATCTCACTCGTAACATATTTCAAATAAAGTCGATCTTTATATGTATGTATGTAATACATGTTTATTGTCAGTTATTTGCAATGTTTCCCAGAATATAAATGTTTTAAAATTAAATGTGTGATGAATTGTTGGGTAAACAATGAATGGAAGAGGGGCATAGTAATAAGATCGGCCAGGAAAAACGCCACATTTCACAGTAAGAGATCTCCAGACTAACTAATTCGATCTCCGCTGAGAGTTGGAGGTAAGACGATCTATAGCCATAATCAAATAATCGCCGCCACTCGAGGTAACTCGATTATAGCTCCAGGCGGTTTGTGTGAAGTGCAATCATAATAGTAGAACAACTCCAGTGATCACTTGTCTGCAGCTCTCCGTGGAACCCAGCAAACATTTCCCTCAATCTGATATACGGTTTACTTGCCTACAATTAAGACGAGGAAGCCACCAACATGGGTGGCGAAACCTCGAGTAATTGTAACTCTTCACCGACACCATTTCAATGTTATATAATAATTACACTGCCTTATAAGCCCTACAACTAACTATTTATACACTCTTACAAGTTCGTTTTACTTCATATGATAATGTTAAACATTATTACTTCTTCTTTTTGACCAATATGAACAGATCTTATTGCAATGTATACCACATATTCGTTACTGAGTTAAACAAAATTAATACTCATTTTTTCCCTCAACAAAGAGGGTATTAAATAATGTTTTTCCTTATTTGTAATTAATTCAATTTCACTAATTATTATGTTAAGAAATGTTTAAGTTCTTAGAAAGTAAAGAGCTATGTTGCTCAGACTTCAATCAACGATACAATAAATCATTTTATTATGTAAAATATGATATTCACCCCCAGGGGCCCAGGGACCTCAAGCGCTTCTAGAACAGCCAGGAAACAATGCGCACATTTTACAAAACAGTTCGAGTGGTCTCGTCATTTAACTTTCCACTCCGAATAGATCCGGACCCAAGCGAGTTGCTGAGTTGCTCAACGCAAGTGCTCGGGCAGGCGAGTGGCTGTGTCGACCACTGTTGAGTCGCGTTCGACTATTGATATACATACTCGACCTTACTCGCATTTGGCAGCCGTGTGTGTTTCTAGCCAGGGATTATGAAACCTACGACTACAAAACAAAGCTTGCGTTTCTAGTTTTATAGTTGGTATCAATCAGTGATAGCAATAGAACGTGGATTTTGCCGATATCTCCTGGTAAATACATGATTAAAACAAAGTTTTAAATATTTTTCAAGTGTAACTGATGACAAAAATACGTATTTTATTTTGCCTGAAAATGGCTTTCATAATTTTAATGAGTAAGGTCCTATTTTTGTACTATTTTCATATAATTTACTAAATCGGATGGAGAACGCTCGAGCGTGAGTGCAATATCGAGCTTGCAATGATTTGTTTGCATACCTCTCTCTACTAGTGTAGTATAATACTGTTTGGGGGGCGCAACGAGATGCTTGACATTTTTAATCTTGTGTTTGATTTTTGCGATAATTTTCCTCCACATAACGTAATATTGAATATCTACACTTCATTCCGACATCATTTAGTTGGGTAAAGGGATGTAAATGTCAATAAATATTTTAATGCACAAATTTGTTTAATGCACGTTTTTGAGATTATTCGTGAACTTGAAACTCAGTAACCAAAACAGAAACAAATGTTTAAAATATTACATCGAAGTGTGCAAAAAATATTGTTTCTTACTTTTCTTAAATAGAAATTTTGTAACACTTTTAACAGTTGAAATGTTGAGTTGTTTAGATTCTAGACATATTCTGATGAACCTGTTTGTTTACCGCACTTAACGTTACCCACTTCGAGCCACATGCCTTTCTCACCGAGTGCTTTGTTTTCTTTCCAACTGCCGTTCCCCACTTCGAGCCACATGCCTTTCTCACCGAGTGCTTTGTTTTCTTTCCAACTGCCGTTCCCCACTTCGAGCCACATGTCTTTCTCACCGAGTGCTTTGTTTTCTTTCCAACTGCCGTTCCCCACTTCGAGCCACATGCCTTTCTCACCGAGTGCTTTGTTTTCTTTCCAACTGCCGTTCCCCACTTCGAGCCACATGCCTTTCTCACCGAGTGCTTTGTTTTCTTTCCAACTGCCGTTCCCCACTTCGAGCCACATGCCTTTCTCACCGAGTGCTTTGTTTTCTTTCCAACTGCCGTTCCCCACTTCGAGCCACATGTCTTTCTCACCGAGTGCTTTGTTTTCTTTCCAACTGCCGTTCCCCACTTCGAGCCACATGCCTTTCTCACCGAGTGCTTTGTTTTCTTTCCAACTGCCGTTCCCCACTTCGAGCCACATGCCTTTCTCACCGAGTGCTTTGTTTTCTTTCCAACTGCCGTTCCCCACTTCGAGCCACATGCCTTTCTCACCGAGTGCTTTGTTTTCTTTCCAACTGCCGTTCCCCACTTCGAGCCACATGCCTTTCTCACCGAGTGCTTTGTTTTCTTTCCAACTGCCGTTCCCCACTTCGAGCCACATGCCTTTCTCACCGAGTGCTTTGTTTTCTTTCCAACTGCCGTTCCCCACTTCGAGCCACATGCCTTTCTCACCGAGTGCTTTGTTTTCTTTCCAACTGCCGTTCCCCACTTCGAGCCACATGCCTTTCTCACCGAGTGCTTTGTTTTCTTTCCAACTGCCCGCGGGGTTTCACAACTTTTATACCACCAAGAATTGTTCACAACGAATATCAGGCACAAAAAGTTTGCCGGCAATATTATTTTAAAATTACTCCATCAAATAAATATAAACCTTGTTTGGTTCTGTGACGTATTGGTCCTGACCCGAGGTGACCTACTGACCTAATGACCACATGGGCCGATCTAAGGCTCTAAGCTACTACAACGTTGAACGGCGGGGACTATTGCATGTCTAGGAGCCATGTGGCTCTGAAGCTGAAACAATCAGACTGACTGCATTGTCTGAACAATAAGCCGAGTAGCGCTCAACTTAGAAAGCTGTATTTTCTTATGTCAAAACCACAACCAAAACTTTTTTCTCTTGTTTTGAGTTATTACGTTTACAGCTTGAATGCCCTGTACCATAGTATTGGAAAACTATCAAGTGGTTTCGATGCTGCACAAGATGAAGCTTGAATGGTGTAATTAATGTTAACATTAGGAGAGGAAAGTAATCGAAATTAATCGTGTAAGTTTTTGTCAAATTTATCGTCACATAAATTATGTCCACGAAATATGCTTTTCTTGGCAAATGTCCGCTAGAACTTTATCTAGGTCTAGTTCTTGTTACTAGTATCGGACATAGCTGGAAGACATTGAAAGGAATTGTCAGCAAAACACTACAGATAGCTTATTTGGAAACACTAAGAGAAAACCAGTTAAATTTCAACAGAGAATTGAACCCAGCCCTCCATATTACCAGGAGGGCGCCTTGATTGCTACACCTAATTAAATTAAACTAAAATTAATTGAAATATTAAATTGTCAGATCTGGGGGGTGAGTCTCGACTTCCTCGCGGAAACGAAACTTTCGGCAGGCTAAAATCTATTCTTGACCAATCGGAACCATGGGGCGCGTTTTAAGTATTTTCCACAGTCTGCTAGCGGTGAATCAGTGAGTCATCCAGGTGGCGGTGAATATTGTTCTGATAAACATGTCAAACGGGCACGAAGTTAACAATAAGTAAGCTAATACTTTATTACAACACATTATATTAGAATCTATACATTATATAGATTAGGCTGTAGTACTACGTTACTAATGTAGGCCTATTAATGTAGGCCTAGGCTTATTGTAGCCTAGTAATGGCCTAGACTAAAAGAGTTGGGCCTAGGCCTAAGCTAGGACTACACCACGTGATGAATTGACGTCACTTTCGCCTGTAGGATGTAATTCCGACAGCCAAATTGCAGACGGAATTACTTTCCACAATCGAAAGTGACGTCAGAAGATCACGTGGTCTAGGTCTAGCCTAGGTCTAGGCCCAACTCTTTTAGTTTAGGCCATTGCTAGGCTACAATAAGCCTAGGCCTACATTAATAGCCCTACATTAGTAACGTAGTACTACAGCCTAGTCTATATAATGTATGGAACCTAATATAATGTGTTGTAATAAAGTATTAGCAAACTTATTGTTAACGTCGTGCCCGTTTGACATGTTTATCAGAACAAATGATAATGCTTTAATAACAATACCCACCGCCACCTGGATGATTAACTGATTCACCGCTAGCAGACTGTGAAAAAATACTTAAAACCCGCCACATGGTTCATTGGTCAAGAATAGATTTCAGCCTGTCGAAAGTTTCGTTTCCGCGAGGAAGTCGAGACTCAACCCCCTGGTGGTCAAAAGCGGTCAAGTCACCAGTCAACAAACTGCAGACATGGTTTCAATTCTCGGTCGGGGTATGTTTCTTGAATGTCTGGCTTTCACTCAAATATTTCAAGAAACAAACACGTGACTTGGAGAGAGCCTCGAAACTGATAAGAGCTTGTATACTTCTCGTACATAACTCATAAGATCCAGTATTGTGATATGGACAGCTAATAAGGAAGCTTATCAGCTATTACGTGGATTTTAAGGTTTCTGATTGGTGGTTGCCATGTTGAAAACAAGTCTTTAGCTACTAAACGTTTTAATTAGCTGCTCGTAAAACCAGCTCTCGGTATTGTATTATTGTTTATTGAATTTAGTTACATACCAATATTGACACACAAAATAACGTCCACATTTTGATTAGTCCACCAGTCTTCTGAACGAGTAAGCTTCGCACTTATTGCTCGTTCTTTCACTGCGTGTACTCGTATATCCATGCAGTAGTATCGGCTCTTGGATTAGATGTCACACGTGGAACTCACGTGTCTGGCGCTGGCGCATATGAAGGATGGTCTATAAAACACTGATGATTACCCATGTTCTATCATTACGACTCAAGAATAACTTACTTCGATAACACAGCAATTATTTATTATCGCGGTAGGAACGCATTAAGTTGTTTTCAGTTATAAATGTCAAGGTAGTTACATGTTTTGGCTGTCGTCGTGTTAACATGTGAGACGACGCTTGGACCAGAAGTCAACAGGACATCGACATGGAAAACATGAGGTTTCATCTCCATCTATCACACTGAATGGCAAACAGATTTATAAGTCATGCATATTTTGAATCAAATAATCCACCACAGATCAGGTTCCATCTAGCCACTTTCTTATATTAGTTTATTGAGTAACATTGCAGGCTAGTCTGGTAAAAAACACGTATGTTGTCACTTACTGATGTTTGTTTTATTCATAAACGTAGAAGCCTGGCGAAGAGCACGCATATTGCCACTTACTGATGTTTGTTTTATTCAGGAACGTAGAAGCCTGGCGAAGAGCACGCATATTGCCACTTACTGATGTTTGTTTTATTCATAAACGTAGAAGCCTGGCGAAGAACACGCATATTGCCACTTACTGATGTTTGTTTTATTCATAAACGTAGAAGCCTGGCGAAGAGCACGCATATTGCCACTTACTGATGTTTGTTTTATTCATAAACGTAGAAGCTTGGCGAAGAACACGCATATTGCCACTTACTGATGTTTGTTTTATTCATAAACGTAGAAGCCTGGCGAAGAACACGCATATTGCCACTTACTGATGTTTGTTTTATTCATAAACGTAGAAGCCTGGCGAAGAACACGCATATTGCCACTTACTGATGTTTGTTTTATTCATAAACGTAGAAGCCTGGCGAAGAACACGCATATTGCCACTTACTGATGTTTGTTTTATTCAGGAACGTAGAAGCCTGGCGAAGAACACGCATATTGCCACTTACTGATGTTTGTTTTATTCATAAACGTAGAAGCCTGGCGAAGAACACGCATATTGCCACTTACTGATGTTTGTTTTATTCATAAACGTAGAAGCCTGGCGAAGAACACGCATATTGTCACTTACTGATGTTTGTTTTATTCAGGAACGTAGAAGCCTGGCAAATAACACGCATATTGCCACTTACTGATGTTTGTTTTATTCATAAACGTAGAAGCCTGGCGAAGAACACGCATATTGCCACTTACTGATGTTTGTTTTATTCATAA
Organism: Isoperla grammatica; assembly: GCA_945910005.1. Classification (NCBI taxonomy): domain Eukaryota; kingdom Metazoa; phylum Arthropoda; class Insecta; order Plecoptera; family Perlodidae; genus Isoperla; species Isoperla grammatica. The sequence goes on along the minus strand of OX246746.1, from coordinate 3,205,489 downwards.
ACGTAGAAGCCTGGCGAAGAACACGCATATTGTCACTTACTGATGTTTGTTTTATTCAGGAACGTAGAAGCCTGGCAAATAACACGCATATTGCCACTTACTGATGTTTGTTTTATTCATAAACGTAGAAGCCTGGCGAAGAACACGCATATTGCCACTTACTGATGTTTGTTTTATTCATAAACGTAGAAGCCTGGCGAAGAACACGCATATTGCCACTTACTGATGTTTGTTTTATTCGTAAACGTAGAAGCCTGGCGAAGAACACGCATATTGCCACTTACTGATGTTTGTTTTATTCATAAACGTAGAAGCCTGGCGAAGAACACGCATTATGCCACTTACTGATGTTTGTTTTATTCAGGAAAGTAGAAGCCTGGCGAAGAACACGCATATTGCCACTTACTGATGTTTGTTTTATTCAGGAACGTAGAAGCCTGGCGAAGAACACGCATATTGCCACTTACTGATGTTTGTTTTATTCAGGAACGTAGAAGCCTGGCGAAGAGCACGCATATTGCCACTTACTGATGTTTGTTTTATTCATAAACGTAGAAGCCTGGCGAAGAACACGCATATTGTCACTTACTGATGTTTGTTTTATTCAGGAACGTAGAAGCCTGGCAAATAACACGCATATTGCCACTTACTGATGTTTGTTTTATTCATAAACGTAGAAGCCTGGCGAAGAACACGCATATTGCCACTTACTGATGTTTGTTTTATTCATAAACGTAGAAGCCTGGCGAAGAACACGCATATTGCCACTTACTGATGTTTGTTTTATTCATAAACGTAGAAGCCTGGCGAAGAACACGCATATTGTCACTTACTGATGTTTGTTTTATTCATAAACGTAGAAGCCTGGCGAAGAACACGCATATTGCCACTTACTGATGTTTGTTTTATTCATAAACGTAGAAGCCTGGCGAAGAACACGCATATTGCCACTTACTGATGTTTGTTTTATTCATAAACGTAGAAGCCTGGCGAAGAGCACGCATATTGCCACTTACTGATGTTTGTTTTATTCATAAACGTAGAAGCTTGGCGAAGAACACGCATATTGCCACTTACTGATGTTTGTTTTATTCATAAACGTAGAAGCCTGGCGAAGAACACGCATATTGCCACTTACTGATGTTTGTTTTATTCATAAACGTAGAAGCCTGGCGAAGAACACGCATATTGCCACTTACTGATGTTTGTTTTATTCATAAACGTAGAAGCCTGGCGAAGAACACGCATATTGCCACTTACTGATGTTTGTTTTATTCATAAACGTAGAAGCCTGGCGAAGAACACGCATATTGCCACTTACTGATGTTTGTTTTATTCATAAACGTAGAAGCCTGGCAAATAACACGCATATTGCCACTTACTGATGTTTGTTTTATTCATAAACGTAGAAGCCTGGCGAAGAACACGCATATTGCCACTTACTGATGTTTGTTTTATTCATAAACGTAGAAGCCTGGCGAAGAACACGCATATTGCCACTTACTGATGTTTGTTTTATTTATGAACGTAGAAGCCTGGCGAAGAACACGCATATTGCCACTTACTGATGTTTGTTTTATTCAGGAACGTAGAAGCCTGGCGAAGAACACGCATATTGTCACTTACTGATGTTTGTTTTATTCAGGAACGTAGAAGCCTGGCAAATAACACGCATATTGCCACTTACTGATGTTTGTTTTATTCAGGAACGTAGAAGCCTGGCGAAGAACACGCATATTGTCACTTACTGATGTTTGTTTTATTCAGGAACGTAGAAGCCTGGCGAAGAACACGCATATTGTCACTTACTGATGTTTGTTTTATTCAGGAACGTAGAAGCCTGGCAAATAACACGCATATTGTCACTTACTGATGTTTGTTTTATTCAGGAACGTAGAAGCCTGGCGAAGAACACGCATATTGCCACTTACTGATGTTTGTTTTATTCATAAACGTAGAAGCCTGGCAAAGAACACGCATATTGCCACTTTCTAATGTTGGTTTTATTCATAAACGTAGAAGCCTGGCGAAGAACACGCATATTGCCACTTACTGATGTTTGTTTTATTCATAAACGTAGAAGCCTGGCGAAGAACACGCATATTGTCACTTACTGATGTTTGTTTTATTCATGAACGGATAGAGGTATGGTGAAGAGCACCCATATTTTCACTTACTGATGTTTGTTTTATTCATAAACGTAGAAGCCTGGCGAAGAACACGCATATTGTCACTTACTGATGTTTGTTTTATTCAGGAACGTAGAAGCCTGGCGAAGAACACGCATATTGTCACTTACTGATGTTTGTTTTATTCAGGAACGTAGAAGCCTGGCGAAGAACCCGCATATTGCCAGTTTACTGATGTTTGTTCTATTCATAAACGTAGAAGCCTGGCGAAGAACACGCATATTGTCACTTACTGATGTTTGTTTTATTCATAAACGTAGAAGCCTGGTGAAGAACACGCATATTGCCACTTACTGATGTTTGTTTTATTCATAAACGTAGAAGCCTGGTGAAGAACACGCATATTGCCACTTACTGATGTTTGTTTTATTCATAAACGTAGAAGCCTGGCGAAGAACATGCATATTGTCACTTACTGATGTTTGTTTTATTCATAAACGTAGAAGCCTGGCGAAGAACACGCATATTGTCACTTACTGATGTTTGTTTTATTCAGGAACGGATAGAGGTATGGTGAAGAACATATTATACTAGGGCACTTCCTGATAGTATGATTGTTTCGTTTAAGAAGTAAGTAGCGTGATGAATAATGCGTTATATTACAATACAACGCTGCATACTATTTGTGTAACATGCAGAGACGTGTATTATATTTACAAGGGTGAAAAACATATTATATGACGGCATGACCTTAAAAATCGTGATTTGTAAAATTGTCATTACAAATACCAATGAACATGGATATAATTTGAAGAAAGCTGGTAATTATTATAGACAATATTGCACTATCGATCACCTGGGTTTGGGAACCATAGTGTATTCAGACAGTCAGTTGCAATGACTGCGGTATGGCGCACTCAGCACTCAACAGTCAAGCGTGTTATGACAGTATAGGTCTACCTGATACACAATACCTACTTAATCGATTGGTTTTCAGTAAATGAAGCATTAGTCACGATACGTGAGTAGCATTAGTTAGTTTATTATTCATGAATTCTAATTAGAAGCTACAGCTCCCACATAACAGGCAAAACATCAAGAAGCGAAGAACGGCCATTAACTACAATAGTAGTAAAGCTAACCAACAAGCCTAATGATGATATTTGAGCTGTACGTCTCATATTTGGCAACGATGCTAATCGGTACGATTAGTGCATGGGTGACTGTTACATGACCAGTTGACCTCCACGCCTCAGCCAGGGTTCAAACCTGGAACGTAGGGACCACGGTTTACTAAACCAACGCCTAATCGACCTTGGCCAACTATGCTGGCTGCAAGACTGATAGAAGTTGTAGTCTATAGTCTCTTCCGAACATGGTTTTCTAATAATTACAGAAGCCTTCAAGAAAATGAAATATCGATGATTCTTGTTGTGTTACGGCAATCATGACAGAATGCAGGACGATGATGAATTGGACACGATGAGGGATGTAGATGAAGGATTGTGTTACTGCAATCATGACAGGATGCAGGACGATGATGCATTGGACACGATGAGGGATGTAGATGAAGGATTGTGTTACTGCAATCATGACAGGATGCAGGACGATGATGCATTGGACACGATGAGGGATGTAGATGAAGGATTGTGTTACTGCAATCATGACAGGATGCAGGACGATGATGCATTGGACACGATGAGGGATGTAGATGAAGGATTGTGTTACTGCAATCATGACAGGATGCAGGACGATGATGCATTGGACACGATGAGGGATGTAGATGAAGGATTGTGTTACTGCAATCATGACAGGATGCAGGACGATGATGCATTGGACACGATGAGGGATGTAGATGAAGGATTGTGTTACTGCAATCATGACAGGATGCAGGACGATGATGCATTGGACACGATGAGGGATGTAGATGAAGGATTGTGTTACTGCAATCATGACAGGATGCAGGACGATGATGCATTGGACACACGATGATGCATTGGACACGATGAGGGATGTAGATGAAGGATTGTGTTACTGCAATCATGACAGGATGCAGGACGATGATGCATTGGACACGATGAGGGATGTAGATGAAGGATTGTGTTACTGCAATCATGACAGGATGCAGGACGATGATGCATTGGACACGATGAGGGATGTAGATGAAGGATTGTGTTACTGCAATCATGACAGGATGCAGGACGATGATGCATTGGACACGATGAGGGATGTAGATGAAGGATTGTGTTACTGCAATCATGACAGGATGCAGGACGATGATGCATTGGACACGATGAGGGATGTAGATGAAGGATTGTGTTACTGCAATCATGACAGGATGCAGGACGATGATGCATTGGACACACGATGATGCATTGGACACGATGAGGGATGTAGATGAAGGATTGTGTTACTGCAATCATGACAGAATGCAGGACGATGATGCATTGGACACGATGAGGGATGTAGATGAAGGATTGTGTTACTGCAATCATGACAGGATGCAGGACGATGATGCATTGGACACGATGAGGGATGTAGATGAAGGATTGTGTTACTGCAATCATGACAGGATGCAGGACGATGATGCATTGGACACGATGAGGGATGTAGATGAAGGATTGTGTTACTGCAATCATGACAGGATGCAGGACGATGATGCATTGGACACGATGAGGGATGTAGATGAAGGATTGTGTTACTGCAATCATGACAGGATGCAGGACGATGATGCATTGGACACGATGAGGGATGTAGATGAAGGATTGTGTTACTGCAATCATGACAGGATGCAGGACGATGATGCATTGGACACGATGAGGGATGTAGATGAAGGATTGTGTTACTGCAATCATGACAGGATGCAGGACGATGATGCATTGGACACACGATGATGCATTGGACACGATGAGGGATGTAGATGAAGGATTGTGTTACTGCAATCATGACAGGATGCAGGACGATGATGCATTGGACACGATGAGGGATGTAGATGAAGGATTGTGTTACTGCAATCATGACAGGATGCAGGACGATGATGCATTGGACACGATGAGGGATGTAGATAAAGGATGGACACATAGAATCTAACGTATAAAGTTTGGTTTGAAGGAAGTATGACTATAGTTAGATGACACTAACGCCCGTGACAGTGGTTTTGACCTAGATCGTTCACTATAATAGACGACGGGCTCGAAAAGCCCCGCACTGCTATACCAGGTATTGATCGTACACAATGGATAAGCGATTAGGCGTCCGAATTCTTTCTATGGTTTCGTTAATATTAACCAATTTTCAATCGATATTGTTCTAAAACAACACACGCGAGTTCACGGAATCTCCCGGTTCAATCAAGGAACAATACCTCTGGTCAGGAATATACGGCCTAGTTCCAGCAGCGCACGACAGCCATGGCCATATCGGCCCAATTTGCATACGAAATAACTCAGCAATGCATGCATTTAGTCGGCCTGTGGATAAAGCAAGAGACCCGTTCAATGATGTTTTACATGTAAATATACTTGTGAGGAGTTACCCCTAAAAGAGGTCATATAGTCATACAGTCATACACACCGTCAATATTACGGTTTACAGTAAAGTTGCGCTGTCTCTTCGTACAGGGTCGTATTTTTAATATTGCGTGAACATACTTTTAATTGAGTTTGAACCTTTATTACTTGGAAAATATGCTATCCTTATCACTTTTGGTAAATTAATTTTCTCATTAGCCGGTACAAATGGGTTTATAAAACGATTTTTTTTTGCTTTTATGGATGTTTTTAGGTACTAATAATTTGTTTATAGAATATAAATTAACTTTTGTAATGTGACTGTGAACATATCTTTCAAAAGTAGATAATATAACAAAAAACGTATTATTGACACAATAAATATCCTTACAAATTTTAATTTCTATTTAATGGAGACTGTAATCTAGGGAATACCATTTTTAAATTACGACAGTATTAAATCAATTTAGAGTAATTTTAAGTATTATAAATTACACTTTGCGCATGGTTTGCCGACGCAGACCCTTAGCTGGTCAACACCAAACACGTTGGTTCAAGACGGAAACAACAACAAGTGTGAGGCTGTTACTCACCTCAACTTAGTGTCTGTTCTGGTGTTAGCTACAAGAGAAGAGTCGGGTGAAGGGGAACGTCAAGGCCTGGGTTCGAATCCCACACAAGCCTGAAACAGAACACAGTAATTACCATCAGCATGAAATTCAATCGTGTACAGTTAATGGTACACCATAAAGTGAGGCTAATAGTAGTTTATACACACCATAAAAAAACAAAAAATACAACATAAGTCTCAACTTTGATAATTTACAGAGCATACATTATTGGCGTCGACGTGAGCTGCTTTCTATATTGACTTGTAAATTCAACGACTTTTTGTTGGGTCTCTTATCAGTCTGCTGGTCTAATTTGGTTTATGAGCCTCCACATGTAGTGCGAAAACGAAAGACGTTCTACGAAGAGAAACACTTTATGAAGCTCTTTGCTAAATGCACGGCCTGCTATAGTGAACCTAGGCCAAGCCTGTAGAAAGCCCCACATTTTTAAATAGCTGCTACATATTTTATGCTTTGGCTTGAGTAGGCTACTTTAAAGATGGTCTTTTGACTCGAGTTTAGTACTAACTGCATTAAGGCTCTACGTCCACCTACCGCGCGGCATTAAGGCTCTACGTCCACCTACCCCGCGGCATTAAGGCTCTACGTCCACCTACCGCGCGGCATTAAGGCTCTACGTCCACCTACCGCGCGGCATTAAGGCTCTACGTCCACCTACCCCGCGGCATTAAGGCTCTACGTCCACCTACCGCGCGGCATTAAGGCTCTACGTCCACCTACCACGCGGCATTAAGGCTCTACGTCCACCTACCCCGTGGCATTAAGGCTCTACGTCCACCTACCCCGCGGCATTAAGGCTCTACGTCCACCTACCCCGCGGCATTAAGGCTCTACGTCCACCTACCCCGCGGCATTAAGGCTCTACGTCCACCTACCGCGCGGCATTAAGGCTCTACGTCCACCTACCCCGCGGCATTAAGGCTCTACGTCCACCTACCCCGCGGCATTAAGGCTCTACGTCCACCTACCGCGCGGCATTAAGGCTCTACGTCCACCTACCCCGCGGCATTAAGGCTCTACGTCCACCTACCGCGCGGCATTAAGGCTCTACGTCCACCTACCCCGCGGCATTAAGGCTCTACGTCCACCTACCACGCGGCATTAAGGCTCTACGTCCACCTACCACGCGGCATTAAGGCTCTACGTCCACCTACCCCGCGGCATTAAGGCTCTACGTCCACCTACCCCGCGGCATTAAGGCTCTACGTCCACCTACCCCGCGGCATTAAGGCTCTACGTCCACCTACCCCGCGGCATTAAGGCTCTACGTCCACCTACCCCGCGGCATTAAGGCTCTACGTCCACCTACCCCGCGGCATTAAGGCTCTACGTCCACCTACCGCGCGGCATTAAGGCTCTACGTCCACCTACCCCGCGGCATTAAGGCTCTACGTCCACCTACCGCGCGGCATTAAGGCTCTACGTCCACCTACCGCGCGGCATTAAGGCTCTACGTCCACCTACCTCGCGGCATTAAGGCTCTACGTCCACCTACCCCGCGGCATTAAGGCTCTACGTCCACCTACCCCGCGGCATTAAGGCTCTACGTCCACCTACCGCGCGGCATTAAGGCTCTACGTCCACCTACCCCGCGGCATTAAGGCTCTACGTCCACCTACCGCGCGGCATTAAGGCTCTACGTCCACCTACCGCGCGGCATTAAGGCTCTACGTCCACCTACCGCGCGGCATTAAGGCTCTACGTCCACCTACCCCGTGGCATTAAGGCTCTACGTCCACCTACCCCGCGGCATTAAGGCTCTACGTCCACCTACCCTGCTTTCTTATGCATGTTTATTTGAAACAATTTCAAAGCAATTTTAACAGACCGAAATTGGGGGTTCCGCATTGTAGATCAAAACCTTCAACTCTTCTATCTCAAGTACCATTTTACCAAATCTGTTACTATTATGAGCACGAAAGAGTTACTTTTCATCTTCAATAGCGACAAATTCTATTTTCATAATCATGTTTGTAAGCCAGCTATCGGTTCGTACTAAGGGCTAAACAATTATGAACAATTAACCAGGCAATGAACAAAAGAACAAGCATTTCCTTTTGACCCCCTACGACGAAGAAACGAGTAAATAAACCAATACGTATTAACCATCCTCTTTTTTAAAATCCAGTGACTTTGCGCATCATAGTAGTGGCGTAGTGTCGGCTCGTCGAGTGCTCATGTCTCACCAACGAATCTGTTATGTTATTATTAGCCGGTTATCTATTTAAAGCAGTTTTATTGTACACAACATCAGTAAAATAAAATTGTCTCAGAACCGCCATTGCTTCACAGATACATGATAGAGCCACCATTATAGTCCACCATATCCTCTGTTATTCACCGTAGGTACCTCAAACCACCGTGACTCTTCAAGCCCACCATTGTTAAAAGATGTATGATTGTACAAGGATTTGCTTTATCTCATGTAGACATTTGTTTATATCGACATATTTTCGTATTGTGTAAATTAAACCATGTAAACGAGTCCCAATTCCACAAAATGTCAGATCCAATAGAGATATTATTTCTAGCATTCACGCTAGTAAACGAAAATCAATTCTTGACACTAAGTGGGTAGACTAGAAATACAAATGTATGTATATATTTATTTAAACAGACTTGGCTACCGGACGTCTAAAAATGTTAGCCTAATTTCTCCCAACACGATAGTTCTCATAGACTGATGAGTGATGCGCCTGCGGATGCCAAGACTAGACCACGGCCACTGCAGATGGTTCACAGGGAAAGTTGGTGGAACAGATGATGAGTTTTATTTACAAACTACTAAAAACAAGATGCGTTAAAGACTTTGTACGTAAACCCCCCCTTCACCCCCCTCCCATCACGGGAAAACTAAACAGAAAGACTCAGATATTGAATGGCCTTTGCGTCAAGGAGAAGGAAGTGTTTATTTCGCTAGCCCAAGAAGTTTTAGCAGTGTGAATCTCATTGCCTCGTCACGCAATGTCGTGATTAGCTAGATCTCTCCACAGTAACACAGTTTACCTAACATAATAGTTCTCTTGACTGCATTGCTACACGCATGCTCCTGCGTGCAGACCATACAACACTGAAGGAAGTAAATACGTCGTATATAATATAGAGGTTGCACCATCTATGTAAAATGACATAACGGAATGCTTTGATCAACTGTTCTAGTTGAGAGGTTGTTAGTGCCGTTCTACTACAGAGGACGAATAACCTATAATATCAACAAACCCCTTTGGTTGCGTCTTGCGTTGTGTCAAATATACATTATGAAAGTAAGTAATGCAACATTAACAACCCTGATGCTTCAGTAGAGACCTGAGTTTATTGAGGCTCGGATGCAAACGACACAAATACCTTGAAACGCCTGATAACTGATAACTGATAAGCACTGAAAGCACTGAGCACTGAGGTCACGCAGCTAACACACTTCGTGATATTACGAAGATAAACGAGACAGTTTATTTCTTCGATCCCTCCCAGTTTTGTATTTCTATTCTTAACCAACATCTGGAAATTTCAAATTTAAATTCAAATCAACGGTCTTGTGCGTTGCTAAAACGCAGGCAAGTACTACTGGTGTTATAGAATCTATCGTTTAATTGGTGTTTATGTTTTACGAGTAGACTCTTTAAATTATCAAAATATGTTCGTTTTTTCTGGGAAAGAACCCAATAGTCCAGCAAGTGATGAAGGCGTTGGCACTATGGGCACTCGAAAACTCAAGTCCGCGAAAACTCTAGTCCGCGAAAACTCTAGTCCGCGAAAACTCTAGTCCGCGAAAACTCTAGTCCGCGAATACTCTAGTGCGCGAATACTCTAGTGCGCGAATACTCTAGTGCGCGAATACTCTAGTCCGCGAAAACTCTAGTCCGCGAAAACTCTAGTCCGCGAATACTCTAGTGCGCGAATACTCTAGTGCGCGAATACTCTACTGCGCGAATACTCTAGTGCGCGAAAACTCTACTGAGCGAATAACTAAGTGCGCGAATGTTCTAGTGCGCGAATGATCGGGTGAGTTTTCTCTGACTATAGAACATCACTATAGATATAGAACCGACCTTCACCAGTCACCACGGCAGTATCCAAAGCAATGCCAATTGTGAATATGAACAAAACACTAAGTAGATGGAATTTAAGTTTCGTTTAGGTTAGGGTATAACAAATTGTGTAGCGGTGAAATTAGGGAACGTGGTGACATTACAAAGCTTAAGATTGACAACAATTTGTGTTAAGCAGCAAAAGCAAAACAAACTCTCATTGCTTTAGGAAAGCAATAATTAGTTGTAATTTGCAAGTTTACAAGAATTCCAACCCGAAGTGAACTAGCAAACTAATGTTAAATTCAACACTTCTCTAATTGATCAGATAAATTAAGAAAACAGTGGGGGAAGACATTATCATGTATACACATTAGAAACATGATAATGGAACGGCGTTGGGTGCAGAGTGGTGGTGAGGGGGGGGGGGGAAGATAACTAATCCAATTTAACTTTTCTATATCAATAGTACCAGCTTCTTAAAGACGAAACAACAATAATAATGCCACTCACACCAACATACCAATATAAACATGCTCTCGTCGCCTCGTTACCACCCAATGTCATCGTCAATAAGAGTACAATTACTATATCACATACATAATAGGAAATTCTTCACATTTGCGTAACAAAATAAATTTATTTTAAGATCTAAATGTATTTTTAAAAATCTTTCCTTAATGATCATTTTCTCTATGAATATATATTAATCTGACCGTTTCCTACACTGCGTTCTGACCGTTCTATTCATGAATATATTAAAAAATATACGACACCAGTTATAAATCACAATCTATGCGATGTCACTTACGGTATCTACGTCACGACTGAAATATTAATCTCAGTGATCCATCCTTTATGTCCCCGCTTGTAACCACTAGCCCATATTATTCTTCGTTATAATACATACATAAAGTGCGTTCAGATAATATAGGAGAGCCGATGTTACTAGTAGAGATGCGAATTTGTGGGAAACGTACGGCCCGGCCCGAAACTGTCCGGCCCGAGTCCGGCCCGACAAGGTAAAAACTTACTGCCGCCCGGCCCGAACCCGGCCCGAAAGATGATGATTCCGGCCCGGCCCGAAAGTCGGCCCGAAAGTCGGCCCGAAAGCCCGAAAGCCCGGCCCGGCCCGAAAGCGCGGCCTGGCCTTATAGTAAAGCCGCCGCCGACACAAAACGTATCGATTTAGTCGATCGCCACAGTGGTGGCTATAGGGGTAGGGAATAGGAGAATGTTGTGTGTGGGTGGGTGAACTGTGGCCTGTGGAGAACTCCAAAAAACAAACTGCTTACCGCTGCTTAGATAATTAAACTGAAGCAGCTCTATATTCAATTTTATAGATTTTTTTTTTTAATTATACAAAACATTATTAAATATTGATATCCAGCCTCAAAATGCTGGCCGGGGAAGCCAGAAGTCCGACCCGGCCCGAAAGCCCGACTCGGCCCGAAAGCCCGAAAACCCACCCGGCCTGGCCCGAAAGCGCGGCCTGGCCTTATAGTAAAGTCGCCGCCGACACAAAACGTATCGATTTCGTCGATCGCCACAGTGTTGGCTATAGGGGTAGGGAATAGGAGAATGTTGTGTGTGGGTGGGTGGACTGTGGCCTGTAGACTGTGTGAGTGTGTAACTCCAAAAAACAAACTGCTTACCGCTGCTTAGATAATTAAACTGAAGCAGCTCTATATTCAATTTTAAAGAATTATTTTTTTTTTTATTATAAAAACATTATTAAATATTGATATCCAGCCCCAAAATGCTGGCCGGGGAAGCCAGAAGTCCGACCCGGCCCGAAAGCCCGACTCTGCCCGAAAGCCCGACCCGGCCCGAAAGCCCGAAAGCCTGGCCCGGCCCGGCCAGAACTTTCAATGCTTCGGCCCGATACCGGCCCGAAGCCCGAAGCTAACTTAAGAAACCCAGCCCGGCCCGGCCCGAAAGTCGGGCCGGGCCGGGCCGGGCTTTCGGGCCGTTCGGGCCAAAATTCCCATCTCTAGTTACTAGATGGTATCATACTGACCAGTCTACCACCCTTTCTATGCACTCTGCTTCAACGAAAATCAAAAGATTCCTGGCGTTCTTTCACACATTAGTAAAATCAGTCTTCCACTTAGAGACTGTTAAATAAAATTAATTTCAACACCTACTAGAACTGCTGCAATGGCAACATTGAGGTGGTACTTTTGGACTTAAGTATGAGACTAGGTAAGTTGTGGCATTTCTATAGTCGTTCCAAGCCAACAATACCCATGCTGGCGAAATAGCCCAGGTCAGTAATAAGAACTTCATTTTGCACTTATCTATAATTATATTTCATCCGTGATTTAGAATTGTGAAAAGTGTAAACACAGAGGGCGCGAGCAATGAGATTTGTCGAAACAGCGAGCATAAGATTGGCACACTCCTACGTTAAGATGGGAGGTCAGCATAAGAAAAGTTAAAATATGCCACCTGTATAGTATTTGAATAATCAATGAAGTGCAACTGTAAAAACTACCACTTCGTGTTTTCATATATTTCATTTTACTAGTGTGTATCGTAGGCGAGAAGTGAGAAGCGAAGCCTAAATGTTGCCTCCGTGAAAACGTCTAAATTAAATATTGTCTTTAAAAGTTCCACAAAGATTGGACGAAAGTGGGATATTGTGTTCGGGCCTCAGACAAGAGTCAAAAGCAAAACCATCTGCCACTTACAACAACACTTTATAGTAATGGGTTCCATCATTTCGAGTAGTTCCATGTATTTCTAGAAATAGACGTGATATCATAATATCTTATAATGCAGTAGGTCCCAGGTCGTTCTGGTGTGTGGTTCTGTGGTTGACGACCGGACTGCGGCCCAAGCAACAAAAACACATTCGATTTTTATTGGGCAAAGTCATGAACTTTTTCCGTGTGCGCTACGGAAAGGCTGCATGACTTATTCAAAACTCCACAAATAGACTGACTGTCATAATCAGGCTATTGATTGGACCATTCGAAGCCATTGTATGCGGGTTTTGTTGATACACAATGAGGGGTGTATCAGCAGCTACGAGTTATGTTTTGTTCTTTTTGTTTTTTTGACAATCTTTATGTCTAATAAATGCCATACGTTTATGTCAGGATATTTGTTCGTCTGAATTAATTATTATAAATTGATTTTTACTTGGCAAAAGCCTTAATGATTATCTAAATATTTTAGCTTGCACAAGGGCACAGATAATCACGACATATAAACCATGAGTTCCTGTGTTTCCAAGGTTCAGTGACCCGGCTTCATATATCAATATCATCCACTCTTCGTCTCGCTTAGCTACGTTGAAAACCAAGCATATAACTTCGTTATAATTCCAGTGCCCGTGGGACGGAAATAAATAAAAAGAAAGGGACAAGAAGCCAAACAACAAAATATCGAAAATCTTTCAATGCATTTTCAATCTATATGGAATAGCCTGATCAAGGAAATGAAAAGTGGTAGTCTAAAGTATTTTCCAGTATAAGAAACGTAGCGGACCTCAAGCGCATTCAAAGACCGAGAGTTGACATGTTATTAGCCTCGTCTTTGTGGACACGCCAATCACTGATGCATCGACTGTCACAACACAGCCAATTTGTCTCAGCAACTTGGGTTCATTTCGCTGCTGTATTTAGGACAGACAGGAGCTACCGTGCGATACGGGTTGTGTGCTCTTTTGGTTAGCTTGTTGTGTTCTGTGTAACGCTGTATTTTTTATAATAATCTGTAAATAACTCATATAAACCTACCCATAGTTATATATTATTGTTATCATATAGTCATTATAGTGACAAGTGCTTAATAATCGTGGTGTTGCGCACAACACTGCACGTATTAGCAAAACATGGCGTTATTTTCGCACACCCTATACAATATGTTACAAGTTTAGGCTATTAGAAAATGATGTCGCACCAATCGGGGATGAGTCGACGTACTTGTAAGCCATCTACCCCATGTGGCTATGACTGACGCGTGTCCAACCCCCACAGACCATCAATGGCTTTGAAATCTGTATTTGCCGCTACGTTTCTTATACTGGAAAATAGTTTAGAGGGGCTGCTTTTTGTAGGACACTAAGGAGCGTTGCACTTTCACTTGTCAGCCGAGTCACGCTAGGCTGTCAAGGTCAACTGCGCTCTACCCCGTGTTGGCGGCACAACTAGTTGTTATACCCATCCCTACTGTACTCAAACACGCAGGGAGTTTCACTGCAAAACCCGCGTTCAAGAGTTGTGTTTCGAGAAAGGTACACAATACGGAAAAAGTGCTAAATGTCGGGAATGTACTTTCGTAAGAACTAAAAACAGGGTCAATAAAACATCAAATAACGCAAACATTACGGTTGTCATTATAGGGCAGCCAATTAATTATTAATTCTGTAATTGGCTGCCCTAATGGCAACCGTAATGATTGCAATATTTGACGTTTTATTGACCCTGTTTTTAGTAGTTACGAAACTACATTCCCGACATTTGGCACTTTTACAATATTTTGAAGCGTTTTCCAAATATTACAAACAACCTGTAATTTGGTATGTTTTTTACAGTGATACTATCTTCCCGCCCTAAGGCTGCATTTGCACTTTGAAAATGTCATAAAATAAAACAAAATATATGATCGTCTAGAGCAACTCATGAATGTTTCCTTGTTCTAATAAATATTTCGGTCTATCAAAGGTTTTTGTCTGTATTGTTGCAACACACCTTTCAATAAAATATGAACATTTGAAAAACGGAAATATTTATTATAACAAAAAACCTTCATAAAAAAGAGCACATGATATATTTTGGTTTACTTGGGACGTTCTAAAATCATTTTCGAATAGAGACAGATCGGGGTTTCCCCCGGGTGGCTGGACACAGATGGGTGAGGGTATGAATCTAACGTTCCTCCGATCAGAAATAATATTTGGGTTCGAATCCCAGCGGGGACGTATTCTCTACCAAGCAGGTACCTACCCGTGCACACTAACTGGAGCCACTAGACTGTGCTAAGATAATGAATCGATGTCAGACTACAGGCAAAGCCTGTCAGGTACGGAGAGCGTGTGACATGCGGGGTTGCTTGATTCAGAATTCAGGCGCCACACACATAAACGTCAATTATGCTATTACTTATTCACACGCAAAACTACTCCACTCTGTCCTGTGCACTCAGGCCAAAAATAAATCTCAGTGTACTTTTACGAAACCAGGTGTTATGTAAGATTTGCATGGTGTAAATTAGACAACTTTATGTAGTTCCCTGACTGACATATTTATGGCCTAGCAACTCAATACTAATAATGTAGAGTATATAATATTGTAGGGACGGTCTCGAGAAACCTGCATATAGAGTACACGCATGTGGCACACGCATGTGGTACACGCATGTGGTACACGCATGTGGTACACGCATGTGGTACACGCATGTGGCACACGCATGTGGCACACGCATGTGGTACACGCATGTGGTACACGCATGTGGTACACGCATGTGGTACACGCATGTGGCACACGCATGTGGCACACGCATGTGGCACACGCATGTGGCACACGCATGTGGCACACGCATGTGGCACACGCATGTGGCACACGCATGTGGCACACGCATGTGGCACACGCATGTGGCACACGCATGTGGCACACGCATGTGGCACACGCATGTGGTACACGCATGTGGTACACGCATGTGGTACACGCATGTGGCACACGCATGTGGCACACGCATGTGGCACACGCATGTGGCACACGCATGTGGCACACGCATGTGGCACACGCATGTGGCACACGCATGTGGCACACGCATGTGGTACACGCATGTGGTACACGCATGTGGTACACGCATGTGGTACACGCATGTGGTACACGCATGTGGTACACGCATGTGGTACACGCATGTGGTACACGCATGTGGTACACGCATGTGGTACACGCATGTGGTACACGCATGTGGTACACGCATGTGGTACACGCATGTGGTACACGCATGTGGCACACGCATGTGGCACACGCATGTGGTACACGCAACACGCATGTGGTACACGCATGTGGTACACGCATGTGGTACACGCATGTGGTACACGCATGTGGTACACGCATGTGGTACACGCATGTGGTACACGCATGTGGTACACGCATGTGGTACACGCATGTGGTACACGCATGTGGTACACGCATGTGGTACACGCATGTGGTACACGCATGTGGTACACGCATGTGGTACACGCATGTGGTACACGCATGTGGCACACGCATGTGGTACACGCATGTGGTACACGCATGTGGTACACGCATGTGGTACACGCATGTGGCACACGCATGTGGTACACGCATGTGGTACACGCATGTGGTACACGCATGTGGTACACGCATGTGGTACACGCATGTGGTACACGCATGTGGTACACGCATGTGGTACACGCATGTGGTACACGCATGTGGTACACGCATGTGGTACACGCATGTGGTACACGCATGTGGTACACGCATGTGGTACACGCATGTGGCACACGCATGTGGCACACGCATGTGGCACACGCATGTGGTACACGCATGTGGTACACGCATGTGGTACACGCATGTGGTACACGCATGTGGTACACGCATGTGGTACACGCATGTGGTACACGCATGTGGCACACGCATGTGGCACACGCATGTGGCACACGCATGTGGTACACGCATGTGGTACACGCATGTGGTACACGCATGTGGTACACGCATGTGGTACACGCATGTGGCACACGCATGTGGCACACGCATGTGGCACACGCATGTGGCACACGCATGTGGCACACGCATGTGGCACACGCATGTGGTACACGCATGTGGTACACGCATGTGGCACACGCATGTGGCACACGCATGTGGCACACGCATGTGGCACACGCATGTGGCACACGCATGTGGCACACGCATGTGGCACACGCATGTGGCACACGCATGTGGTACACGCATGTGGTACACGCATGTGGTACACGCATGTGGTACACGCATGTGGTACACGCATGTGGTACACGCATGTGGTACACGCATGTGGTACACGCATGTGGTACACGCATGTGGTACACGCATGTGGCACACGCATGTGGCACACGCATGTGGTACACGCAACACGCATGTGGTACACGCATGTGGTACACGCATGTGGTACACGCATGTGGTACACGCATGTGGTACACGCATGTGGTACACGCATGTGGTACACGCATGTGGTACACGCATGTGGTACACGCATGTGGTACACGCATGTGGTACACGCATGTGGTACACGCATGTGGTACACGCATGTGGTACACGCATGTGGTACACGCATGTGGTACACGCATGTGGTACACGCATGTGGTACACGCATGTGGTACACGCATGTGGTACACGCATGTGGTACACGCATGTGGTACACGCATGTGGTACACGCATGTGGCACACGCATGTGGTACACGCATGTGGTACACGCATGTGGTACACGCATGTGGTACACGCATGTGGCACACGCATGTGGTACACGCATGTGGTACACGCATGTGGTACACGCATGTGGTACACGCATGTGGTACACGCATGTGGTACACGCATGTGGTACACGCATGTGGTACACGCATGTGGTACACGCATGTGGTACACGCATGTGGTACACGCATGTGGCACACGCATGTGGCACACGCATGTGGCACACGCATGTGGCACACGCATGTGGTACACGCATGTGGTACACGCATGTGGTACACGCATGTGGTACACGCATGTGGTACACGCATGTGGTACACGCATGTGGTACACGCATGTGGTACACGCATGTGGTACACGCATGTGGTACACGCATGTGGTACACGCATGTGGTACACGCATGTGGTACATGCATGTGGTACACGCATGTGGTACACGCATGTGGTACACGCATGTGGTACACGCATGTGGTACACGCATGTGGTACACGCATGTGGCACACGCATGTGGTACACGCATGTGGTACACGCATGTGGTACACGCATGTGGTACACGCATGTGGTACACGCATGTGGCACACGCATGTGGCACACGCATGTGGTACACGCATGTGGCACACGCATGTGGCACACGCATGTGGTACACGCATGTGGTACACGCATGTGGTACACGCATGTGGTACACGCATGTGGTACACGCATGTGGTACACGCATGTGGTACACGCATGTGGTACACGCATGTGGTACACGCATGTGGTACACGCATGTGGTACACGCATGTGGTACACGCATGTGGTACACGCATGTGGTACACGCATGTGGTACACGCATGTGGCACACGCATGTGGTACACGCATGTGGTACACGCTACATATTGTTCGAACAACTTTGAAAATGGTAAAATTCGTTACGTACGTTCCAGTTTGCCGCAACGCAACGAGAGACCACGCGTATTGTCAACTGGCATTCTTTACCTCATACCAAATGCACTGCGACACTAATTGGCCAAGAATAACGTTCTCACAGCAAATAAAGAGCTACTTCATTGATTTTAGGCTTTCAGCTCAAACTCCACCGTTACTGGGGATAAAACATTGAAATGTTGATTTCTGAAAAGAGGGCACTTATTATGTGAATGTTTTATCTTGGACTCCTGGCAAATTATTCATACAGAGCACAGCATTCTAGTTCAGCTCTTGCTAATGGCTTCCTGTTCCTACGTCCAAACGAGCATGGGAGAACCTATTTGTTATGTGCTCGACTTTACCCAAACAAAACATACTAATACAAACAAACAATGCGATCTCGCTGTTTCCGTGGAGTGGACGATACAAAAAGGTTTCCTTATCACAATTGCAAAGAGTGTTGAAGTGAGGTTAAGTCAGGGATTCTCAGTCACACACGCAATCACTCAACAAGATATTACAACAGCTTTCTCTTAAGAGTCTGCGGCACCAGATAGTTACAGTTTAAGGTTTTCTTTTCGTATCTTCAAAAAAACATGTGGGAAGATCCACAAGACAGATATATCAGGGTCTACATACATCAAGGACAAATATGCAAAATGCATTGCATTTGGATGGTTGGGTTAGATGAGGGTGCGTAGCGCGCCTCGGCAAATGGTTTCAAAAACTCCCAACTCTGTCGATGAAACGAAATCCGCACAGAAAACCTTCTGTGCTTATATGCTCCTTGTAGGCTCACGATCTACACCCGCCAGACTGGTTCTATAGAACCCCTGCGAGATATGAGTGGAGCAAAGCAGAGGGTTCTTGTTATTGTTGACAGCTGTTTAGCTTCTTGGCGTCATTTATTGTGATGCAACCCTGTGATGCCGAACAAGACTATACACCTATACACCTATACACCTATACACCGCTCGCAAAGAAGATAAGACCAAACTAATATTGATCTTACTCATACGGTCAGTCTTTATTATGGCTCAGCCCAGACAACAGTGTAGCATGGATTGTACGATATAAATGTGGCCTTCCAGTTACCTGGTTCGTTCAGTTTACACGTGGAAGTATGGTTGGACATTATTTCACAGTCTTTACTGTTGTTTCATGTTTCAACGTTTACCATTCGTGTTTGCGTGTGTAATTTTACACGGTGGAATTACGAAATAGATACATATCCTTCATTGATTTAAAAAGTGTATGCATTTGATTATATGTATTTCCATTCATAATGAGCCTTGGGGGTTGGCAGACAAAAGTTCAATTCCAAACACAAAAACTAGCAGCAACCCCAAACTAAAAACTACATACAATAATAAATATATAAACTATACACTAAAACAAATCTACTCAATGTATTAAAATATTAAAAAGGATTGTAAGGAAAATATGTTTAGAAATTAATAATTAAGGAGGAAAAAAGTGAAAGATAAACAAAATGAGAAATGGAACTGGTGGCTCCAAAATAATCAAAACATTTACCGTAAAAACTTTAGTAAGAAACTGGAACCGAAATCAAAATGAAAAAAATAGACACTAAACACAGACAAATGAAAGAAAAAACTTCGGGTAGACACATTTGCCTGGATCAATTAGCTCTGTTTTCTCCCCGTTGGCCGGCAGCATTGAAACGTGTGGACTAACTTACATCAAGTTCGCCTCAATTTCTCGTCTAGTCCGAAACTTATAAAATGTTTCTCAGTAATTATGCCTGTTCTACCTAAATTTGTACAAGCTTTGGACTAATCGGTAAAGCTATCTTAATGGCTGACAAAATGCTTTCTGACCAATGCTTTCCTTGACTGGCATTGAGAGGAACGGAGATCATCCACACTCACACACCGCTTTTCACACAGAAAGGAAAATCAATGATGTCTTAAAATGAATTTCCCATAAAGTCTATTTACGAGAGAGCTATTGTCAAGTCGCAGTGTTGTTCTAAGGCGCAGTGTGTCGTTACACGTACTTAGCTACTCGGCCCCTCCCTCTTGAGCTCAGGAGTCCTGACACCTCGCGACCTCAGGGTGGATTCACGTACACTAACATAACCACCATTCATACCTTGTTGGCTTACACGTGAAACCAGAATGTTGTATAATAACTCACTCACTCATAGTGCTACGGCAAGACGTGCATCATTGAAGATTCCATCTCTAGAAACATTCAGGAAAAAAGTAGAGCTGCAATTTTTGTGGGGCATGTTAAATGGTAGGACAAACCTGGATCCATATGTAAGACTACAAGCCTGTAATCGTAGTGCCCAATTTGGTAGGGGTCTATTGTTCAGGCCACCTTTTGCCAGAACAGCAGCCTACCAGAAAGGGTTCTATTATAGGGCTTGTCAATCGTGGAATTCCCTACCACTCAAGATCAGGATGGCACGCTCATTAGATGTCTTCAAAGCCTCTTTAACGGAGCATTTTTTAAACATTGTTTTGTAAATTTTCATTTTTTTATTCTTTTTTATTCTTTTTTACTTCATATTTAACAGTTGTATCTTATAATTATATTTTCATTCATATTATATTTTCATGTTTTTTGTTTTGTATTTTATATTTTGTATTTTGTATTATGTTCATTATTATATTTTAATTTTAGTATGGGTTGGCAGTCACTCTGGTGTTTGGAGCTGTGCTCTTTTCTGCCAACCCCCATTCTATTTTGTAGTAAATGGAAATGATTAATAAATAAATAAATAAATAAATAATATACCTCATACCACGAATCGGCCCGCTAACATTTGAATTCATCCAACAGTTCTAAAACGACCCATGTATAGAACACGACACTGTTGATATTTCAGCTCATTATATAACACCACTTCCACGTCTATTAACCAAGCCTATCACTTGATTTCATTGGTAGGCTTCTCGGTAAAACTTCAGTGATGCCTTAACAATGTAGTGCATGGATATCTCTGACCATAACAAGACTCTTATAGAGAACCCCAGGGGTGCCCCCTTCAGAGGAACAACTTTTAACAAGGTTCACCATTATTAGCCAAGCTATTTGGAATTGCCTCTGCGGAAATATGGAGGCAAACTTAACAATCGTATATCTTTGCTCGCATTTAGCTCGTTAAAAATGAGTAGAGCGAGATGCGGCAACACTGTTAATTATTTCTTTGCATGGTTGGCAGGTCTCGTTCAATGCACCGCAAATACAAGCGCTCGTTTTCAGATAGTCAGGGATATCCAAAACGCAGCACGTGGCAAAAATATCGTGCTCAAAATGTATTTTACTCTAAAAGCACGTTTGCCGGGGTGATGCGGAAGTGCGTGTGTGTGGGGGGGGGATGGCTATTATGTAGGCCTATAAACACATAACTGTATTGTATTAAGTCTTCTCTTGACTACATGACATGACAAAAGGTTGAGCAATTAATATCGAGTTCAGCTAAAACCGAACAAGTTGGGGCTCAAGAAGAGATGTACTTACTCTAGGGGTGTTACGAAGATATTCATTTAATTGATTCAATACCGTGTGTTAAGCAAAATTATATCTCGTAACTGACGAAGGGAACTTTTTACCCTTTCTCTTTAAACTGTTGTATGTTCTAAGTTTGGCCGGACAGAAAAGAAACCGTTCCATTGAATCTGGTTGACATTACATTATTCACATCACACATAATGGAATCTCCGTTCTTGATTTCGGTTTACCCGAAAAACATAATTGAACAATATCAACGAAATGATTAGAGCAACGCAAAACGGTGGCCGCAGTGATGTTGGGCGTTCTTATCAGCCCTGCCACCCTGTGGGGAGCTATTGCTGCCACACCCCTCTACACGTAAAGTCAATTGCTCATGCAATACGGTGGAACATTTTACGTTGACAAAACATACAACTCCTAGACAGAGAAATGGGTTGTGAATTCAGATGGTGATTCAAAACATTAATTAATTAAAGGGATTGTCTGTTGAAAACCGCGAAACAATACCTTTTCAATTCAATTACAAGCTAATTAAATGATGCATAGGAAAATTTACCTCAAGGTACGGAAAAACAGTGATGTAATTAAGCGCCCTCACTTGAGCTGGTACAGTTGCACAGTATGTATTGTCTTCCTGCAATGGGACTCAAGACAGAAGCTATACAAGATGCTGACAAGTGCACATAGAGACTACGCAGGCTAACTTTCACATGTATCACTGAGTGACTCCCCCGGCCTCGTATCGCTGAGTATGACTCCCCCGGTCCTTCAGCGCTGAGTATGACTCCCCCGATCTTGTATCGCTAAGTATGACTCCCCCGGCCTTGTATCGCTGAGTATGACTCCCCCCGTCCTTCAGCGCTGAGTATGACTCCCCCGGCCTTGTATCACTGAGTGACTCCCCCGGCCTTGTATCGCTGTGTATTACTCCCCCGGCCTTGTATCACTGAGTATGACACCCCCGGTCCTTCAGCGCTGAGTATGACTCCCCCGGCCTTGTATCACTGAGTATGACTCCCCCGGCCCTGTATCGCTGAGTATGACTCCCCCGGCCTTGTATCGCCAGTATGACTCCCCCGGTCCCTCAGCGCTGAGTATGACTCCCCCGGCCTTGTATCGCTGAGTATGACTCCCCCGGTCCTTCAGCGCTGAGTATGACTCCCCCGGCCTTGTATCGCCAGTATGACTCCCCCGGTCCTTCAGCGCTGAGTATGACTCCCCCGATCTTGTATCGCTAAGTATGACTCCCCCGGCCTTGTATCGCTGAGTATGACTCCCCCGGTCCTTCAGCGCTGAGTATGACTCCCCCGGCCTTGTATCACTGAGTGACTCCCCCGGCCTTGTATCGCTGTGTATTACTCCCCCGGCCTTGTATCACTGAGTATGACTCCCCCGGTCCTTCAGCGCTGAGTATGACTCCCCCGGCCTTGTATCACTGAGTATGACTCCCCCGGCCCTGTATCGCTGAGAATGACTCCCCCGGCCTTGTATCGCTGAGTATGAGTGACTCCCCCGGCCTTGTATCGCTGAGTATGAGTGACTCCCTCGGCCTTGTATAACTGAGTATGAGTGACTCCCTCGGCCTTGTATCGCTGAGTATGAGTGAATCCCTCGGCCTTGTATCGCTGAGTATGAGTGAATCCCTCGGCCTTGTATCACTGAGTATGACTCCCCCGGCCTTGTATCACTGAGTATGACTCCCCCGGCCATGTATCACTGAGTATGACTCCCCCGGACTTGTATCGCTGACTATGACTCCCCCGGCCTTGTATCGCTGAGTATGAGTGACTCCCTCGGCCTTGCATCACTGAGTTATGACTCCCCCGGCCTTGAACCGCTGAGTATGACTCCCCCGCCCATGTATCACTGAGTATGAATGACTCCCCCGGCCTTGTATCACTGAGTATGACCCCACCGGCCTTGTATCGCTGAGTATGAGTGACTCCCTCGGCCTTGTATCACTGAGTATGACTCCCCTGGTCCTTCATCGCTGAGTATAACTCCCCCGGTCTTGTATCACTGAGTTTGAGTGACTCCCCGACCTTGTATCACTCAGTATGACTCCCCTGGTCCTTCATCGCTGAGTATGACTCCACTGGTCTCGTATCACTGAGAATGAGTGACTCCCCCGGCCTTGTATCACTGAGTATGACTCCTTCGGCCTTGTATCGCTGAGTATGAGTGAATCCCTCGGCCTTGTATCACTGAGTATGACTCCCCCAGCCTTGCAGCACTGAGTATGACTCCCCCGGCCATGTATCACTGAGTATGACTCCCCCGGCCTTGTATCGCTGACTATGACTCCCCCGACCTTGTGTCGCTGAGTATGAGTGACTCCCTCGGCCTTGCATCACTGAGTTATGACTCCCCCGGCCTTAAACCGCTGAGTTTGACTCCCCCGACCATGTATCACTGAGTATGAATGACTGCCCCGGCCTTGTATCACTGAGTATGACCCCACCGGCCTTGTATCGCTGAGTATGAGTGACTCCCTCGGCCTTGTATCACTGAGTATGACTCCCCTGGTCCTTCATCGCTGAGTATAACTCCCCCGGTCTTGTATCACTGAGTATGAGTGACTCCCCGGCCTTGTATCACTGAGTATGACTCCCCTGGTCCTTCATCGCTGAGTATGACTCCCCCGGTCTTGTATCACTGAAAATGAGTGACTCCCCCGGCCTTGTATCACTGAGTATGACTCCCCCGGCATTGTATCACTGAGTATGACTCCCAAGGTCCTTCAGCGCTGAGGATGGATGCTCCCCTGGCCTTGTATCACTGAGTATCACTCCCCCGGCCTTGTATCACTAAGTATGACTCCCCCGGTCCTTCAGCGCTGAGGATTGATGCTCCTGCGGCCTTGTATCACTGAGTATGACTCCCCCGGCCTTGTGTCACTGAGTATGAGTGACTCCCCCGGCCTTGTATCACTAAGTATGACTCCCCCGGTCCTTCAGCGCTGAGGATGGATGCTTCCCCGGCCTTGTATCACTGAGTATGACTCCCCCGGGTTTGTATCATTGAGTATGAATCCCCTAGTCCTTCAGCGCTGAGTATGACTCCCCCGGTCCTTGAGCGCTGAGGATGGATGCTCCCCCGGCCTTGTATCACTGAGTATGACTTTCCCGGCCTTGTATCACTGAGTATGACTCCCCCGGCCGTGTATCACTGAGTATGACTCCCTCGGCCGTGGAGCACTGAGTATGACTCCCCCGGCCTTGTATCACTGAGTATGACTCCCCGGGCCTTGTATCACTGAGTATGACTCCGCCGGCCGTGTATCACTGAGTATGACTCTCCCGGCCTTGTATCACTGAGTATGACTTCCCCGGCCTTGTATCACTGAGTATGACTCCCCCGGCCTTGTATCGCAGAGTATGACTCCCCCGGCCTTGTATCACTGAGTATGACTCCCCCGGGTTTGTATCATTGAGTATGAATCCCCTAGTCCTTCAGCGCTGAGTATGACTCCCCCGGTCCTTGAGCGCTGAGGATGGATGCTCCCCCGGCCTTGTATCACTGAGTATGACTTTCCCGGCCTTGTATCACTGAGTATGACTCCCCCGGCCGTGTATCACTGAGTATGACTCCCTCGGCCGTGGAGCACTGAGTATGACTCCCCCGGCCTTGTATCACTGAGTATGACTCCCCGGGCCTTGTATCACTGAGTATGACTCCGCCGGCCGTGTATCACTGAGTATGACTCTCCCGGCCTTGTATCACTGAGTATGACTCTCCCGGCCTTGTATCACTGAGTATGACTTCCCCGGCCTTGTATCACTGAGTATGACTCCCCCGGCCGTGTATCACTGAGTATGACTCCCCCGACCTTGTATCACTGAGTATGACTCCCCCGGCCTTGTTTCACTGAGTATGACTCCCCCGGCCGTGTATCACTGAGTATGACTCCCCCGGACTTGTATCACTTAGTATGACTCCCCCGGCCTTGTATCGCAGAGTATGACTCCCCCGGCCTTGTATCACTGAGTATGACTTTCCCGGCCGTGTATCACTGAGTATGACTCCCCCGGCCATGTATCACTGAGTATGACTCCCCTGGTCCTTCAGCGCTTAGTATGTATGGATGCTCCCCCGTTATAAAAAGACATCCAACAAGCTTCCACTCTCGCAGCATTAACAAAAATGCCATTGATGCAGCTTTATTGAAAATGTCTTCCCAAGATGTAAGGAAAGGAACCAGGTTTGTATGAAGAGAGTAATAAAATACAATGAAAGGGTTTCACGCGTAACAAAAGAGTGTTTTTAACGAGATAGATTGTGTACACCCAGTAAACCCTGTCTTTTGGGGAATAAAAGTTCCATACTATGAATAATTTCCTCAAGAAAACTGTACCAGTTATTGAACGTGTGACACGAATGAATGTACGGGCCTTTTTGGCGACATCCGATCATTCGCGTTCACATGTTAATTGTGCGTGAGTGGGCGAACGAAGCGACGACTTTAACCTTACTTCATTCTCAGGGGAATATATTAGAATAATATTTGTTCACGATGTTACTACACTTGATTTTAATGAGGTCGCAAACTGTACAGTACCTACACATGTACACATTTTATAAGGTTACATCCTACCTTTAATATAATTACAGAAGTTATCCCATATATCATATTTTTTCGAAAAATACTTTTAGATTTTAATCAACTGTCAACAGATTGAACAAATTTAATGCAACGGTTTGTGTATGTCGATAAGAACATAACTTGAAAATACAGCTAATCAGATATGCAGTTCCACAAAGTGTTAAAAAAAAGTAAAAGAAAAAAGTCAAAGTGTAAAGTTCTCGTGGAAGAATCCTTATAAGGCTAAATGTTCCCCTACTTTGCGATACCCCGGATTTATATAGGTTAAAATTGCTTAAAAATTATGCAAACTGTAAAAAGTGAAATAAAATCCGACATCCCCAAGCCCAGTAATTACAGCTGAGAAGGCCAGTATGAGTAATTACAGCTGAGAAGGCCAGTATGAGTAATTACAGCTGAGAAGGCCAGTATGAGTAATTACAGCTGAGAAGGCCAGTATGAGTAATTACAGCTGAGAAGGCCAGTATGAGTAATTACAGCTGAGAAGGCCAGTATGAGTAATTACAGCTGAGAAGGCCAGTATGAGTAATTACAGCTGAGAAGGCCAGTATTTACAGCTGAGAAGGCCAGTATGAGTAATTACAGCTGAGAAGGCCAGTATGAGTAATTACAGCTGAGAAGGCCAGTATGAGTAATTACAGCTGAGAAGGCCAGTATGAGTAATTACAGCTGAGAAGACCGGTATGAGTAATTACAGCTGAGAAGGCCAGTAATTACAGCTGAGAAGGCCAGTATGAGTAATTACAGCTGAGAAGGCCAGTATGAGTAATTTCAGCTGAGAAGGCCAGTAATTACAGCTGAGAAGACCAGTAATTACAGCTGAGAAGGCCAGTATGAGTAATTACAGCTGAGAAGACCAGTAATTACAGCTGAGAAGGCCAGTATGAGTAATTTCAGCTGAGAAGGCCAGTAATTACAGCTGAGAAGACCAGTAATTACAGCTGAGAAGGCCAGTATGAGTAATTACAGCTGAGAAGACCAGTAATTACAGCTGAGAAGACCAGTTATTACAGCTGAAAAGGCCAGTAATTACAGCTGAGAAGGCCAGTATGAGTAATTACAGCTGAGAAGACCAGTAATTACAGCTGAGAAGACCAGTAATTACAGCTGAAAAGGCCAGTAATTACAGCTGAGAAGACCAGTAATTACAGCTGAGAAGACCAGTAATTACAGCTGAAAAGGCCAGTAATTACAGCTGAGAAGGCCAGTAATTACAGCTGAGAAGACCAGTAATTACAGCTGAGAAGGCCAGTAATTACAGCTGAGAAGGCCAGTATGAGTAGTTACAGCTGAGAAGACCAGTAATTACAGCTGAGAAGGCCAGTAATTACAGCTGAGAAGACCAGTAATTACAGCTGAGAAGGCCAGTAATTACAGCTGAGAAGGCCAGTAATTACAGCTGAGAAGGCCAGTAATTACAGCTGAGAAGGCCAGTATGAGTAATTACAGCTGAGAAGACCAGTAATTACAGCTGAGAAGACCAGTTTACAGCTGAGAAGGCCAGTATGAGTAATTACAGCTGAGAAGACCAGTAATTACAGCTGAGAAGACCAGTAATTACAGCTGAGAAGACCAGTAATTACAGCTGAAAAGGCCAGTAATTACAGCTGAGAAGGCCAGTAATTACAGCTGAGAAGGCCAGTTTACAGCTGAGAAGGCCATCAGCAGTGTTCGAATTAGCCGGGTGACAGCTTATCAAAATGACACAGATGACCAATGGAGTAGCTGATTAATGAAATGGGGCGAATCCATTGATCAAACTAGAAGCTGACAATCCATCGTTAGTTGGTAATAAGTCGCTTGTATCTCTTTACAACAACATGATCTTTTGATCGAATCTTATAACTAGGGCACAGATGTCCCTGACATGTTTTTCCCATTGGGAAAATAGTTTTAAAGATGGTTCAAGTGTTACTGATGCCAAAAATACGTATTTTATTTTGTATGAAAATGCATACTTTCATTTACTTTTATTGGTAAGGTCTTTTTTTTGCATTTTTAAGATGCTATTGTACTATTTGATTTAATTTCTGAAACGGATGCCGAACGCTCGAGTGTGAGTGCAATATCGAAGCTTGCTACATTATCGGGCCGAGCATGGAATGATTTGTTTGCACCATTCACTCTCTCTCTCTCTCTCTCTCTCTCTCTCTCTCTCTCTCTCTCTCTCTCTCTCTCTCTCTCTCTCTCTCTCTCTCTCTCTCTCTCTCTCCTCCTCTCTCTCTCTCTCTCCTCTCTCTCTCTCTCTCTCCTCTCTCTCTCTCTCTCTCTCTCTCCTCTCTCTCTCTCTCTCCTCTCTCTCTCTCTCTCTCTCCCTCTCGTTTTTTTGTTGTTTTTTCGACTTTCTGCTATATTATCGCACAATGCGCATATGTTTTTTACTTTAGTTCATTAGGCCTATTATTATTTCTATTTTTATTATTATTATTATTATTTTTTTATTATTATTAATATTAATATTTTTAATAATAACATTACTTTAACTCTCAATATGTGTCATTACATAAATTACCAGTTTCTAACATAATTGTATTTAAGTTGACTTTATATTAAATATTAATATTTTCGATGTATCATCTTTCTAGGATTAAAAATTAATAATGTTGTGCTTATAGTCTATGTTCATGTATTTAAAACATGGTTGGATTGAAGAGAATGCCTAACAGGAATTAATCCCCCCATCAATAAAGACATTAATATCAATCAATCAATCAATCTCTCTCTCTCTCTCTCTCTCTCTCTCTCTCTCTCTCAACAGTAACACCTAGTGTAGTTGTCGAATACTGTAACGTGCGTGGTATAAGTCAGCGATGTTTGGGGAGCGGGACGAGGCAACGCCAGTCGATGGGTGCGGTGACGATTTAAAAAACAACACGATACAATTTTTAATACGGTTTTGCTCCCAGCTAATTTTTTAATCTTGTGATGGATTTATCGTAAGAAAAAAATTACCCCCCCCCCCCCCCCCCCCCCCCACACACACACATGAAAAATATATTGCCTAACGAAACATTACTGAAAATATGGAAAGCAGTAGAGATCGGTAGGTCTATTTTTTGTTATTTATTTAGGTGCTTTTTGATGTTTTAAAGGTACTGTTTGCTGTCTATTTCTCACTTTCAAAGGTCCTTCGCATCCTGGGCCTAGACCCAGGAGAAAATTCTATACCAAATTTCTCACTTGTGAATTATAGCGCAATTCGCTAGTCTGCAATTCGGAAGTGCGTAATTATAATTAGGCTCTGTTTATGACCTCAATATCCAGTTTAATGTGCATGGTAACAAACCCATTGTTCAAATGAGTTGTCACGAAATACAGATGAATATAATGAACATCAACAGTTGAGGAGTAATATCATGGGAATATCATGGGAGATTGTTACCATATTTAATAATTCTATAAGATGTAATTATTGGTAATTGGCTCTAAATCACCTACACATG